>QEPC01012674.1:80039-243464 GCA_003113815.1 Sphenodon punctatus | reverse complement strand
GGAGTAGAGAGATAGAGTTGAGTGTCATCAGCATAGAGGTGGTATTGGAAGCCATGGGAGGCAATGAGTTTGCCTAAGGATGAGGTATAGATCGAGAAGAGGAGAGGGCCAAGAACAGAGCCTTGAGGAACACCAACTGAGAGGGGGAAGGAGGAGGAGGCGGAGTTGGAGAGAGACACATTAAAGGAGCGGTCAGAGAGGTAGGAGGAGAACCAGTTATGGACAGAGCCACAAAAGCCAAGGGAGTGAAGGGAAACCAACAAGAGTGAGTGGTCAACAGTATCGAAGGCAGCAGAGAGATCAAGGAGGAACTCAAGGTAAACTCTCCTCCTTATTCAGCTGGGCCTCTGCCACTCCCCCACCCATGCCAGCCAGCCTGGGGTGATCCACAGGAAAGGCCAACTCAGTCTCTTACGACTGGGACTGACCCATTTCCAACAACTGCTGTTCACATAGAACCATCCTCCACTTTGTCCTTCAAAGCGCTCAATTGAGTATGATTGATTATTTCCTACTACCAGTACCACCAATATCACTGCTGCTCTGGCATGGCCTCTGTTGCTCCCACACCCATGCCAGCCAAGCTACTGGTGGTTGGCTCCACTCGGGACTGCAGTCTAGGCTTCAAGGCTCCCCGCAGCAGTGGCCCTCCTCTGGCAGAATAGCTTGTTCCGATACAGCAAGTAGGATGCAAGCCTGCAACTCCTGGCTATGCAGGGATGCCAGCCACTGAGTCCTGGCCGGGCCTCTTCTGCTGCTCCACCCATGCCAGCCAGCCTTGGGTGATCCACAGGAAGGGCCAAGCTCACGTCTCTTAGGACCGGGACTGACCCATGTCCAACAACTGCTGTTCACATAGAACCATCCTCCACTTCATCCTTCAAAGTGCTCGATTGAGTATGATTGATTATTTCCTACTACCAGTACCGCCAATATCACTGCTGCTCTGGCCGGGCCTCTGCCACTCCCCCACTCATGCCATTTGAATAGAAAAGGGGTGGTGGGTACAAAAATACTCAAGAACACACTCCAACCTTCATCCAGGCAAAATTTGACAGGTGGTTTGCTACTCACCCACATGGGGTCACCCACGTCCATATCCTGCACCCGGACACAGTCCATGCTCATCTCTATCTTCTTGGTGGGGTGGCTGTCCGTGGCGTCATCCATGAAGCTCAAGTCAATGGGTTGAATGGAAGATATGGGAGGGAGGGGCAGAAGATGGTGGCAGGCGACACAGCTCTTGGAGGAACGTGTGGCCGAACCTGTCCAGCGTGGCCAAGGGTCTCTTGTCCTGGTCACCAACCAGTGTCCCCAGCAAACCGGTGTTCTCTAAGGTGGGGGATGTTTGCCTGATGCACCTTCTGAGACCGGGGGCCAAGTTGGTGGAGCAGTTGCTTTTCATCAAGGTGTCTGTCTGCTGCTATTGCTGCCACTGCTACCATGGGTTCTGCTACTGAGCAATCCAATGTCTACTGCTGCTCCACCGATTCCTGGCAGCCTACAATGCCTGGCCAAGTAGAGGTGCCAGGCCAGCCACAGAGCATGAAGCCTTCCTGGCCTTTGCTCCTGGTGCTTCTGCTGGGTCTGTGATGGACAGCCATGCCCCTGCAGACACCTCCGGGGGCCAAGCATTGAACCTGCCTGCCCCGGCAGGCTGGAGTGCTAAGCCCCAAGCCCTCCTGGTGCCTTCTGCTGCTGCTGCTGCTGCTGCTGCTGCTGCTGCTTGGTCTGTGATGGCCTGCCATGCCCCCACGGGCACCCCTGGGGGCCAAACGCCAAGCCTGCCTGCCTGGGCAAGCTGGGGTGCCAAGCCTCAAGCCTCCCCTGTGTCTTTTGCTGCTGCTGCTGGGTCTCTAACGACCTGTCATGCCCCCACAGGCACCCCCGGGGGCCAAGTGCCGAGCCTGCCTGCCTGGGCAAACCGGAGTGCCATGCCCCAAGCCCTCCCGGTGTCTTCTGCTTCTGCTGGGTCTGTGACAGTCTGCCATGCCCCCATGGGCAACCAGGGGTCAAGTGCCAAGCCTTCCTACCTGGGCAAGCCGGGGTGCCAAGCCCCAAGCCTTCCCAGTGTCTTCTGCTGCTGCTGCTGCTGCTGCTGCTGCTGCTGCTGCTGCTTGGTCCCTGACGGCCTGCCATTCCCTCCCGGGCACCCCTGGGGGTCCCTGGACTGCCCCAAACCTTTCAGGGGGCCAAACTCCGCCGAACATTTGGTGAAACTGAACTTTCTTGAACTGAACTACCGAGCCCGAACTTGAATTTTTGACTGAACTACCAAACTACCGAACATCCAAACCGTGTTCTGTTCACACATCCCTAGTGCTGGCCTGTTGTCTACCAGGGTTTGGGGAGAGGGCAGGGCTGTGCAGGGAGGGGGCGGAGATGCACGGCACAACCTGTAGCCGCTCAGCCCCGCCCCCTCCCGCCCATGGGGAGACGGGCGGACGCAGCAGCCAATTAGGCTGCTGCACCTGTCCCCGTCCCATGGTTGGGGCCTGATTCCGGGATGGGGCTAGCAGCCCCGTCCCAGATCGTGGCCAATCTAACCACAGTTCTGGACCTGAGGCTGGCCTCAGGTCCAGAACCGTGTTTAGCTTTGACCCCCCCCCCCCAGAGATTCACTGTGGTGAACATCTGGCGGGGATCAAAAAGACATTCACAGAATTGCTGCCACCACACAGGATCCACTGTGATTCATTGTGGTGAACAGCAATTTTGTATCGTCCGAAAATACCCATTGAGTTTGAAGTATACAAAATAGACAAAAAATAGATTTTTTACAGCATCTTCAAAAATATAACATTAAATGATATTTAATGCTCTCAGTTGTCATTTGTCCAACAAGAAATGAAATGAAGAAGAAAGTAGCCTAGTAGAGAATAGGGAAGAAAAAAGGGAAATAGAGGAAGAGAAAGAGAGGTGAGTGGGGAGAGAAAATAAGGGTGAGATCAAATCATAAAATTCTATTCAACGATTCCCTTTTCTTAAAACCTGGTCCCCCATTTAAAATATCCTCTACATAAGAAATGCATGTCATCAGTTCCTTGGCTGCATCCTCAGTCCCCCAAAATTCTGCATCCTGTAGAAGACAAAACAAGATGTTCCTTAATGGATGCACAAGAGGAGAAGACATACCATTGTCTGAGGCAGGAGATTAGCAGCATTTATCGGGACTATGTTCTGGGGCATCCTTTTTATACGTCAGTATATAGTGGAGGCACTCATGATTGAGAAAAGAATAGTTCACTCTGATGTCTTTTAATATGAAAGAGAGAGTTAGAGGAGAGCAAGAATAGGGGACAAATTGTGTGAGATGCTGAGGCGATAGAGTGATTTCAATCTGCATTTGTGCTCTCATGTGAGCTGCTTTTGCTTTGCAATTTGGTAAATACCGGCAGAGTAATTCTTTAAGTGCCACACGGCTGTCTGGCAGGAGACGTGATTGACAGCTGTCACTGAAATTGACAGTCTGCTGCTGACTTTCCAGGCAAACTGACTTGCTGGAAGTAGACAGCACAGCCGGGAATCTGTCCTGTGCGTATTTCTGGGGAAGAATTAACCTGATCAGTTTAGATGTGTGTTGAAAATGAGCCTATGACAGCAAGTAAAAGTAGGGAAAGCGATAAAGGGCTGTAAGCCTTGCTGGGGAGATAGAAATAAAATGATCTAACAGGGCCTTTCCAGTGCTCATCAGTTCATGGGAACACATCCTGAAATCTTTAACTCCAAATAATCTGGATAGGTCCATAAATAGCTATTCGACTTAGTCAAGATGGTTAAGGGATGATGAGACCTCTGACTGCTGGGATGGGAGTATGAATAAATATTTATTTATTCATACATCAGCATTTTATTCTACCCTTCCCCTAAGGCTCAGAGCGGGTTACAATTAGTGCTGAAACAGATAATAAAAATTTTTCTCAGTTAGTATCCGATATTCTACTTAGTTTGGTGGGTATTCGATAACAAACCACTTACAATAGAGGTTAACTGCCAAACTGAATTACCAGATGTTACTGCATTACCATTTACTGCATTACCGTTGACCAATTGCTACTCTAGACCAGGTCCAGAGAGAGGGGGAGAATTAAAAAAAATAAAAATGTGGCTGTTAAGCAGTAACATCTATCTGAGGGACCGTCTGGCTCCCCATGTCCCGTCACAGTCTCTGCGGTCAGCTGGGGGCGTCATCAAGGTCTCAACTATGAAGAGAGCGTTCTTGGCCATTGCACCATTGCTGTGGAACTCCCTCCCCCGTCCACCTGTGTTCAAGTCTGGCGGCATTCTGGAGGTAGTGTAAGATCTTTCTGGCCACATTCACACCTGTGGCGGCGGTGGTGGCAGAGCAAAGACGTGGCAGCGGGGAGGAGCCCGATGGCAGAAGTAGAGCCAGTGTGAACGGGGATCTGCCATGGCTTCCCTTGCGTATGTCAGGGCAGAATTTTGCACCCTGACATGCGTGAAGGAAGCCGCGGGAGGAGCCCATCTGCACGGGAGTTACTTGGGGCTGCCCTTGTTCCTGGTTCAGAGGTTGCAGCTAGTGCAGAATGCGACGGCCCGCCTCCTATCGGGGATGGGTCGCCGGGACCACATAACACCTGTGCCAATAGCGTGCCGAGCCAGGTTCAAGGTGTTGGTGTTGATTTATAAAGCGCTTTATGGTCTCGGTCCCTCATACCTCAGGGATCGCCTCGCCCTCCGCGCCCCAGAGCGGCTCCTTCGGTCTGCTGGGGGTGCCTTCTTGGAGGCCCCCCATGTTAAGCGGGGGGCCACAATGGAGAGGGCATTCTTGGTGGCCGGGTCGTGCCTTTGGAATTCCCTCCTGGAGAAAGCTCGCCTGGCCCTGAAACTTTTAACATTCCGGCGAGTTTGTAAAACCTGGCTGTTCGCCCAGGCCTTTGGGGAGAGTGGGAGGGTGGTTTAGTCAGTTTTTATCCTCCTACCCTTCTTTATTATTATTTATATTTTCTTGTTGTCCTTTCCCTGTTTTATTTGTGAGATTTTTAGAACTGTTTAAAATGTTTTTAAAAGTTGTTTTTTTGAAATTTGTTAGCCACCCTGAGCTGCTTGCAAGAGGGGCGGGGTATAAATATATTAAATAAATAAATAAGTACTTCCGGAATCAGGATCCTCCCTGCTGCTATATCTTCCCTTGCGGGTCTCGCCGCTGACGCACCAAGTCAGGTGTAAATAAGGCCTCTGTTCTGTCGGGCTTTTGGCAGTGGGGACTGAGTTGGGAGAGGGCTGGGGAGATTGTGCGTGGGGTAGGAGTGTGAGGGAGGATGGATGGGGGGAATGGGGAATGTGGTATTGGGTAGGTATTGTGAGGAGGTTGGAGGGATTGGGGGGTTCTGTTTATATTTTAATGTTTATATTTTATGTGTTTTATATGTTTGTATATGTTTTATTTGTAAGTCGCCCTGAGCCTTTTTAAGGGAAGGGCAGGATAAAAATCTCAACAATTAATTAATTAATTAATTAGCACACTTTTCTGAAGCAATCAAAGATGGCTCCTGTCAGAGACAGGATACTACTACTTATCATTTCGATAGTGTTACTAGGCGTATGCAGTGCTTTAGAGTCACAGTTAGAGCTGAAATGAAAAATCTCTCTGAGCACTGTTTCAAATGGAAACAGCTCTTTTGCCTTCATTTGTGCGAGGATGAAATCTACCGGCATTCTTATTATTTTTCATGATTTTCACCATTTTGGTAATTTCCGGTATTATCGATATTTTCAGTAATTACCAGAAATTACCAGTAGATTTCCTCCTTGCTCCTGAAAGGCAAGTACTTCCTGACAGAATAAGAGTACCTGCTCTGGCTTCAGGCCTAGTCACAGATTTTCAGAGACAGGTCCCTGCCCAGTGGGGCTTACAATCTATGATGGACAAGGATGAGGGCAACACAGGCACACACATATTTCCATTTACAGATGGAGAACTATGGCTGAGAGGTAGTGACTTCCCAAGACTGCCCAGTGTGTTCATTGGCTAAGGTGAGATTTGATTCCTGGTTTCCCAGGTCCAGATCCAGCACCTTATCCACTACACCGCACTGGCTTTCACTAGACTATGCTAGTCTAGTCTAGAATACTAGACTAGATGGCCCAAACAGCATAGGGAGCTGCCAAACTAGTGACTTCTGTGGAGTGACTTGTTCACATCCAGCCAGCTTCCCCTATAACCACAGGTGTAGGTGGCTGGATGTGAGCTCTGCCTACTATTCCTGACTTCTTTTACTACCATATAAACTTGTTTATAAAGCTATTTGACTTTTAATTCATACAGGGCTTAAATCCATCCTTCCCCTCTTCCTCATTAATGTTTGACCTTGAAATCACTGGGAATGTTTGATTCCATTTCTGCCAATGGACGTTGGGTCTGGAAGACCCTTTCTTTATGACTAGCTCCCTTGGGTTTGATCCAACAGCCACTAAAAGCAGTGGAAAGTTTCCCTTTGGTTTCCTTGGGCACTGGCAGGGCCGGCCTTAGCATAGAATGACCTGGGGTGGTTGCTCTGGGACCCGCTCTATCTGAGGGTTCTGCAGTGGCCTCTATTTTTGCCAGGACAGGTTGGGGGGGGGTCACCACGCCCTCTCAGTGGGGCCCCAAGCATGACCCCATTCAGGGCACTGCAGAGGTTGCCCACAAAGGGGAGGGGCCTCGAGGGTCCCTGCATTTTATATTTGACCTGGGCCCCGCAAATCCTAAGGCCAACCCCGAGCACTGGATCATTCCCACTGTAAGTAAAATAGTGACAGGATCCCTCCTTTTTGTGGACTAGGGAAAGCTGGTCACCACTGAACTCAATGAAAGCCAATGGTCCTCAGAAGAGTGTAGATCGAGCCCTTATCAAATCATTGATCCATAAATCCAAAGCTCGTTAGGGAAGCAATAGTTAGTAACAAACATCTCTAATCCTTGCTAATTTGACTAATTGTTCATGGCAAATTCTGCAGCCTACTTTTACAACAGTGGCACCATAGACTTAAACAGGTCCTATTACTAAATGTGAATGTAACAGTCCATGTGTAATGGGTCTCGGTAAATCCCTGCAGGAACAAAATGAGCAGTAAGTCTTTCCATAGATGTCCCGCTGCTTGGTCAAGCAATTGAGAAAACGTCTCAGGGTTAATTGGGTCAACTAGTGTGGTCTGAGTGCCCCCAGTTGGATGTGGTAGAAAACTACAAGGCAGTTGAGGAGCTCCAGGGATAGAAGGCTGAGCTGAGGCACAGATGGAGAGACCCACCAGGGAGAGGCAAGGCCTAGGAAGAAGGGTTTGCCTTGAGAGTTGAGGGTTCTTTGGAGAATTAGTGGGCAGGGGCTGGGAGCAACTCACCTTGAAGGAGGAGCCTTATGAGGGGTTTAGGTAAAAGTGATACTGATTTAGGGATGTGCGAACGCGTTTCAGAAGTTCAGAGTTCGGACCGAACTCGAATAGTTCGGTCGACCGAACTGAACTTTCAAACCGAACTCGAATTAAACCGAACTGTTTGGTCAAATCTGAACCAGTTCGGAAGGCCAAAAAAAATGGTTTTGAATGTACGAACTTGGTTCAGAAGTTCGGAATTCGACTGAACTCGAATAGTTCAGTCGACGAACCGAACTTTCAAACCGAACTCAATTTTTGAACCAAACCAAATTTCCGAACTCGGTTCTGTTCGCACATCCCTACAGTGATTGTGAGAGTTTAGGTTTGGATGGAATGAGCTCTTCACCCCCAAAATAGGCATGGAACTAGAACCCAGAGTGGTGTTTGGTGTGGATTCTACAGCGACTTATGCTGTAACAGGGCCAACCTGTTACACCATTCAAACATAATGAGTGTTAACACATAGGAAGGGAGGCAGCCAGAACCCATGTTCAATTCATGGAGTCCCCATGCTGCTGCCACCCCCTTGGGCAGTGTGGGCAGCCCTCTACTCACAGTTCATGGGCTTGCGCCAGCCACTACAAATATTGGAAGCACACTCCCCCCACCTCACCCCCTGGGCTGCCTGACATCTGGGCAGCTGCCCCAGTCATCTCACTGTCCTGGGCAGCCCTAGGAGCGTTACATCACCAGTGCACCCCCACCCCCAGTTGCCAAGCAGCCCCTGGGGACAGTGAAATTGCCAGTGTGCCCCTGCAGCTGTCAGGTGGCCCCCAGGAACAGCACAATTGCTCATGCTCCTCTTTCTCTCTCTCTCTCTCTCTCTCTCTCTCTCTCCCTCCCTCCTGCCCCCCCTGTCAGCTGTCAGCTGGGAGGGGCACTCCATCACTGGGTCCAATGGAAAGGGAGATCATGACCAGGGACCCCACTCCACCCTTCCATGCCTGCTGCTCTCCTTTCTTGGTGGGAGAGTAGAGGAGCGGGGATCAAAATCAGCACATGGCTCCTCTGGAAGAGCTGCATAGATCCCATGATCCCCTCTCGATTCAGCAAACGGGCCAAGGGGGGGTCACAGGATTTATGCAGCCCCTCCAGAGGGGCTGCATGCTGGCTCTAATCCCTGCTGTTCTATGGGCCTAGTGGAATGGGTTCAGGTGCAAGAAATACACTCCCACCCCATCCTCTCCCGCCTCCCCCCGAACGCTTCTCTCTCCCTCAGCGTGCTGTCCCTGATCCCTGGAATCTGCGGTTGCATTGCCTGCCTCGTGCTTCCACTGTGGCTGCCGGGAATTGCTCCATCCTGCGCTGGCTGGTGGGTGGGTCCCACACATGCCACGCACTGCAGGTGCTTCTCCTCAGTTCAGATTCCACCCAATTACACTAAAACAGGAAAGAATTTGTGCACCCCAGCGTGGGTCCCCGGACAAATGTCTCTCCTGTTCCTATGATAGCTGCACCCCCGCACTGCTCTCCTTTCCCACCAAGAAACTGACAGCCAGCTCAGAGGGGAATGCATATCACGCACCTGAGAACTTCTGGATTCCCCTCTCCTGGTCAGTTGTCAGATGAGAGGGGCACAGTAGCTGCTCCTCTATGGTGCTGGCAGACCTGGGGCTGTGGGGGAACCTAACAAATGAGACCTGGCTCTGTGTTACCTGTTGCCCCAGTTTTTGCTGGGTTAACCTGCATGGCGTGCTCCCCCTTTTGGGGGATGATGCCATATGGTGCTGCCTCAAGGCAGCCCCCGGGGTAAACATCTGGCAGCAACTGTTCAGACAGGCAGGTAAATCCAGGCCAAAGGGGGCCAATGGGGACAACATCTCGTGTGATTACACCCAGCATGACTCTTTGTGCTACCCTCATATCAGAGAACTGAGTAGAAGCCTATGAAACTCCTATTGCCATTGAACTAATTGGTCTGGCCCTTTAATTCTAGCAGCAAAGGCATGTGACAAGACGGAGGTGATGTTGCTGAGGAGGGCGGTGGGTGTGACATCCCCCATCATTGATGGGGTTCGTCCCCTGCTGGTCTCTCAGGTTCGGAGACTGAAGCAACTCCTTAATCCACAGCTTCGCCTGGATCTCCAGGTTGAGGCTGTGGCAAGGAGTGCTTTCCACCAATTACATTTGGTGCAACGGATTCAGCCGTGCAATGGCAGGACGGTGCAACGGCTTCGGACGTATGTCTTGGACTCCAACCTGTCCACTGTCATCTATGCCTTTATCACCTCAAGGTTAGACTATTGTAATGTGCTCTACATGGGGCTACCTTTGGTGAAGGTCCAGAGACTGCAGCTGATGCAGAATGCGGTGGCCCATCTCCTTACCGGGACGGGTCGCCATGAGCACATTACACCAGTCCTCTGCATTGGCTGCCGATAGTCTTCCGGGCCCAATTCAAAGTGTTGGTGCTTACCTGTAAAGTCCTATATGGTCTGGGGCCCCTCCTATCTGTGAGACCGCCTCACTCTCCATCCCCTGGATCGACCCCTGAGGTCAGCTGGGAGCATCCTTCATGGCCTGGGCCCTGCTTATCTGTGGGATCGCCTCACTCCCCATGTGCCCGTGCGACCCCTGAGATAGTCCGTGGGAGCCTTTTTGGAGGTTCCCTGGGTGAGTTGGGTGGCCACTGATGTTAGAGCTTTTTCGGTGGCCGCCCCCGTGCTGTGGAACTCGCTCCTGGAGGAGGCTTGGTTGGCCTCCACTCTCCTGTCATTTCGACGTTTATGTAAGACCTGGCTGTTCCGCCAGTCTTTTTTTTTGGGGGGGAGGGGAGTGTTTTCTCCCTGCATATGGGATTTTTTAACTTTTTAAATTGTTTTTATTGTATTATTGTTTTATATCTTGTTGTTCGCCGCCCCAGACTGCCCTATGGGTAGGAGGGGTGGGATAGAAATCTTTTATAAATAAATAAATAAAATAAAAATCTCCCTCGGATGGTGCGGGGGGCTACAATGGAGAGGGTGTTCTCGGTGGTGGCACTAGGCTGCAGAACTCCCTTCCAGTGGAGGCCCGGATGACCCCAGATCTTGCCTCATTTCAATGACAGTGCAAGACCTGGCTGTTCCACCAGGCCTTTGCTGAGGGAGGTGGGTGAGGATGGGAGGGGAGGATGGGGTTTATATTTTCTTATTCTTATTTTTATGCCTTCCTTTTATGTATTTTATGTATATTTTAAAATATTTCAACTTTTGTAAGCCGCCTTGAGCTGCCTAAGCAGGAGAGGTGGGGTATAAATAATGAAAATATAATGAAAATATGTAAATATGTAAATAAATAAATGTGCTTTTAAATACAAAGGTACTGGGTTCATACTCCAAAGGAGGCCCTTATCCACAGTGCTAACCATGCTCTCCCACAAGTCTGAAAATTGAATAGGAGAGGAAGTATAGACTTCCAACCATCGGACACTACCTACACCCTGGGATCCAGAATAGTACTGAAGCAAAACTGGCTTTTTGTCTTTGCAGAAAGTGTTTGCATTTTCAGAACGTTGATTGGAATGAATCCATGGCATAATTATGTCCAAAGTTCAGACTGCAGGATGTGCAACTTTGTGCCCTGAACTGTGTAGGCACAAAATGTCAAAGTACAGGGTGCTGCCATTTTGGGGGGAAATCAATCTGATTGTTCAAGCAAAATGCCAGCATTTCGCCAGAGTAATCAGAATGGTCAGATCTGCTGAAAACAAAGTGCTGAGAGTCGAAAGATCCATGGCAGTTGGGACTCTGTCCAAATGGACAGAGAAACATTCTTAACTGGGAAGTGGTGTGATTTATTTTAGGGCTGATAAAAACCAGTGGTGAGATTTATTTTAGGGCTAATACTCATCCTCTTGCAAATGAGAACGAGTCAATAATTGCCCTGGCTCTTGATGAGAAAAGCAAGAATCTCACCCCCAACCCCCCGCACTTGGGTTTTTTAAAAAAAGAAAACACCTTGCATTCACCTGGCTGCTGGTCTCCAAGACTAGGGCTACTACGAGACTCCTTACTGCTCTCTCTCCGTCTTTGTGGGGGCAGGCGAGAAGGTGAGTTCGATGTGGAGGTGGCTGCCTCAAGGCGAACAAAATAATAAAAAAGCCACTGCACACGTGCAAAATGGTTGCTGGGGCTGTTCTGTGCATGTGCAGCCCTTTTTCAAAATGGTGCTGAAAGCGTCAGTGCCATTTTGGAAAAGGGCAGCTGGTTGCGCATGTGCAAATGATGCTGTTGCATGCACAAATGGCTGCCCTTTTCCAAAATGGTGTCGATGCTGGTGGTGCCATTTTGGGAAAGGGCCGCACACGTGCAGAATGGCCTCAGTGGCCATTCTGCACATGTGCAGACTGGTTCTGAATTTTTCTCAATATTCTTGTGAGGTCTCAGAAAATTACTGAAATATTGGCGAGATCTCAGCAATGTTTCCTTAATCTCATGAGAATCTCATGAGAATCTCATGAGAACTGGGAAAGGTTCTTGATTCAGCCCTAACTTATTTATTTAAACTCATATCCTGTCCTTCCCCTGTGATACAATGGACAAGTGATTCTGGGTACGCTGTCCCATTTTGAGGAAAGAGACTGGTCCATTGGTTAAATCAAGGCAATGAGAAGCAAGATACCTGATTTGTACACACAGGTCTCACACTGAATTGCTCATGTAATTGTAGCCTCCCCTCAAAAAAAAACCCCCTGAAATAACTGAAATGAATACTCAACAGAGTGTAAATGGATATTGGCTTTTTCCCCATCTACCATTTTTGATTTTGGTAAGGAATATGAAATTTTATTCCAAATTTACTCCAATGGTAGGGTATATTTAATGGGTTTACCTGTTTTGTGGGACAATTGTTTCAGCTCTAATTACTAGGACTACAAATTTGTCACGGAAATTTTCTTTAAAAGTCATGAGTTGGTCATGGCAGGAATGAGAAAAAGTCATGGAAAAGTTCCGGGCGGGAGAGAGAAGGAGGGGCCAGGCAGGATGCAAGGACAGAGGAAGAGGTAGGTGGGGGCACAGCCATGGGTGGGGGTTCAAGGTTGAATTGGGGGTGGGTGGGGTCAGGGCCCTATGGAGGGGCCAGGGAGAGGGGCCCCACGGTGCCGCTGCCAGTGCAGTGCAGTGCCACACCGACCTGAGTCCCCCCCACCCAACCCGACCCGACCTTTTTTTTAAAAAAAAAAATATTCTAAATCCCCCTGAACTGTGCCCCCCCCAAGCATGGGGCCCTGGGCGGCTGCCCCTAGCCACCCCACAGTAAGGCCGGCCCTGCATTCTCTCCCTCTTATCCCACCAAGCTGCCCCGGACTGCTTTGCAGGAGGGGCGGGGTACAAATTTATTAAATGAATAAAATAAATAAATTATTTAATGTTTATATGCAGCCCTTGGGGTAGATCATGAGAGGGTTCGGGGTGCGTTGTATGCTGATGATACTCAGCTGTACCTCTCTTTTTCAGCTTACCCAGACCCTGATGTCTCGTTGCTATCCCAGTGTTTGGAGGCCGTGGCGGAATGGATGTGGCAGAGCAGACTGAAGCTCAACCCTGATAAGACGGAGTTGATGGTGGTGGGGAGAGCGAGTGAGGTGTTGGCCCCCCTGATTGGGGGAGTTCGCCCTCATGTAGCTCAACAGGTCCGGAGTCTGGGGGTGGTGCTGGATGCGGATCTCTGCCTGGAGCAGCGGGTGGAGGGGGTGGCAAAGGCTGCCTTCCACCAGTTGTATCTGGTGCGGAGGTTGCGTCCATATGTCTCTGGCCCAGACCTGGCCTCCCTCGTCCATGCGTTTGTCACCTCGAGGCTGGACTACTGCAATGCGCGCTACGTGGGGCTGCCCTTGTTCCTGGTTCGGATGCTGCAGTTAGTGCAGAATGTGGAGTCCTGCCTCCTTTCTGGGACTGGTCGCCGGGACCACATAACACCTGTTTGCCAATAGCGTGGTGAGCCAGTTTCAAGGTATTAGTATTAATCTATAAGGCCCTTCACGGTCTCAGCCCCTCATACCTCAGGGATTGCCTCACCCTCCGCACCCCTGCGTCTCCTTCCGTCTTCCGGGGGTGCCTTCTTGGAGGTCCCCCGTGTGAAGCGGGGGGCCACAATGCAGAGGGTATTCTCGGTGGCTGGGCCACATCTTTGGAATTGCCTCCCGGAGGAAGCTCGCCTGGCCCCAAGCCTTTTAACATTCCGGCGAGCTTATAAAACCTGGCTGTTCGCCCAGGCCTTTGGGGAGGATGGGAGGGTGGGTTAGTGGGTTTTTATCCCCCTACCCTTCTTTATTTTTTGTGATAATCTTGTCTTTCCCTGTTTTAATTGTTGGGATTTTTATGATGTTTTAAATATTGTTTTATATGAGATTTGTTAGCCGCCCCGAGTTGCTTGCAGGAGGGGTGGGGTATAAATATATTAAATAAATAAATAAATAAATAATAGCTTCTTGATGTCTCTGCTCTTCGGTTTTGGGGAAATCTCAAAAAACTTTGGAAAATCACAGTCATGGGAAGATCTCAAAAGTCATGGAGGGAGGCAGAGGTCACTAAAACATGACTTTTATCATGACCGTGACAAATTCCTAGCCCTATTAATTACATGTAACTTTCAAAATGGGGTAACACAGGCAAAATGTTTGGGACCTCCTTGTCAAGAACCCATGTCCCTAGGCTTCTGAAGCAGTGTCGTTGCTACTGAACCATGCTGCCTCCATGACGAAGCGGTGTTGAGTGAGAAACCTTTCAGCCAAATTCCATAGACCTCAGGGCTGAGGGAAAGCTGAGTCTTGGCAAAGAAAACAAAAGGCAATAATTGGTCGGAGGAGTGAATGGAAACAGTGCTCTCTTCAGGAGCAGACCTAATGCTGGCACTTGTAATCAGCTGAATCAGCCGGCATCCTCACCCACCTAACAGTGATTTATAGACCAAGCGCAAAACCTTTTGAACGAGGCAGAAATCCAGCTGCCAGGACTCCTTGGGGAGGTCTAATAAAGTCTGAAATGAAATTGCACGTGGCTGGAGAGGGAGGCAAAAACAAACAAACAAACAACCAGGAGTGAACAGACATTATTTCTGAATCTGTGAACCGACTGACAGCACAGAGAACTCAGCTTGAGCATACTGTAGCCAGGGCTAGGCCTCTGCTTAATAAGCTATGCAAACCTCAAGCAGCTCGTTCCTTGCTAGGTACTGGACTGGGCCTTTGGTGGTATGGCCACTGGTTCAGGCTTGTAAGGTCCCATGCAGGAGCGGAGCCCTTTGTGTAGCTTAATGGGCAGAGAAAGCTTACGACTGTCTCTGGTTAGGGAAATGCAAGGAACCGAAACTATCAAATGTCAAAGTTGGCAGCGAGCTGCCTGACATCCCAATTCAGAGAGAAGCTAATTTGATCGAGCTAGTGGGATAGCAGCGGATGCAAGAGAGTGGTTTTTGTATCGGAAGTAAGAGGCCCTGTCACTTTTCTCTGGCTGTTTAGAGCAAAAATCTCTGATTTACTCCAAACTCCCACTGCTGCTGGGGAAAGAGCAGTGGGTCTAAAAGGCCTTTTCCAAACTTGCAGAAGAGATTTCATCCACACAGACAACCCGGAAAGTCAATCCTCATCTGCTCCTTCACTGGCTCTGTCTTCTCTTGTCAGTGCCTTCAAGGCTGTTCTTGGCCTTGCTCTTCCCTATATTTCTAATCTTGTTTCCTGCTATCCTACCTCCCAAGAGTCTCTGTTTGGGAAAGACAGGTCTTAGTTAGAACTGTATTCCAGGAGATCAAAGTCTGTCTTTCAAGAGAGAGAGAGGCAAAAAGACTAATTCGAGCCTCTAGCCCCTCTTCTCTGATTGCCTTCCAGGAAATGAACTTGAGGACAACGGGGAGATGATAAAACAAGGAATTTGGTGGAATGAAAAGCAGGAGAGCTTCTGTCCTTTATGCACGTGGAGCATTGGGGTGATTGTGTATACATGTAAATGTGCAAGGGGCGGAGCTTATGGCTGAAGGAGGGAGGCTTGTCCCTCATTGGCCGGCGGCCGCTCAAAATGTTGGGAGGTATGTGCAATGACTTCCAGTCCAGAAACTTTGCAACCCTTGTGCCATCACCTTCACTAGCCCTAGACGAGTCTCCTCTGTGCCTTAAATGCTTTATCCCATTCTCCCATGCTGCCCCTATACCTTGAACTCTATATTTGAACTAGGGTTACTTTAAATAATAATAATAATAATAATTAATAAATCATTCATCATTAAAAAACCTCATGAGTGTTCTCCGAGGATCTGAAGAGCGGTCTGAGTGTTCGTGTCGCTCATCGGACTGACAGATTCTCAGCAAGTACTCACTGAGCTTCGAGGCCAGGGTATGTGTGTTAATTAACGGGGAGTAGGAGGCCTACCAGGGGGCCAGGGTGAGTTACTTTATTATNGAGTTACTTCATTATTATTATTATTATTATTATTATTATTATTATTAACAAACATTTATATAGCACCAGCAGTGTACCTGGCACTTTACAAAGTAATAAAATAGACACAGTCCCTGCCCCTAGGGCTTACAGTCTGAGAGACAGGAGCTGGACTTACTTACCTTCTGGATGGGTCCTGTGCCAATGTGTGGCCTCTTCCTGGCTGGTAAGTTTGAAAATTTAAAAACCCCCACTGAGCATGCTCACAAGGGCCTGAATGGCCATTTCTGAGCATGCTCAGCCCTTTTCAAAGATGGTACTTGCCTGCTTATGCTGACAGCTTTCCAGAGTCAGAATTTGAGGAAACTGTCCTGTTTTTGGATCAGTTTCAATCGGTACCACCCACCGATAGGGAAGGGCGAACAGCACGCCGTTCGGATGTTCAGTCGTTCGGTCGTTCAGTTCGAAACCCGAGTTCGGGTTTGTCTGTTCAGTTCGGCAGAGTTCAGTTCGGCCGAATTCAACCGAACATTTAAAAAAGTGCTATCGGTACCGAAACCGAAACCAAAATGTTTTTGGTATCGGTATTATTTGGCCCTGAAACCACCCCTGGTGTCCACTCCTAGTGCTAGGAAGTCTGCTCCTCAGCTGCCTCCCCCTTCCAGTCATGTTTTTCCTGCCCAAAGTAATGTTTTTCCTGCCCCCGAACTCATCCAAACTCATCCGAACTTTTCTGAAGTGTTCAGAAGTTCGAGCATTCGGTTCGGTCATCCGAAAAGGCCGAATTTGGGCCGAACTCCGAACTTTCGAACCGGGTTCGCACATCCCTACCCACCGATGTCGGATAGGTGCTTGGGGCAATGAGGGCAACCAGTTGTGAACTATATCCTTGTCCGTCCTGGCTGGTGAAAGCCAGCTGGGAGACACTGGGGTCCTTGCTGGCTGGGGTTGTCAACACCTCCCTTCAGGAGGGTAGGGTGTCAGACGTTATTAAAATTGCGGTTGTCTGGCCCCTGCATAAGAAACCATCTTTGGATGCTGACTCCCCATCCTGTTATCGGCTTGTCTGTAGTTGCTCAACAACTCCAGGCTCATCTTGATGCCATTAGATTCCTGGTCTTGTTTCAGTCAGGCTTCCATCCTAGGTATGGTATGGAGACTATGCTTGTGGCCTTGGTCAATGACCTGCGCCTGGAGATTGACAAGGAAAATTCTACCCTGTTGATCCTGTTAGATCTTTCGGTGGCCTTTAATACAGTTGGCATTATACTGGTGCTCTGAAGCCTGCACTGGGTTCCTATAATTTTCCAGGGCACAATTTTCAAGGTGCTGGTTTTGTCCTTTAAAGACCTATATGGTGTGGGTCCCATATATCTGAAAGACCATCTATCCTACCATGTCACTTTGTGGCCCCTACGGTCGGCCAGGGTCACCCACCTGCGGGTTCCATCTGTTACCCTTGTCCATGGGCCAGAGGTGTGAAGGGGAGCATTCTTGGTTACTGCCCCCATGTGTGGAACTCCTTCCCCAGGAAGTTTGCTTGAGAGTCAGGCTTTCTTTCTGGAGGTGGTGCAAAACATTTTTAATTTGGAAAAATATTTGGCAGACAGAGATAGGTGGGGTTTGCTTGGATTTTGGGGTGGGGTTGTGGGGGAGGATGGGGGTTTGAGGGGAGGGTGCTCTCCTATTGTATGCATTTTAATGTTTACAACTTTTATGTGCGAGCCACCCTTAGCCTTGTAGGAAGGGCAGTATAAAAATAAATAATAATAATAAATAAATAAAAATAAATTCAAGGTGCTAATTTTTACCTTTAAAGCCCTAAAACAAAGATGGGGAACCTCTGGCCCATGGGGCAATTTCCTTGTCACCCTGCTTCAATGGTGTGCAGCCCGGCACCCACCTATCAGTGGCCCGCACGGACTTTTACATTCAGTGAGAATGGGACTAGACTTCAGATCCTCCTGCACACATTCAAGCCCAAGTCCCCACCCTCAGAAGCAGCCTGGGCGGAGGGTAGAGGGGGAGGAAGTACCACTGCCCCCACCACCTGCCCGCCTGGGTGCCCCACTGACTCTGCCTTCTGCTGCGCTGCTGCCCTCCCACCTGCTGTGCTGCTGCTGCCGCTGATGTTGCTGCTTGTAAAATGTCCCTCCATGCACATCAGAGCGAGCCATTTCCTGAATGTGGCACACTGGGAAATGTAGTTCCAACACATGTCAGATTCAGGAAATGGGTGAAGGACTTTTGCAAGCAGTAACATTGGCAGCAGCAGCAACAGTGTGCATGTAAGTTTGAATGAATGAATGAATGAATGAATGTGTTTGAATTACTGTGTATGTGTCTTTGAATGACTCTCTGTGTGTACGTGTGTGTGTGTGTGCGCGTGCCCATCCCCTGTCATTTACCCCCAGCTCCAGGCAGTCAGAGGAGCCCTGGCAGTCAGAGGTAAATTGCTCATTAATCTAATTTATTTTTAATTTAATTTAAATACATTATAATTATTTATAATTAATTTAAAATTAATCTGCTCATTAGTCTCAATTAATTTTAATTTATTTATAATTGTTTTTGCTGTGCACCCCCCCCCCCTCCCCGGCCCGTTTGGGGACTGACAATGTGACCCCCCCGGGCTCAAAACGTTTCCCCACCCCTGCCCTACACCGTCTGGGCCCCACATATCTGAGAGACCACCTGTCCTTCCCTGCGCCACTGCAGCCCCTGCGATTGGCTGGGAGTGTTTCCCTGTGGGTGCCATCTGTTAGCCTTGCACATACGGCGAGGACTCGCAGGGGGAGCCCCAGTGTTATGGAGCTCCCTTCCCCCGGAGGTTCATCTGAGCCCAAGCCTGGGTTTCTTCCAGAGGAGGTGTAAGACCTTTCTTTTTGTTAGTGCACTTGACAGGCAGGGATAGGGAGCGGGGGTTTGTGGTAGGGGGGTATGGCAAGGGGGTTGTGGAGGGTTTTTTGTGGGGTTTGTGGCTGGGTTTGGGGGAGGGGAAAGGTTGTGGGGTTTGTGTTTTAATGCTGTTTTATCTGTATTGTTTTTTATTGTTCTGTAAGCTGGTCCTGAGCCATGTGGGAAGGAGGGTGGGGCAGAAATCTAAATAAATCAGTTAATAAATTATCCCTGACCCATCTGCTAGGCCCCCTGCTCCCACTCACCCTTAGCAACTCCCCCTGCGCCCCCCCCCCCTCCGGGCTGAGCTCCACTCTCCCTTCCCTGGTCTTTGCTGGCCTATTCCTTCCCCAGCCAGCGGGGGCCAGTGAAGGGGAAGCACTTTCCTGCAGTCGGCCGATGACTGTAATAGTTTAGAAGTTTGGGGGGGCCTTCCTTGAAACTTTGGAACTCAGTAAATAGCGTCAAATGCCCCGGTCCTCTGTGTTTTCGGGGGGAAACCGAGTACTGAGTTTCAGCATGACTCTGAACATATGCATTCTGGACCCTATTGACCCATTGACCTTCAAGTGCCTCCTAAAAATTTACCTCTTCTGCCAGGCTTTCCCTAGCTCCTCACCCCCATAGTTCACTGATACTTCTCCTAATAACATCTCATCCTTCAGGATCCCCTCCCATTGTAACTCACCTAAGCACATGCAACTTCTCAAATGTTTATAAACACTATGGGCTGCGGGGGCCTGATCCCGTGCAGCCCCATGGCAGGTAAGCATAGCCACCACGCTGGGGAGGGGCCAGCCTGGGGAGCTGGGATGATAGGTGCCCCTCCCTGTGGGCATCTGGGTTATTGTTGGAGCTCTTGCCACAGCTGCAGCAGGCCGAGGCACTGGCCACATGAGAGGGCAGCCAGTCCTGCCCTGCCTCCCTTCCCTGGCCCAACCAAATTCCTACCTCCGGCCATGACGTGGCAGCACGCGATGAGTGACAGCAGCACCCACCGCTCAAAGCCCCGCTGTGGAGCTCACCATGTGGCAGGGCAGAAGGGGATCCCAGCACATGGACAGCCTCCCTGCCCATTTGGGCTAAGACTGCTACATGAAATGTCCTCAGACTTTTCCCAAGGATGCAATGCGTAGCAGCCAGCTGCTCACCCGACTACGAAGCGGGGGGAATATCTAGCAGCATCCAGTCACACAATGCGCTGCATCGTGTGGTGGTCCGGCTGCCCAGAAAAGGTTAAGGGAGGCTGCCCAAGGAGTGGTCACCTCCCCAGGGCATCTTGTGTAGCTGCACCCAATATGTTTACCTGCCCCTTGTGTCCCTCTCCTTGTCCTTCCTAGATTTTAAGCCCTTCAGGTCAGAGACCTGTCTCTAATCACAAGTGATCAGTGCCAGACATATTGCTGGAGCTATATTATAAAATAATAATTTTCCAATCCAAAACTGTTCCAAAGTGCTTTTACAGGAGTGTGTCCATCTATCTACTAGCACAGAGCCAACCATGCACCAGCTAGCCAAGCAGTCTGCTGCTGCCAGTACCCCATGTATTAGCCAGAGGACTAACTTAGGCCAACAAGTCTGATTCCATCCAGCAGAGGTTAGCAGGGCACATGCACGTTAGTTCAATTCTGGTGAAGATTAGGGTTCACAGATACAATTTCTATCTAGTCTTGAGATAAAAATCAACCAATGTTAGTCTCCATTACTCTTCATGTGTTAATGAATGGAAATAGTTGCACATTTTAATAATAATGTTGCTTAATATGAAGACTAGGTTGAAAAAACAACAGCCAGATGGCAGCCTGAATTGTAAAGTCCATCACAAAATGGGCCAGGGAGGTCTAAATTCAACCAGGTGGTAAACCTATTTAGACAGGAACACCACTTCTGCAATTCACTAGCAAAATTCTTGTCCAGCCAAATCTTCCTAGGTGCTGTTATATCTCTTCAAACATCCAGTGAGAATGGGACTAGACTTCAGATCATCCTGCTCCAAAAACCACGGAGACCACCAGATCAGCTAAGAAAGGGTGCTGCTAAGAATGTTAGGAATTATAGGATGTTAGGAATTATTTGAAAAATGATAGAGAATAAAACGGGCCCTATATAAATCTATGATTTAATTAATTTAATTATTACATTTTTACCCCACCCTTCTCTGAAGACTCAGGGCGGCTTACAACAAAAATATAAAATACAATGAAATACATTAAAATCCCTTAACATCAATATCATCACACCCACCCACCCCACCCTTTATCTCCACCTGCCACCCACCAATCCTCCTTCCCAAACCCCACTACCCAATCCCACCCAGCCTTATTTCTGCCTGCCAAACTCCTGGCCAAACAAAAAGGTCTTACATCTCCTCCAGAAGATGAACAGACTTGGGCAATATGTAGACGATAGCGGCCGTGCTTGTTTTGAAAATATGTTGGGAGCCAGGATCAGATGATACACTCCCGGAAATCACGCACCCGGAAGGGGGACGTGCATGCTTTTCCGGCCGCGTTTGACGAGGTCGATTTTTCAACCCGGTCAAATCGCAGCCGGAAAAGCCTATGTGCGTCCTCCTTCCGGGCGCGTGATTGCCGGGAGTATATCGTCTGATTCCGGCACCAGTGCACCAGAATCTGCGCTGGCTGCCAATAGCTTTCAAGGCAAAATTCAAGGTGCTGGTTTTAACCTATAAAGCCCTAAACGGCTTCGACCTCAGGTATCTGAAAGACCGTCTCTTCCCCTATGTCCCAGTGCAGCCTCTCAGGTTGGCCGTGGGTGCCCTCTTGCAAGAGTCAACTGCCCATGAAGTTGCTACAACAATGGCATGCAGGGAGTTGTTCTCAGTTGCTGCCCCATAATTATGGAACCCTCCCCTTGGGGGTTCAGCTAAGTCCAAGGCCGTTTTTAGATGATCGTGGGCATGGCCGTGCTTGTTTTGAAAAAATGCCAGGAGCCGAAATCAGACGATAGTAATGGAGAGACCCTTATTGGCACGTGTAAATCATGCCCTCCATGGGGCGCTATGGATGGCATCTGGAAAGACCCTGACTGGCATGTGCAAATCCTGCCCTTATTTGGGGGTGCTAGGTAGGGATGGCAACTGGAGAGTGGAGACCCTTGCTAGGGATGGCTGGCAGGCATATGTTTGGGTGGGGGTGCTGCTCGTGCCTGACAGCTGGAAGAACCCCTACACTACAGTGCCCTCTCTGTGGCAGACATCCGCTGCTACCTGCTGATGCCCACTGTTTGTGCCTGACTGATGCCCACCACTCACACACCCACCCGCATGCTTGTGAGCTCGCTCATACGGATAAAGCTTTAAGTTTCTTGTCCTCAAAGTAAAACAAAAGTTTAGAAACCTGGCAGCAGTGGCAGCAGCACCTCCTGTGCCCACCAGCTCTGGCTCCTCCTCCACCACTGAAGGTCCAGCAACAGCGGCAGGAGGAATCTCTTCCTCCACCACCGGCTCTGCCACCTTGGCCCGGTGTTTAATGGTGGTGGTCACCTTCTTCTCCATTTTTTTTTTTTAAAATTTAAACAGACACTCCAACAGTCACACACCAACACTCAACAAGACACCAACCAGCCAAAGAACACAGCTAAACCAAACACAAACAGCCAAAGCACACGAATAGAACAGCCAGCCAGCCAAACACACACTCTCTCGCCACACAGCTCCGCACACACTTGAATTTCCGGTTTCTGGCATGATCACGAGCTCTTGCGATACTTTTTCCGAATGCCCAAACCCAACCGAACATTACCGAACTGAGCAGCCGAACCCAAATGCAGTGGCCAAACCGAACGGCTGAACCGAACCGGACCGAACCCAATGACCGAACCTGAACCGCAATCTGTTCGCCCATCCCTACTATTGTTGGGGGGTATTCCATTTCCAGTCTGATTAGTTCAGTTGTTCCATCAATTTGGCTATGTCATTTTTAGCCAAGACACCTGCTCATTAGTGTTAATATTGTCAAAATATTGGAATTGGATTTATTAGGTGATTTTTAAAATATATTTTTATGTACTGTTATTTTATGCCTTTTTTATGTTGTAACCCACCCTGAGCCTCATGGCAATGGTAGGATATGAGTTCAAATAAATAAATAAATAAATAAATAAATAAATGGTTTTTACTGAAATACTGAAATATCTGAATAAATTAAAAAAACAAAAAACTGGCAAAATGAAATAGAATAACCAGATCAGATGCCGACAGCATAAATATATATCAGATATTACACAAACCAACTGTTTTTTATTCAGGGAGGATATATTTTAATTGATGGATTTACCCATGTTCTTAGGGGTGTTCAATTTTGTATCATTTAATTAATTATGAAAATGAATAGAATCCCATTTGTTTTCATTACTAAGATAATGAGGATGAACGGATAAGCAGATAACATTTGTTTGATTTCATTCTGTACCAGAAAGCATGGTTTCTGAAAGGGTTAACCCTAGGTTACATGGACTCCAAGGCACTGGCCCTTTAAGGCTTTAGCAAAGTGAACCAGTAGGCGATCAGCTAATGGGCTGCAGCTGACTAGAAAGACTTAGAAAGACCCCTCAGTAAGGGGAGTGAAGTGGAGAGAGAAGCAGTGGCTTCTGGTTGTGCTACTCAGCACTTGAGAGCTGGATCAAGACAAGCTCCAGGGCAGAGTTGGAGAAACTGTCTGATTACCGGAAGGAAGCCTGATTAAACTTTGCTAGTTGCTACAGACCTTGGAGACTCATTTGGATGTTGCCGCAGCAATAAGGTCTGACCTTTCATATTTTCAGAAGCCAGAAAGACCTGTTATTGATGGTGCATTTTGGGGACCTGACTGATACTGGGATAAAGCCTATAAAGAGCTTTTTAAGAGGTGGGCTAAAAGGGGTGATGAGGAAGCCCATATCCAAATTTAGATAAAGCTTTTTCTTTGAGCAAGTAGGGCTCCAGGACCCTGGCTAAAGACTATTCAAGTGAATGTGATAGGGTAGCTAATTCCCCAAATACAGGATACTTTTGAGTTGAGAGACACCCTGCCATGCATTCTTTTTTTTTCCTTTTTCTTTTATTAATAATAATAATAATAATAATAATAATAAAAATCACAGATCATACACAAGTGGCTGCCAGGATCATTCTGTGCATGCACGGCCCTTTCCCCAAAGTATCCTTTTGTAAAAAGCTGTGCACGCAAAGAATGTCCCTGGCAGCCATTTGTCACATGCACGGGGATTTTAAAAAATAAAATAAACAAAAACTGTAGAGTCTTTTACAAAAGAAAACCTCCGAAAACCAAGGAGTTTTTGTAAATAAAAATGAAAACTAAAAACAAAATGAATGATGCGCCTGTTACACCTCCCTAGTACTCAGCTCTAGTTCAAATCCAGCCTTCAGACGTATGTAAAAACTAGTGTGCTGGATCTGGGGCTTAGCAGGATTCCTCCAGCCTCTCCCTCCAGACCTGGAACATTTTCCACTTACGACTAAGAGCTTAAATCTATCCAACTCTCATCTGATGTTTAGGTCTGATCTATTCGTCAGATCCAAGTTTAAAGCGGGGTTGAAACTCGGAGTGTTTTACTCACACGAAACAGCAATCCGGGGATCATCCGGGGCTTATTATACAGCTTCCGGGGTGCCGCAGACATAGGAGTTTAGCAGAGTTACATGTGAGTTCACCTACAATTTGCACTTTGAATTGATAAAAGTTTGACTTTTACGCTCAATCTATCCAACCCAGTTACATCAGGTACTAATTGGTGCCCACTCCCAGTAAGACAGTACAGCATCCTAGTAAAATGATACATCAATCACTTGACAATGGAAGTACTTGGTATTTTCAGGTCATCAAGTATCAAACACGGTTCTTGACTACCAACCCGGCACCCGATAGACCACTCGAAAATAGTAAATACCAATATTACCTGTGGGTTTCAGCTGTACTTGGGGCTGAAGGATGGGTTTGAAACATTAAGTTGTGCTAGGCCAGATAAAAAGCAAATGTGTTAACTGCCACTTAACACACTCTTAACGTTTTATAGGACTTTCCGAGCAGCACCTTGGAGATAGGAGGAGATTAGAGTATGGAGGATGGAGTTATCCATCAGAGAGGGTGAACTCACACATAACTATTAAACTCTGATGTTGTGGGGTCCCAGAAGCTGTATAAACATCCCCAGATGATTCCCTGGATCTCTGTTGCATGTGTGAGGCAGTCGGAGTTCCAGCCCCACTTTAAACTCTGATCTGACGTTTGGATCTGATCTATTCGTCAGATCGAAGTTTAAAGCAGGGCTGAAACTCTGAGTGTTTTACTCACAAGCAACAGCGTCCGGGGCTTTTTATACAGCTTCCGGGGCACCTCAGACATCAGAGTTTAGCAGAGTGACGTGTGAGTTCACCCACAATGTAGCACTTTTAATTTATAAAAGTTTAACTTATGTGAATTCACTGCATGTTTGATAATAGCCCCCTGCCCATGTCTCTGGCAATAGTGTATCAGAGATTGCTGCTCCCCACCTAGTACTCTTCATGCTTTCACTGCAGTACATTTTCATTTTCCTCTACAAGAAATCTTGTCCCTCTGGCTGGGCTTTTTGCCAAGGCGTCTGGAAAACATCCATGGTGCTCAGTCCAATTTCCTCATCTCCAACCCTCTCAGGTATCATCACTCTGGAAGGTGGAAGGGGTTGGGGGGTTGACTTCAAGAATTTCTTTTTCTCTCTCCACCCTCCAATCGTCCTTCTGCTGTTTACTTTTGCAGCGTTTAAAATCCCAATCCGCCAGGGGAGTCAGTGAGCATTACCGCAGGTAATACCCATAGGCAAGAAGCCAGGAAAAGCATTAAATATTCAGGCTTCCCATTTTCAAGACTGTTCTCTTAGCCATTTATACCGGGGAAAAAGCATAACAAGACACTTGAGCTCATCACGCTTCAGACAAGCAGTTTCCCTGCAACTTCCTGGAAGGGGCCTGCTGGGGGAAAGGTTGGATAGAGGCCTTTCAGCCTTTGGCTACCCCAGAAGCACTTGCTGATCTATTTCCAGTCTACATCTACCTTCTGGTGCCTTCATCCTGAATCTAAGTGGGCATCATCACTGCTGCCAGCTGCCTTGTACCTGATGCAATCACTCACAATCTCTGCACAGCAGGAACATCTTTCTTCCCGTTTTCACCATGCAACTTCTGATTTACACCATTCTAAGTGGAAGGAGATTCAGATGCAGTCTATATAAGTGACTCCACCCGGCATGATGCAGAGGAGAAGGAGGTATGTGGACTCTAATCCTGACTCTAGCTCGGGGAGAATTGAACCTGCAATGAATTTCTTGAGGGGCTTTACAGAGCTGGGTTGGGCAATCTTGTGGGAAACCTCATTCTCATGAGGTTTCTACTAGGCAAACTTTGCCAAGGTAGGAGATCAGGCTAGAATGGAGAAGCATTTTTAAACCAGTGGTCCCCAAACATTTGCCTGTATGGCCACATTTTGAGACTTCACAATCATCCCATCACCCCAGGCAGCAACAAAGGCATGTAAAGTATAGCAAATATTAATCCGGATATGGTGTGACTATGGGTAACAGTAAATGTGACAAGACCCTGCTATGATCCACCTGGGCCAGAGACTTGATGGGTTCAATCCAATGCCCCACGGATTGCGTGCGCACATACAAACCGCGCAGATCCACATTGTGGGCACATTGTGCCCTGTGGAAATGGTACAGGTTTCCACGGGGCATTGAATCATGACCAATAGCATGTTGGTTACCAGGCCACTAAATATGGACTTGCTGCTGCCCCGGCCTGGGTAGGTTGCTGGCCTGGAACTGGTCCTGTAGATGATCCTGAGTCAAGGGCCGCCTAGGCAGGCCAATGCGGGCCATAACAGGCCAGCACATCTGTTTGCTGTCCCACCCCCACCAGGGATCAGGGAGTACCATGGCTACCCACGATTGGCCGCCTGTCATGGCAGGGGCGGGGCATTGGGGGTGGGGCCACTCGGCCCTGCATTTGTCACTGGTTGGTCTGGTTGGGCGCACGTCATTTCTGTGCCCCGATCTGACCCTGCTAGAGCCAGTCTCCCTTCCTGAGCATGTATCCAGTGTGCCAGGTGCATGTTTATTGTCAACCTTTGACCTACAGTTTGGGAACCTTAACAGCCAGCATTCAAATCCACTTGACGATTACTCATCTCTTGGAGACCTAGGGAGAGGGATAATAACTTTGCTGGTCCAGGATCCAATACCCTGTTACTCGTGTATCATTAGTTACTAAAGTTACCATCTCTCCGTCATCTCTGGGTGAAGCACCAATTTCTCTGGATGACCCGGAGGCACCTGGATATTGAGGATGTTGATGGCATCTGGAGTACTAGCTAATGTTGTACCAATAATAGAGATGATCCTGCAGGTACTCACCCTCCCAAAAGACCAACCCTCATGCATTAGCCCAATGTTGCGTTTCATGCATTTTCAGGCTATTGTTCACACTTAACTAAAAACAACTTTGAAAGGAAATTCATTTGACAGCATAAAAATTAATACCGATAAGGGTAATCCTAGCTTCTCCAAATAGCATAATTTTCACTTTAAAAAGTTGATTTTATTGTATGAAAATAGTCATCTGGGGAAGATGGCACAAAAGAATTAGATATATCATTTGGGTCCCAAATGAAGGCCTTTTGAAAATCACTGTCCCGTTGTAAAACAATGAATAGATAATTTTTAAACCAATAGCTCTAAACTACAAATATATAAAAGAGAAAAGCTACCATTGAAAAATCCTTGTGAGTTTTAGAATTATTTATATAGCACCAACAATTTGACTGGCATTGAACAGTTGTGACTAGAGACAGGTCCCTGCCCTGATGGGCTTACAAACTGGGATGAACAAGAGATGGGAGACAAGAGAGTGGGGTAAGGAAAGACAGGGATATTACCTTTATGACATTACTTAGCTTAGTTACAAAGTGGGAAGGGGCAACCTGAAGGATAAGACAGTATCAGAAATATCAGTCAGCAAGCTACAGTGGTGCGGAGCTAGGGAAAGCTTTACAAGAGGGAGATTTTTTTTTAGTTTGAAGGTCAGGATTTTCAACAAATTCAAATCGTAGACTAATGCCCTAGGTTTCTGCAGTCAGAGTTTTGGCAGATTCTATCATCTGCATTTGAATTTCCTTAAAATTCTGGCAGTGCACAAGAGTAATGTCTTCTGGAGGTCAGCAAGAATAATGGCCTGCGTTCTTGTGCTGCTTAGCCATGCTCTTTAGGAAGCCTCTAAGTCCTTCTCTAATCGCTGCTGCCATCTTAGTTGTGGTTTTCCATAATCATTCCACTTTGTAACAATAGTATGCTCCTGACTGCAGGAGTTACTCAATTCTGGTCTGCACAGGGGGGAAAGGAGTCATCCTTTGATCCCTTTATGTGCTTAAGGCTCATGAAACAGGGACTGGCTGCCCAAGTACTGATCAGGCACCTGATTATCTAAAAATACTTTTACTGAGTTACTGATTTACCATTTTACTGATTGGCACCAATTGGAAAAACCGTAAATTAGTACAGGAATGGGGATGGAAAATTGGTACCAGAAGTTGGGAAATTGGGATGATAAATGGTAAACTGGTACATCAGGTAGCCTGTCAAGCACTAACTTGCTGCCAATTAGTACCGATGTTACCGAGTCTGGTCGAATACCACCATTTCAGTAGATATGTCAACTTTTGCTGGTACTTGTTTCAGCTCTAGTGTGCTTTCAAATAGGGCTGAGACGAGAGCAAGTGTTCGCGTTCCAAAGGGAAATACTGACTGTAACAGGGTGAAGCCTTGCCCACCATACGTCAGGCTGGATCGGGGCCCAAGCAACAATCTCAACTAGGGATTAACTAAAAGTCCTTTCTTTCTCACAGTCTCAGGAAGCCATCTCATACTGTGTCAGTCATTTCATAGGTCAAGCACCTTTCACAGTGTAGGCAATTCCCCTTTACTTTCTCAACTCCCCTTGGCTTACCATAAGTCTTAGCTGCTCTCACAAGTCCCTTCATTCTCTAGGCCAGGCTCTAGGGATGTGCGAACACGGTTCGGATGTTCAGAGTTCGGACCGGACTCAGTCTGTTCGGACATTCGAATGGAACATCCGAACCGAAATCGAAAACGACCGAACAGTTCGGTCATGTTCGGATGAGTTTGGGGCTGGAAAAAACATGACTGGAAGGCCCATTCGGGTGGGAAAAACGTGACTGGAAGGGGGAGGCATCTGAGGAGCAGACTTCCTGTCACCAGGGGTGGAGACCAGGGGTGTTCTCAGGGCCAAATGATACCGATACCCCCCCAAAATTGGTATCAATATCAGTACCGATAGCGCTATTTCGAATGTTCGGCCATGTTCAGCTGAACCGAACTCGGCTGAACCGAACAACCAAAACCGAACTTGGTTTTCGAATCGAATGACCGAACGGCCAAACATCTGAACCGTATTCTGTTTGCACGTCCCTACCAGGCTCCCTAGCTCTAACCTTCTCCCTTACAGATTTCCAAGCCCCTTTGCCTGGACTTAGAACAGAGCCCTCCCTTCTGGCTTCTGCTCTATCAGCAGCTACTCTTACACTGAGCTGCTCTCTACAGTTCTTCCTGAACTGCCTCCCAGGGCTGGCTTGAGCCATGTTCAGTCCACCCTCTATTGGTGCACCTGAAACCTTGCTCTCACCTTCACTCTACTGTTGCTAACTCACTTAAAGGCCCAGCAACCTCACCAGACTCTGGCCTGCTGTACTGACCTTTTGGGATTGCTTGCTTGAGAGAATCTGTTGGTAGTTCATCAGTTTCTGGTGATTCTGTGTTTCCACCAATTTTTTTGTCACTTTCTGTGACTTTTTGTCACTTTCCTGGACTGTTTTGTCACTTCCCATGACTTTTTCATCATTTTTGTCACTTTCTGGAACTTTTCATTACTTTTGTCACTTTCCAAGATTCTTTGTCAATTTCTGGGACTTTTTTGTCACTTTCCAGGTATTTTAGAACAGGTTATCAGCAGTTTGACAGCAGTTTCCCAGTGCTTATCCAGAAAGTTTTCATCTCTACAGCCCTTGGATGTGCATACAGGGCTTGAGACTGGCCCGTGGCAGCCCCATTCAAAACAGAAAATGGCAAAAACAGGAAAGCCGGTAAGTTTCCATGCCATACAAATCTCAGCGTATGCCCTGCTTCTGGAGGAAGCAGCACTCACCAAGATTTTTCATTTCAGGTATACTTGCAAATCAGAGAAAATTCCATCGATTTCCCCCACAAATGTCACACTAAGCTTTGAGGTACATTGAAGTTTTCTGATGTACTACAGAAACTCAAAGCAACCTTCCTTGTGACATCCAAGTTCATTACTGAGAGAACCATTGTTAGGGATGTGGTCAAGAGAGTTTCCCCAATCCTCGGATGGATATGGGCTGGGTTGGGGGAGAGGATGTAACATTGCCTAGTAAGGCTATGATTTATCTGGCCAAGCCTGTTGGCCCTTCAGGTTCAGATGAAAGCAGAGAGATTGAGAAGCAAACAAAATAATAATAGTCTCTTGAGTCAGCTGCATTGTTGCTGGTCTTTGCACATAGTACCCATCTATATGGAAGCCACACAACTTAGCAGAGTTCTTGGCACAGCACTAATTTTACCTACTGACTGGGTTCTTTACCTTATATAAACTCTTTCATAAGATCCCCAGTGCTTTTTGTGCCTGGTATACCTTATTACCTCCTTTGGTGAAAGGACATGGCAGATGATCAGGTTATCCCAAGATGTTTCACCACTTTCCAGTGAGGTGGTCTCCCAGCCAACTTCCAAACTTGAAGCAAACTGGCTCCTTCCCTTGTATGTTCTCCCCGGATCAAAGTAGTGCAGCAAATTAGGTATTAACATCTGTACAGCCGTGTTATCCACAATGCCAATCACAGCTCCATAATTGCACAGAATGTCTTCCCTGAAGGTTCCTTGATTGTATGTTTAATAAAGCAACCAAACCAGGTCGCAAATTTCCTTGTTTGTATAAAAAATTCATAACTGCAGTTCCAGTAAGTGTTGACTCGTCTTACATCTGCCATTACTGTAAAAGAAGATACTCTGTGAGCAGGAAGGGGAACACCCTGAAACACTGTCAGTAATGATCTTGGATGTCAAAAGGATGCTTTAAGTTCTGCAGTTAATGAAGGAGCTCAATATATCTCACAAAGCTTAGGGTTAAATTTGTGGGGGAGAACAGATGAAATGCTTCTCTGTTGATTTACAAGCACATGTAGAACTGAATCAAGTACCTGCAAAAATGGGTATATCCATCAAAATGTTGGTACTGAACCCAACCTGGTAACATCAGTACGAATCGGTACTAGGGTTCAATGAGCTACCTGATGAACTAATTTCCTGTTTTTTCACTAGTTTCGTGGACTTCTGTTACTGATTTTCCATCCTAATTCCTGTACTGATAGTTAGTTAGTTTACAGTCATTGTCAAACAACTGTACCGATTGTTTTATTGATTGGTACCAATTGGTAAAACGGTAAATTGGTAACTTTTTAATGGCAATACCCAGTATTTTCAAGTAATCAGATGCCTGATCAGTACCCGGGTAGCCCATCAGGCACCAGACACAGTACTCAGAACTGAGGTTATTACCTGTGGGTAGCAAATGAGATATGTACCCATGTCTGCTCTAAGAAGACGTAGGCCCCACTTACCTTTCATTCTCCAGAGTTTAAACAGGATGTAGATAGTCTTTAGTCCAGATGTTTCAGAAACAAATGTGGGGTTGATGCCATCTACAGAACATGATCATAATCCTGATTGACACTCAATATATTTTGCAGGTTTTTGTTGCTGCCTAGAGTTATAGGACTATATTTAAGCCTACAGTTTTAGTACCACTGCTCTAAAGAATGCCCAAAGTTAATACTCCCATGGCCAAGATCACCCTATTCCTCTAAGAGTGTCAACAGCTTCTGGCAATTTGGTCCGGGGATCAGGAATATCAGTGACAAGCTGGGGATCAAAACACGAACCAAGGAGATCAGTAAAGGCAGGTTGACGGACTGGAGCAGATAGGTAGGAAGACAGAGCAAAGGGCAGAAGGAATGCTTTCAGGGCATGGGTATCAGGATAGTTTGGGAAAGAATCAGACAGGCAGAGGCAGACAAAAAGAGAACAAACAGGAAATAATCGGGAGCAAAACTGGCCAAGGAACAGATAGAGTCTAAAACAAGCACAGCTGGTCCAAAGGCAATGAGCAGGAACCAGGGAGGGGAGAACAGATCCAGCAGCCAGTAACCAAGGAGCAGGGCCCAAGAAACAGGAAGGAGAAACAGATTTTATTATTATTATTATTATTTAATTTATACCCCGTGCTATCTCAAAATGGCTCAAGACAGCTTACAGTTGTTGTTTTTTTTGTTTTTTTTAAAACACACCATCACTGCAAAATACATATAAAATGCATCCTGCCCATCCCTCCCACTCTCCCCATCTACAACATGCTCCCATAAAATACAGTCAATACAATACAGAGAGAAAGAGTGTAATTTAACGGGGAGAGGGGGGCTAAAAACAGCAGCACCGTGATGTTTGATCCTTCAGCATCGTAGCCATGGCCAAACACGGCCCCAAACCAGTTGGCACTAGGGCTGAAGCAAGATCTCGCCTAAGGTGAGTATGTATCTTGTCAAAATCCTGGTGCTCAGTTAGTCCTGGGATGAATCGAGTTCTAGGATTTCTTCGCTGAGTTCTTGGTGAGGAGATATATATATATATATATATATATATATATATATTTATATATTTTCAGGCAGCGGCAGCTGCCTGAAACTTAAATGTACAGCCACCTTTCATTATAAACAGGGGACTGCTGAAGCCCCGATTTTGACAAAACCACTTGTCCTACCTTTCTGAAAATTAAACCATGGCTGTAAGTTGTGAGGACCATCATACACACAAAGTTTGAAAAATATCCATCAGGAAAATAAAAAGTTATTGCTGCTTAAACGTTAATTGCTTGTGTTCAAAATCCATACTGGCCTCGTGTATTTGAATCATCAATATCTCCTCCCCCTGGAGGAGTTGAGCCCCCAAACTTCACAGGCTTCGAGAATGGGATCAATAACAAGTGCTTCTAAAATATTATACTGATTGATGTAGCCAAACCCGAGTTATTATTGATAAAACCTCCGTTCTGCTGGTTCGCGCATGCGCACTTGAGCTCCTCTCTCCTGTCGGCGAGCAGGGAAGCAGCTGCGTCCCTACTGGCCTCGTGTAGTTGAATCATCAATATCTCCTCCCCCTGGAGGAGTTGAGCCCCCAAACTTCACAGGCTTCAAGAATGGGATCAATAACAACTGCTTCTAAAATATTATCCTGATTGATGCAGCCAAACCCGAGTTATTATTGAAAACTTGCAAACTTTTGGCTCTGTACTTTTAAAAGTCTGTAACTTTTCAAAAGTTTCAGACTTTTCACTCCTATGAAAAGTTGCAGACTTTTGTGAGTCAAAACTCTGCAACTTTTCAGACCAACTTAAATGTGTGCACCTTTACAACAGTTACAGACTTTTCACTGGGTATGAAAACTTGCAAACTTTTGGGTCCGTACTTTTAAAGTCACTTTTGACTCCATACTTTTAAAAGTCTGCAACTTTTGAAAAGTTGCGGACTTTTCACTCCTATGAAAAGTTGCAGACTTTTCATACTCAAAAGTCTGCAACTTTTCAGAGCAAGTGAAATGTCTGCACCTTTACAAAAGTTACAGACTTTTCACTGGGTATGAAAACTTGCAAACTTTTGGCTCCGTACTTTTAAAGTCACTTTTGGCTCCGTACTTTTAAAGTCACTTTTGACTCCGTACTTTTAAAAGTCTGCAACTTTTCAAAAGTTGCGGACTTTTCACTCCTATGCAAAGTTGCAGACTTTTCACTCCTATGCAAAGTTGCAGACTTTTCATAAACTGAAAAGTACTGTCAAAAGTCTGCAACTTTTCATACTGAGTGAAAAGTCTGCAAGTTGTCAAAAGTTACAAACTTTTCACTTGGTATTAAAACTTACAAACATTTTACTCCGTACTTTTAAAGTCACTTTTGACTCCGTACTTTTAAAAGTCTGCAACTTTTCAAAAGGTGCAGACTTTTCATATGGAGTCAAAAGTAGGGAGTGAGGCCGGGTTGGGGGTTAATATACATGAAACTGACTACAGCATGAAGTCTTTGTGACAGAGCTGGCTCCTGATAAAAGTTACGTGATTTTAAAAAGCAGAGTCACATAACTTTCCTTACGCTGTTACTCCCGGGCTCCCCCTTTCCCCGACCGCTATGGCAGGCTTGGCAGCTTATGGAGGAGGGGATGTGGGGAGAGGAAGTACGCCGGTCCCCCGGCCCTCTCCCCCCTCACTGGCCTGGTACTGCAAGTTCTGCTGCCCCCACTAGGGACACTGGGGCTACCGACATGTTTCTTGTCTGTGTATGCTAGGACTACATTTCCCATCATACCCAGACAGGAACAGCAAGATGGTGGCGGGCCCCCATGTGTCCTTCACTGTTGCGGGACCTTTTGAAAAACTCTACAGTCCCTCCTAAACCTCCTGTGATGCTGCAAGTGGCAGTCACATTGTTGGTGAGAACAATGAGAGTGTGTGTGTGTGTGCGCGCTTTTGTGTGTGAGGGACAACAGTGCATATGTGTTTGTGATAGAGGGGAGGGGAGAAGAGTCTGCGTGCGTTCGTGTTTGTGAGAGTGAGAGAGAAAAGTGGACACGTGTGTGTTTATGAGAGAGTGGAGGAGAGAAGAGTCTGCGTCTGTGTGTTTGCCTAGCGGGGGAGGGAAGTGCGAGGGTGGGCACCCGGGGAACTGAAATGCAGAGGGGTGGGTGTCTGTGGGGGGGGCCAGGTGGTTGGCACGGGGGGCACTCCCTTAGTTCTCCCCCCGCCCCCCTGCCCACTAGCCAGTGCCCCCCTTGTACGTTAGTTCTCCCCCCCCCCCCCCCCACAGACACCCCACACACACACACACACTCATCCCCCAACAGATGCCCACACAGACACGAACAAACACCCCACACCTGCCCCCCCAACGCCCACCACTAGCTCCCACCACCCCTTGCAACATCCCGTGCACTGACCTGACCCCCCAAACCCTGCCCCTAGCTCCTGCCCCCCCACAACATCCCAAGCCACCTCCCAAAAAACCAAGAAATTCACTAAAGCAAAAAACTTAACAGTTTAAAAATACACTTAAATGTACAACAGCTTTCTTAAAATACACACAAAAACACAATTCAGTACAATTACAGTTCAAAACACCTTCCACTCCATGCATTGCAACAAAACATAAACGCCAAAAAACATAGAAATTAATTCACAATTAGAGCAATATTTAATATTTTATCAACATACATTTAATATATATACTAAATTCCTTACCATACATACGTCGTTTTTATCAATAACTAAACGTGCACATTTTACAATTATGAAACTAATTTATTATCATAATTTGACAAGGAACAATTGTGTCAGACTAATTTAAGTCTGTTTCTACATAACTTCATTGTGTACAACCAACTGTATGTCTACACTCACATTGTTTACTTCATTGTATGAACTGTACACAATTTGTATACATGTAAATAACAGACTTAAATTAGTCTGACACAATTGTTCCTTGTCAAATTATGATAATAAATTAGTTTCATAATTGTAAAATATGCACGTTTAGTTATTGATAAAAATAAGGTAAGGAATGTATGGTAAGGAATGTATGGTAAGGAATTTAGTATATATATTAAATGTATGTTGATAAAATATTAAATATTGCTCTAATTGTGAATTAATTTCTATGTTTTTTGGCGTTTATGTTTTGTTGCAATGCATGGAGTGGAAGGTGTTTTGAACTGTAATTGTACTGAATTGTGTTTTTGTGTGTATTTTAAGAAAGCTGTTGTTCATTTAAGTGTATTTTTAAACTATTACGTTTTTTGCTTTAGTGAATATATATATATATATATAAACATTATTTTAAAAAAGAATGTGCATGCACAAAATAGCTTCCGCCTTTAACCAAAATGATGGCGATACTGTTGCCACCATTTTGGTTAAGGGCAGTGGACATTTTGCGCATGCACATAATGCTCCAAACGACATTTGCACATGCAGACATTTATTTTATTTTTTATTTTTTTTAAAAAATTAAATTTCTCACTGAGAAATCACACCGGGGTCATGTTCTTGGCGAGAACTTGTTCTCAGTGAGAACTCAATCCCAATTCTCAATTTCACAGTGAAAACTCATGAGTAGCAATTTGCTGTTCATCTCAGTCCTAGTCAGCAGTCAGCACCCTTTAGCGCCCCCCTTTGGCCACCACCTGATGACTGCCACCTCTAGGCAGCTTGACCCTCTTATGAAAAGGTACCTGAGGGAAAAGCAGATGGTACCAAGCCTCAATCAACGAGGCTTCTCGCTTCTGGGAGAGGCAACAGCCTACAAATAGCCAACCTTTTCCATAGCCAAACTTGATGTGGCTTCAAACGTCCGTTATATATGGCAGGCAGACTTCCAGGAAACTGGGGGCATGGATCAAGGCTGGAGACTAGAATCCTATCAGAAGGTCATGGGGTGTGGCTAAACCAGTCCAGGGAGGCTGAAGATGAGCAACACTCTTAAAGCCACAGTGGATCAACAGAGTCAGCAGGTGGTTCCAAGAAGCCAGGGGCTGCCAATTCATTAATTCAAGACCAGCATCCTAACACAGAGAAGCCCAGCCTTCAACATACCTTGAATGCCAACAAGACCAAGTTCTACCTTTGTGATGGGGTCATTTGTACTAAATAGTTTTCGGGCCAAGATCCAATGATATTACAGCCTGTGTGTCACCCTGAGTACCCAGGCATGGGGATAAATCCCCTGTTCTAAACCCGTAAGATTCTTTGTTCCAAATAGCTTCTTTCTCCAATTTGGCCTTTTATCTTGCTCCTGAGTTATCCATGAATAGATCCTGATTGAAACAAAAGTATGCTGCAGGCAGGGCAATATGACCTTCACCTTGTGGCTGAGACAAAAGCTAATGGATCAGCTTCTGTAAATGGCATAAGAAAACCAGTGGGAGTCATCACCCTTCAGAAACACACATAAACTACTGTTGTGAGCAGAAGTGTCAAAGCGGGGCTCTGCTCCTCTGTCTGCAGTTCTTCAAATTGGCACAGTGTTCATTTCTTCCACAAGGTCTACACAGAGTGGCTCTGCTCTGTGTAGATAAGTTTCCATGATGATTGTAAACCATCGCCTCAGCACCATGAGTATTTTCCAGACCAGGCCTCCACTAGGGGCATGCATGTAGTTTTCGTTATTACAATAATGATAACGAAAATTGTCATGCACACCTCTAGTCGCCACAAGTCATGCAACTCCAGCACTTTCCCATCACTAAGCGCTTGTTTATTTATGGTGTTCAGCAACAAATAATCATCCTTAGAAACACCTCTGAACTTTACACTGAAGGCTCTCAGCCAGCTTCACTTAGCTTCACAAGGAGTCCCTCTCCTGGGCTCAGCACATTCTCATTAACACTCTGTGGCGTCCTGGTCTCTGCTAGTCAGCTCATCCATTCCAGACCTGAGTTAGCACCCTGGCTAGTTCCTAGCCACAACAGCAGAGTGTTTTCTCAGACTGTTGCTGGCAGCAGACTGACTTGGTCTTAGGGCTGACAGCCTTAATAGCCCCAGAAGGGGTGTGGTCAGGTCACTGAAGGACGAAAGCTTCCTTAAAGGGACAGTTGCCCATGGCATCTTAGCTTGCTCCACAGCGGTTCCATTCTGCAGGAATCCTCCTTTCTGCCTGTTACAGTGATCTATAGAACCATTGAAATGTAGGACTGGAAAGGACCTTTGAAGTCATCTGTTCCAACATCCTTCTGCAAGTCAGGATGTCCTATACCTAGTATGGGGAAGGGGGAAGAACTTTCCCCCTCTTATGGGACACTTTGAAAATTTGTATACACTCTGCAGACCAGATAAGGGTTTGGTGGTGGCTGCTTAAGGGGTTTGCTGAGAATCGGGGAAGCGAAGGAAAGATATGGTCCAAATCATGGATCTGGACATGCCATGGTTCCATACCCTATCCTTGAGTGCTGGTCCTAATGTCTGCTCAATGTCTGAGAGCTCACTTTTTCAGTGCTTGAGTGTAGGGATTGGATCCATGGGCCAGATACTGAAAATGAAAAGGGATCAAATAAAGAACAGCCCTGGGCCAGAGTTACCTACCCCTGGCCTACACTACAGCTCTGACAGATGTTTCTCCAGCTGTTTAAAAAACAAACAAACACTAAATGAAGGTGATTCCATATCTCTAGGCAGCTGATTGTATTGCCCAACATTTCTTACAATTAGGAAGTTTTCCTAATATTTAACCAAAATCTATCTTACTGCAATGTATTTATTTATTTATAAAATCATTTACTACCCCACCCCTCCTGCTCCAAGCAGCCTGGGGTGGCTTTAGTGTTAGAACACATTAAAACAATAAAACAATAAAATACAATAAAAAAAGAAGGCACAAAACCACCCCATCCCCATCCCCCCAATTCCACCCTACACCCCATCTCCCTTGTCAAAAGCCAGGTGGAAAAGCCAGGCTTTACACATTTGACAGGAAGAGGAGAGATCCAGAGCCACCTGGGCCTCCACTGGGAGGGAGTTCCACAGCCTAGGCGCAGCCACCGAGAATGCCCTTTCCATAGGGACCACACAGGGGACTTCGAGAAGGGTGCCCCCGGTGGATCTCAGAGGCTGCTCCAGAATGCGGAGAGCGAGGCGGTCCTGCGGGTAAGTTGGGCCAAGGTTGTATAGGGCTTTATAGGTCAAAACCAATAGCTTGAATCAGGCCCGGAAGACTATAGGCGCTCATGGTGACCTGTCCCCTTAAGGAGATGGGCTGCCGCATTCTATCTGCACTAGCTGCAGTCTCCGGACCGACACTATAGGTAGCCCCACATAGAGTGCATTGCAATAATCCAATCTCTAGGAGTAGGTAATGAAAGCATGGATGATGGTGGCCAGGTCCCTATCTGAAACATGCGGCCAAAGCCAGATGTAATTGGCGAAACTCACTTCTCTCCACAGCCCCCACCTGGAGATCTGGGAGGAGCTGTGGATCAAGGAGCACGCCCAGACTACGGACCTGGGATACCTGTGGAGGGTGGACACTTTAAGCCCATTCTCTCCTGTCCTATCCTCAGTGTCAGTGGAGGACAACTGTTCTCCATTTTTTCTAGATATTTGCAAACTGCCATCATGCCCAACCTTAGACTTCTTTTCTCTTGGCTAAACATACCAAATTCCTTCAGCCTTTGCTTGTATGCCTTACATTTAAGCCTCTTTATCAACTCTGTTGCTCTACTTCCAATCCTTTCCAATCTTTGACATCCTTCCTAAATTAAACTGCGTGATACTGAACACAATATTCACGGTGAGGTCTCACCAGTGCTGAACAAAACGGTGCCATTATGCCATTGCCCAGTGCCTTGGTCTGGTCTAGAGCTGAAAGAGGTACCTGATTTATTACCCACTGGTAGAACTGAAAGAAGGGACCTCTAGGGATTTGTGAACATGGTTGGGAAGTTCGGAGTTCAGACGGAACTTGGATAATTCGGTCGACTGAACCGAACTTTCGAACCAAACTTGAATTCGACCGAACTATTCGGTCGGATTTGAACCAGTTCAGAAGGCCAAAATAACTGGTTTTGAATGTACAAACTCAGTTCAGAAGTTTGGAATTCAACCAAACTCAAATAGTTCGGTCAACTGAACTGAACTTTCGAACTGAACTCGATTTTCAAACCAAACTGAATTTCCAAACTCGGTTCTGTTTGCACATCCCTAGGGACCTCCCAAGATGGGTAAACCATCAAACTTCCAGTAGCTGAATTGACCCAACAACCAACAGGTACCAATTGATTCAGTACCAGATTGCAATGTCCCTGAATATTATGCACAGCCACTCTCCATTATAAACAGGGGACTGCTGAAGCCCCAATTTTGAGGAAACTACTTCACCTACATTTCTGAAATTTTAACCATGGCTGTAAGTTGTGAGGCCCATCATATTCACAAAGTTTGAAAAATATCCATTAGGAAAAAAAAAATGTTATAACTGCTTAAAAGTTAATTGGTTGTGGTCAAAATACACACCGTCCTCCTGTATTTGCATCATCAATATCTCCTCCCCCTGGANGTCAGCTCATCCATTCCAGACCTGAGTTAGCACCCTGGCTAGTTCCTAGCCACAACAGCAGAGTGTTTTCTCAGACTGTTGCTGGCAGCAGACTGACTTGGTCTTAGGGCTGACAGCCTTAATAGCCCCAGAAGGGGTGTGGTCAGGTCACTGAAGGACGAAAGCTTCCTTAAAGGGACAGTTGCCCATGGCATCTTAGCTTGCTCCACAGCGGTTCCATTCTGCAGGAATCCTCCTTTCTGCCTGTTACAGTGATCTATAGAACCATTGAAATGTAGGACTGGAAAGGACCTTTGAAGTCATCTGTTCCAACATCCTTCTGCAAGTCAGGATGTCCTATACCTAGTATGGGGAAGGGGGAAGAACTTTCCCCCTCTTATGGGACACTTTGAAAATTTGTATACACTCTGCAGACCAGATAAGGGTTTGGTGGTGGCTGCTTAAGGGGTTTGCTGAGAATCGGGGAAGCGAAGGAAAGATATGGTCCAAATCATGGATCTGGACATGCCATGGTTCCATACCCTATCCTTGAGTGCTGGTCCTAATGTCTGCTCAATGTCTGAGAGCTCACTTTTTCAGTGCTTGAGTGTAGGGATTGGATCCATGGGCCAGATACTGAAAATGAAAAGGGATCAAATAAAGAACAGCCCTGGGCCAGAGTTACCTACCCCTGGCCTACACTACAGCTCTGACAGATGTTTCTCCAGCTGTTTAAAAAACAAACAAACACTAAATGAAGGTGATTCCATATCTCTAGGCAGCTGATTGTATTGCCCAACATTTCTTACAATTAGGAAGTTTTCCTAATATTTAACCAAAATCTATCTTACTGCAATGTATTTATTTATTTATAAAATCATTTACTACCCCACCCCTCCTGCTCCAAGCAGCCTGGGGTGGCTTTAGTGTTAGAACACATTAAAACAATAAAACAATAAAATACAATAAAAAAAGAAGGCACAAAACCACCCCATCCCCATCCCCCCAATTCCACCCTACACCCCATCTCCCTTGTCAAAAGCCAGGTGGAAAAGCCAGGCTTTACACATTTGACAGGAAGAGGAGAGATCCAGAGCCACCTGGGCCTCCACTGGGAGGGAGTTCCACAGCCTAGGCGCAGCCACCGAGAATGCCCTTTCCATAGGGACCACACAGGGGACTTCGAGAAGGGTGCCCCCGGTGGATCTCAGAGGCTGCTCCAGAATGCGGAGAGCGAGGCGGTCCTGCGGGTAAGTTGGGCCAAGGTTGTATAGGGCTTTATAGGTCAAAACCAATAGCTTGAATCAGGCCCGGAAGACTATAGGCGCTCATGGTGACCTGTCCCCTTAAGGAGATGGGCTGCCGCATTCTATCTGCACTAGCTGCAGTCTCCGGACCGACACTATAGGTAGCCCCACATAGAGTGCATTGCAATAATCCAATCTCTAGGAGTAGGTAATGAAAGCATGGATGATGGTGGCCAGGTCCCTATCTGAAACATGCGGCCAAAGCCAGATGTAATTGGCGAAACTCACTTCTCTCCACAGCCCCCACCTGGAGATCTGGGAGGAGCTGTGGATCAAGGAGCACGCCCAGACTACGGACCTGGGATACCTGTGGAGGGTGGACACTTTAAGCCCATTCTCTCCTGTCCTATCCTCAGTGTCAGTGGAGGACAACTGTTCTCCATTTTTTCTAGATATTTGCAAACTGCCATCATGCCCAACCTTAGACTTCTTTTCTCTTGGCTAAACATACCAAATTCCTTCAGCCTTTGCTTGTATGCCTTACATTTAAGCCTCTTTATCAACTCTGTTGCTCTACTTCCAATCCTTTCCAATCTTTGACATCCTTCCTAAATTAAACTGCGTGATACTGAACACAATATTCACGGTGAGGTCTCACCAGTGCTGAACAAAACGGTGCCATTATGCCATTGCCCAGTGCCTTGGTCTGGTCTAGAGCTGAAAGAGGTACCTGATTTATTACCCACTGGTAGAACTGAAAGAAGGGACCTCTAGGGATTTGTGAACATGGTTGGGAAGTTCGGAGTTCAGACGGAACTTGGATAATTCGGTCGACTGAACCGAACTTTCGAACCAAACTTGAATTCGACCGAACTATTCGGTCGGATTTGAACCAGTTCAGAAGGCCAAAATAACTGGTTTTGAATGTACAAACTCAGTTCAGAAGTTTGGAATTCAACCAAACTCAAATAGTTCGGTCAACTGAACTGAACTTTCGAACTGAACTCGATTTTCAAACCAAACTGAATTTCCAAACTCGGTTCTGTTTGCACATCCCTAGGGACCTCCCAAGATGGGTAAACCATCAAACTTCCAGTAGCTGAATTGACCCAACAACCAACAGGTACCAATTGATTCAGTACCAGATTGCAATGTCCCTGAATATTATGCACAGCCACTCTCCATTATAAACAGGGGACTGCTGAAGCCCCAATTTTGAGGAAACTACTTCACCTACATTTCTGAAATTTTAACCATGGCTGTAAGTTGTGAGGCCCATCATATTCACAAAGTTTGAAAAATATCCATTAGGAAAAAAAAAATGTTATAACTGCTTAAAAGTTAATTGGTTGTGGTCAAAATACACACCGTCCTCCTGTATTTGCATCATCAATATCTCCTCCCCCTGGATGAGTTGAGTCCCCAAACATCACAGGCTTGGAGCATGAGATCAATAACAAGTGCTTCTGTAATATCACATTCATTGGTGCAGCCGAAACCAAGTTATTAATAATGAAAAAATCAGTTCTGCTGGTTCACACATGCGCAGTTCATGACCTGTGCCCCAGCATGCGGAAAGTTACGTGAGTCCGCTTGCAAATCACGTATGTATTAGAAGCCCACTCTGATACAGCAGCCTCATAATTTTGATTGAATCATCAATATCTCCTCCCCCTGGATGAGTTGAGCCCCCAAACAACACAGGCTTGGAGCATGAGATCAATAACAACTGCTTATGTAATATGATAGTGATTGGTGCAGCCAAAACCAAGTTATTAATGATTAAAAAATCAGTTCTGCAGGCTTGCACATGTGCAGCTGCTGACCGGCAAAACACAGCGTGGTTCTGCTTGCTTGCACTTGCGCAATTGAGCTACAGTCACATAGCTTTCCTTAACACACAGCATAAGGAAAATTATGGGACTCTACTCTCAGACTTTGCTTAGGCTCCTCTGAAAAGGGAGCCTCACCAGGGAAGCATTACTTCCAGCTGCGCCTCACCTTGTCTTCCCCCTCCCCTCCCCTCCCTTCCCCCCCAAAGCTGGGCTAATTAGAAGCCACTGCCAAGGTAAGAGGAGGAGACTCGGAGGGGCAGTCATTCTCCTACCTCTTCTCCCCGAGTGCCCAGCAGCGAGGGGAGCTGTGTCAGGGTGCCTTCCTGTCGCTGGGGAATAGCCGCCCCTAGGAAAGTGATGTGATTTTAAAAAAGTACAGTCGTGTAGCTTTCCTTAACACACAGCATAAGGAAGAGATGCAGCTAATTAACGACTGCAAACTTTTATGCCATCCCTCTCCTGCCTCTCCCTCCTAGTAGCGCTGCAGCAGACTAGGAGATAAAGCTGTTTGTTTACAAACAACTCCTCCCCATGTGCTGATCAGAAGGTTGTAGCCTTGTAACAAACGTTCTTCGAGATGGCACCTAACATTCTCACAACTGGGTTCTCTATGCTCACCCTATTCATCCAATAGACCACATGATGGTCTCGATCTCCTCTAGTATAAAAAGTGCTCTCCCCCTCAGAATGACAGTTCCTTCCAACCCTTTCTAGAAATATAAGAAAAGAATTCCATGCAGGGCTGGAAGGGTGGCTGGCTGTTGTAAGAATGTTCGGAACCATCTGAAAGAACCTAGTTTACAAGGTACCAACCTTCTCTTCTTGTTCGAGTGGTTCTGACCCACCACCTAGTACCCCAGCACCTCCCACCACCAGCACACCCCACTACTTCCCCAATATGACCCCAACCCCTGCTCCTGCCTTACCCAGCACCCCTCAGCACTTCCCCACTACATCCCCAGAACTGCCCCTCCCTCCCTCCCCCCACACAACATCTCCATCCCCAATCTCACCCACCACCCAACCCCCCAACACTTCACCAGCACCCCCAACCCCCACCCTTACTTCTCGCCCCCCACACAACATCCTCAGCCCTGATCTGACCAAACACCCAACACCCTCCAGCACTTCCCCAGCACCGCCCCTCCCTCCCTCCCACAACATCATCTATTAATGTGCTCATATATTAATGTGCTCATATATCATATCCTATATCATATCGCACAAAACCATGAAATTTACCAAAACAAAAAACTTTAGTTTTAAAAAAAATGTTAAATGCACAAACTAAAATGTTTCCTCTTCAAAAACATCACAAAATCATTTTCACTCTAGCTTAAACTCCAAAAAACATACAAATTCATTACAATGACAATTAAAAAACCATTCAAATTCATACATTGCAACAAGACATAAACGCCAAAAAACATGAAAATTATTTCTGAATTTGAGAAATATTTAATATTTTATCCTCATCAACATAAATGTAATGTATGTACTTAATTCCTTACCATACATACTTTTATTCATTTTTATCAATAACTAAACTTTCACATTTTTACTTTATTAAACATTAATTTATCATAATTTGACAATGAACAATTTTTTCACAGTGCATTAACTCTGTCCTTTACATGTATACAAATTGTATACACTCCACACAATACACTGTTAACAATGTCACTGTAGACAACATTATACAATTTCTTCTACACAATACTGTAGAAACAGAGTTGATACACTGTCAAAAAATTGTTCATAGGTCAAATTATGATAAATTAATGTTTAATAATGTAAAAACGTGAAAGTTTAGTTATAGATAAAAATGAATAAAAGTATGTATGGTAAGGAATTAAGTACATATGTTGCATTTATATTGATAAGGCTAAAATATTAAATATTTCTCAAATTCAGAAATAATTTTCATGTTTTTTGCCGTTTATGTCTTGTTGCAATTTATGGATTTGAATGGTTTTTTAATTGCAGTTGTAATGAATTTGTATGTTTTTTGAAGTTTAAGCTAGAGTGAAAATGATTTTGTGATGTTTTTGAGGAGGAAACTTTTTAGTTTGTGCATTTAACGTTTTTTTAAAACTGTAAATTTTTTTGTTTTCGTAACTGACTTCTAGTCATAGAATGTTGAGTTCCTATATTGATTTATACCCAGTCTCAACATCCATTTATTAGTTTTCCATCTCAGAAAGCTGACTTACGGACACAGAAAGTCAACTTCTGGTTGCAGAAAAGTACTTCCGGCCCCAGTTTTTCACTACCCTACCCCCTCCATTTATCAACTTCTGATGCCTTTTTATTGATATTCTTGCTTAGAAAGTCAACGTCTGGTCCTGGAAAAATTACTTCTGGTCAGTTTAAAAAAAAAAAAAAAAAAAGAAAGTTGTGCCGCTTTTTCAGTTTTCTGACCTGATGTACTAATTGGCATACCAATATACTGACTGGGAATCGGTAAACTGAAAAATTGGTACCACCTGATTGGTACCCATGTAACCCACTGAATACCTGATGCAGTACCCGGAAATGTGGGCATTACCCATGGGTACTGAATTGAGTACCTGTTTCTGCTTTACCCATGGGCAATACCTGAAATTTTGGTGCTCCGTCAAGTACCCAACAGGCTACTGGAGTGCCAATCAGATACCTGATTACCCAGAAAAGTAGGAATTATTGGGTATTTTCAGACGTTACGAGATCACAGTGAACCACGGTGAATACCCACCTGTGGTCACTGTGGCTCGAACGTCTGTTTGGCTGCCGCCAGATGTTCGCCACGGTCAATACCCTCATGGGGTCAATTTGAACCACGCTTCCCTGGCTAGCTGGGGGAATGTCCCGGGAAGTGTGGTCAAAAAGATCCCCAGCGGGGACCCAAAAAAAGTAACGTCTGGCCGGTTGCCACGGCCCAGGATCCCGGGCCACGGCACATCCAGCCCTACGTGGCGGCTGCAGTGGCCCCGCCGCCCGCCCGTCTCCCCGGAGGGCGGGGGCGGGGTGCGTGGAGGGGGCGGGGCCGTGCGGCCGCACGTTGCGCCGCGCGGCCCCGCCCCCTCCCAGATTCCCCGCCGGGATCCCCCCGGCACATCTGATATGGCGTGACGGGGTGACCCCAGTGGGGAATGACAGGGTTGTTTTCGGTACGGGGCCAAGCGGCCCCGTAACGTCTGAAAACACCCATTGGTATGGGAAAATAACAAAAGACAGGATAGTAACTAGAAAAATCCATACCAAAAGTTGGTTTTTCAGGACTGGAAGTTGTTAAATCAGGACATCAGACAACCTGTTGGGCACTAATCAATTGCCAGTTAATACCCAAAGGTGGCAGGTTGAGTTGAGTACTGAACATTTGGCAGGTTTTCTTGTTTTTGAGAGTACTCTTTTCAGCTTTAGTCTGGACATAATGCCCAAATGGTGTTTCCATGTTTATGTATATAGTTTCTCAGCAAGTCTGTTGTCCCAATTTTGTGGGCCCTGAGCAATGGAATTCAGGTAGCCCCCCTCAATTCTATTTCCCCTTGCGGACAGGGGCGCTGCGGATGCAGACTGAGAAGGGGTCAGAGTCGCCTCCTGGCCGTGGGCTCAGGCCTGTCTGTTCATCAAAGGCTTTCAGGTTCAGCTGTCCCCCAATGCTGAGTACTTCAGCCCTGCTTCTCACCTCTGTGTTCACACAACTCCCCATGGTCAACATGGGGCTCAGCTAGCCTTGGCTTTGGGTATGCCCACACCAGGGAGAGGTCTGGACTTTCACCTCACTTTGGTTAGTTTGGGGTTACTGACACACAGAGCTGAGCAGATAGCAAAGAGGAAAAATGGTCTTCAGACATTTGTTCAATTCAAATGTGAATTCCAGTTTGATCTTTATCCTGCCCGTCTCCTGTTTGCTTGCAATGACTGCTTGAACGCTGGAGACATAGCATCGTGAATACTGATGAAAAGCACATTTGTAGCTTGTCTGCTAAAATATTCACCAAAAATAAAGTGCAAATCCCACACTTGATTATCAAATTTGCAGTTTGTGCTGTGTTGCTTAGTTACGTAAATCGCCCAATCAGGGAACCAGAAAAATAACACTTGACTTATGTAGCTAGCCAGTGCCAAATAAACTATTCACGAATAAGCTGCAAGCATCACATCACTCACAGAACTGTGCAAATAACTGCGGAATAACAAACACATTCCCGAGTTTCATACCCTGTTTGTGGATAACTGACCCAAAACAGGCAAAACTAATCATAGTATCATAGAGCAGAGTGGGGGTGGGGGCATGAGAGTCAAGTTTCCAGGCCCCTGGTTGGTGCAAGACCTGCCATACATAGAGCCAGGGGTGTAGCAAGTCTACGAAGGACAGGATCCTGGGCTCAGATCCCAATTATGGGGCCCCTAAGAGCAAGGGGGCAGAGTCCCCAGGGTAGAGGGTGGGGTTCAGGCTTACCTTTGAGGGGGCAAGAGCCTACCTTCAGTCTGTGGATGTGGTAAACTTTAATCCTTCACCCCTGCCCACTCTGAAAACTTCCTTCCCGATAAGCATCCTGAGCACCACTAGGAAATGTTCAGAGTGGGTGGGTCTAGGGGTGAAGTTAGGGTTGCCACCTTAGATATATTTTCCCAGGCCATTGCCTTCCCCAGCCCTACTGTATGTCTCATAGTACTCAGGATGTTTGCAAAGAGCTCCCCAAGCCCCTCGAAGTATGGGGCCTGGGCTCTACTGAGCCCTTCACTCCATCATAGCTAAGCCACTGCCTAGATCATCCCAGACATATGCCCATTAGAGCTGCAACCGGGTAAATGACTTGCCCTGGTCACGTTCAGGCACCAACTTGTACCCAAACATGACCCGATGGGCTACCCGACCCCCCAGGCTGAGTCATCTCATCAGCCGGGCTGCTGCTCCTCTGCTCCAGACTCCTGACTGCTCTCTTCTTCTCCCTGGCCCACGCGCCACTCAGCTGAGCAGGGAACTTTTGCACTCTGCTTTTTCTGACTGGGGTGGGAATGAGGGGGGGGACAAGGAAGCCTCTTTCCATCCATGTGCACTCCCCTAGTGGGTCCCCTGTCCCCAGGGCAGAGAAGCAGGGAGCTGGCAGGAGTCCAGAGGAGCAGCAGCCCGGCCAGTGAGGTGAATCAGCCCAGGGCCCAACGAGTTACAGGTGCCAGCATTGGAGTCCTGGGGCATCCTTAGACATCCCACAGTGTCTTGGGGTGGGAGTCGCTCTGGAACACCCCCATAATACCCACATTTTGGGGCACCGATTTCCCTATGGGGGCTGGGTTCCCCATTGGGTACCCACTCTGTGTGTGTGTGTGTGTGTGTGTGTGTGTGTGTGTGTGTGTGTAAACAGGTCAACACACCGGGTCCTTGTCCCTTTTATTCCCCAGGCTCGTCCATTTTGTCTTGTCCTTTCCCAATAGTGTCCGTAGTTCTGCTTGTAGCTGTTGCCTCCCTCGAAGCCGGGGTCCAGCCAGAATTCCCACTCTTGGCCACGATCAAACCCTCGTCCGGGTTAGGGTTGCCATACCTCCCCTTTAAGAGAGGATGCTTAAGGAAAATACATGGTTCAGGGCTTCATTGGTGCCAGTGCAGCCCCGCAACATGTATTTTTCATAAGAATCCTCTTTTAAAGGGGAGGTATGGTAACCCTAGTCCGGGTGAGCCTTGCAGGACACCCACTCCAAGTCCTCATCACCTCTACAGCTGCTCCTTGTTTTCAGCTGCCTATCTCCCTGTTAGCCAGCCACTTGCTCATTAATCCAGCTGCTCTCAGGCCCACCTGCCTTGCCTCTCCTGGCCCATGCCGGTCTTCCAAGTGCCTTTCTGCAGCTATTCTAGCTGCCTTTTCCTCCCTATGGAGCCTTTCTCCTTCCTTGGATCCTCAGGAGCCCTCCTATGAACTGCCAGGCTTGATTTCCCTACCTGCTCACTGATCTCTCTCCACCCGCTCACCTGGGCTCACTCATATGGCTCATGCTGGCCAGTCTCTTAAAAGCCCAGCATCCTGAAGCAAGAGCCGGCGCCTGCTGCCCTGCTACAGGGTGCCTGAAAATGCAAGTATTACTCGTGGGTAGCTAAAGTGCTACCAGATGCAGCTGTAATACTTGTCCATCTTAATCAATATCCCAATCCAATGTCCACGTGTGTGCCTCAGGTGTGCACAGACCAAAACTGAAATTGCACACACTCACACAGTGTGCGTGTGCAGCAGAACCCAGGGAATGTCCCCCACCATTATTATTATAATTTTATTATAAACATTTATATAGCGCCAGCCATGTGCCTGGTGCTGTACAAAGCATAGAAATAGAAGCGGTCCCTGCCTGTGGCTTACAATCTAAAATACAAAGAGGGGGAGACAGGGAGAGGGGACAGTGGGAGAGACGGGGGAGAAGACAAACAAACATTCAGGCAGATGCGGAGTCTCAGGTGCGGGTGCTTGGCTTGGTTACAGTCAGGTTGCAGCAGTCTGCAGAGGAGGGCAGACAGTAGGTATATGGGGAACGACTAGCAGGCAATGGGAAAGGCGGCGAGGAAAAAGTGGGTCTTGAGGAGGGATTTGAAGGAGTGGATGACCAGGAGAGAGAAGAGCCACGGCTGCAGTAATTCTTCTCATGGTGGTGTGTGGGGTTGGGAGGTAGAGGACTTTTCCTGGGCGCCCCTGTCTGCACACAATTCTAGTTTGGTCTGCACGAGTATCTGAGGCATGCACACAGACCGTGGATCAGGGCTTAACATTGCAATCTGCTTGGACACGTCTAGTTCTGGCAACGTCCAAGAAAAAAAGAATAATTGAACTGTAGAATCTTAAGGTTATCTATTCTCACCCCTGCACTGTGGCAGGATCCTCTGTACTGAACCATTAATGACAGATGTTTGCCTAGCTTCTTCTCAAAAACCTCCAAAGATGGAGATTCCACAACTTCCCAAGGCGACTTGTCCCATTGCCCAATTCTTCTTACAGATTTGAAGTTTCCGCCAATATTTAAATTAAACCTGCCTTCCTGAAATTTGCCTTTTTTCTTGTCCTACCTTTGGTCACTATGGAGAAGAACTGTTCTCCATCTATGATAACCCATTTCGATTTTGAATTGAGTTTATGGTCCTGGAACAAAACCCTATATTGTTTACAATCCCAAAGCTATTAGGAACAAAACCCTGTATAGCTTACAGGAACAAAACCCTATATAGCTTACAATCCCAACAACACTCTCACTGACAAAACCTCACATTACAGACATAAATGCCAAGGCATTCGAAGACTCCAAAACGTCCTGATTCAAAGCTCACTGAAATGAATGGAAAGATTTATATTGATTTCCAAAGACCAGAATTTAAGCAAAAAGAAACCATGATGACATTGTAATGATCTAAACTTTAGTACTACTAAACCAGATGCTTTCATGCATAGATGCTCAAACATTTTGCAAAGCTAAGAGCACAAACCTCCATCGTTAAGGTCAATGGCAAAACTCCCATTGACTGTAATGGCGGAATTTTCACCCTAAATCTTATCTCCATATTAAATGGCCAAACTGAATCCCAAAGTGTTCAAATGATTCTCCAAGGTCACAAAGCAAAGCAGGTCGGAGGCAAAGCAAGGATTAGAATACTGCCCTTCGGTAATAAATCTTGTCTACACTGAAGTCAATAGCAAAACTCGCATTGATTTCAATGAAGTCAGAATTTCACTGCTGGTATTGAGGCCAGTACAGTCCCTGCTAGACTGTACAGCAATTAAACCACCCCCATTGGGAAAGAACAGCTCCACCACCCTCTCACAAGTACAGATCAAATATACTATTATTCAAAAGTGCTTGCCAGGGACAATGGGTATTTTCAGACGTGACAGGAACGCTGCTAAACACACTGAACTACAATGGATTCGGTGTGGTGGGAGTGATCCCATGCATGTCTATTTGTTCCCGGCCAGATATTCACCACAGTGAACACCCAGCCAGGATCAAATTGACCACAGTTCTGGAGGTGAGGCCGGCCTCACCTCCAGAACCGTGCTTAGTTTGGACACTAATCCGGGCTGGGAATGGCCATGGGTAACGATTGTTACCCATCCTCATCCCAGAATCAGGTCCCAACCATGGGACGGGATCGGGCGCAGCAGCCTAATTGGCCTCTGCACCCGCCTGTCTCCCTGAGGGCAGGTGGCCATGGAAGTGTGGGGGGTGGGACTGAGCAGCTGCATGTCATGCCGCACAACCCCACCCCCTCCCCAATTGCCCACTGTGATCAGGTCAGCACATCTAAAGGATGGCTGGCCTGGTCACAGACCAGGATACGGAAGGGTTCCCAGTCCAGGTTTCAACGTGTTGGGCCTGGAGGCCCAGCACGTCTGAAATTACCCAATAACGTTGAAATTAAATAATCAAAATACCAAATTACTCAAAATACAAAAATGAAGTGACTGAAATAACCAAAACAAATGTTATCCTAATAAATAGATTTTCACTCCTGCAAATGAGCAGGAATCGTATAGTGGTAAGGACCCAATTTGAAGTTGGTGAATTTCCTGGATACAGAATTTGCTGTGGATATTCAATTCAGCACCATTCATGACTATGTGAAATTGATTTGTGCAGCGTCCAGCGATGGAAAGACGAGTTTTGTCTGTCTGTCTGTACCAAAGGGTTGGACTAAATGGTCAGTTTTCACAATGGATAGATGTAAAAAGTGGTGTACCTCAGGGATGTGTATTGGGACTGATGCTGTTTAATGTATCCATTAATGATTTGGAAAAGGGTGTTAAGAGTGAAGTGATCAAATTTGCAGATGACACCAAGTTATTCAAGGTAGTTAAAACACGAGCAGACTCAGAGGAACTGCAACAGGATCTTACGACACTGGGTGCCACTGCCTGGGCATCAAAATGGCAAATGAGATTTAATGTGGACAAGTGCAATGTGATGCACGTAGGGAAAAATAACCCAAACTATGCATACACAATGCTGGGTACTAAGCTAGGAGTTACCACTCAGGAAAAGGACCTGCGGGTGGTTGTGGACAATACAATGAAATCCACAGCGCAGTGCACAGCAGCGGTCAAAAAACCAAACAGAATGTTAGGAATTATTCACAAGGGAATAGAGAATAAAACTGAGGATGTCATAATACCGCTATACAAATCAATGGTGCGACCGCACCTCAAATATTGTGTGCAGTTCTGGTCACCCCATCTCAAAAAAGGGTGATTTCAGACGTTACGGGGCCCATTGGCCCTGTACCGAAATCACCCAATTCATTCCCCGCCGGGATCACCCCGTCACGCCGTATCAGACGTGCCGGGGTGATCCCAGTGGGGAATCTTGGAGGGGGCGGGGCCGCACGACGCAACGTGTGGCTGGACAGCCCCGCCTCCTCCACGCACCCCGCCGCCTGCCCTCCGGGGAGATGGGCGGGCGGCGGGGCCAATGCGGCTACCGCGGCGGGCCGGAGTCGCCACGGCCCAGGATCCCGCCAGTGATCCCGGGCCGTGGCGCGCGGCCAGACATTACTTTTTTTGGGTCCCCACTGGGGATCTTTTTGTCCACGCTTCCTGGGACGTTCCCCCGGCTGGCCCGGGAAGCGTGGTTCAAATTGACCCCTTGCGGGTATTGACCGTGGCGAACATCTGGCGGCCGCCAAACAGACGTTCGAGACACAGTGACCACAGGTGGGTATTCACCTTGGTTCACTATGATCTCGTAACGTCTGAAAACACCCAAAGACATCACTTGAACTAGAAAAGTTACAGAGAAGGGCAACAAAAATGATCAAGGGCATGGAAAGGCTCCCGTATGAGGAGAGGCGTGGTAGGTTGGGGCTCTTCAGCTTGGAGAAGAGACGACTGAGAGGAGATATGATAGAGGTCTATAAAATCATGAGTGGTGTGGAACTAATAAACAAGGAGCAGTTATTTACCCTCTCAGCTAATTCTAGAACTAGGGCACACTCCATGAAACTCATGGGTGGCAAATTTAAAACAAATAAAAGGAAATATTTTTTTCACTCAGTGTATAATTGGGTTGTGGAATCGACTGCCAGAGGCTGTGGTAAGGGCCAGTACTATAGCTGAGTTTAAAAGAGGTTTGGAGAAGTTTCTGGAAGGTAGGTCCATTAGTAGCTATTAGCGAAACATGACAGGAGCTGGGGGGAAACAACAGGGAATGGATCCCCCATAGTGACCTGTTGGGTGCTTCTCCCAAGCCACCGTGATTGGCCACTGTTGGAGACAGGATGTTGAGCTAGATGGACCATTGGTCTCACCCAGTATAGCATTTCTTATGTTCTTATGTTCTTATCCAAAATAAAATCAAGGAGGAAGCACGTTTTCTCACTCTTTTGAAGTAGCAGCAGATTTGGGTGAACAGTTGTGATGCAGAAGGCTGCAGCTGGCACCAACTGCGTGCATGGTGTTAGGTCCAGGCAGTTGCGTACAACTGTTGCTTTCCAACTTCGTTTGGCAAGCACGGCTGCTTGCTAATTGACTGGCTGCCTTAACATCCCTTTCAGCTCTTTAAGCTGTTTGAATAATTTACAAGGGGTTTGAGAGAGACAGCAAGCTATCTAGGGAAGTTGTGGCAATTCCCTTTGAGGTCCATAGTTCACAAGTCTGTTTTAAACACTACTGGGTTGTGGCTAATGCAAACAGGGGAACATTTACTAACTAACTGGGCTTAATACATTTTAACTCCTTCTTTTAAATGGTGGGCATAACAGTAGGGAGGGCAGGGGGGAAGATAGACATCTACACCGCACACCTCCAATCCCATCACAGTTGGAAGAGGACAGTTTAACCCCTGCATCCTCGTGAATGTTACACTCCTTGTCATTCCCTCTGTTCCCCTTCCTTCGTATCCCCTCCCCCCAATCTCTCAGATTGTAAGCCCTAGGGCAGGGACCGTGTCTATTCAGTTACTTTGTAAAGCACCAGGTACATTGATTGTGCTATATAAATGCTTGATGATAATAATAATAATAATAAATAATTAATAACAGTACCTACTGCTCCAGTAAGGGGGGGGGGGGCAGCGAATGATGCATATATTCAAACAAGTCAGAATCAGAGACAAGATGTAGAGAAAATGTGTTTGTGTTATTGTCTTGGTGGTGGAATCCAGAAGAAGCACATAATGAGCATTCATCTTTGTGTATTAACATTCAGAGCATGGGTGTGGGGATCAGTGCAGGCAGCTAGCCCCAGCAGCACATCCTGCAGGGATGGACGAGAGTAGACCCAGATTTGCATTTCATTAAGTGATAGAATCTGGGGAAATGCAGTGTTTGCAGCACATTTCTCCACCCTCCACCCCCCAACATCCCTCCAAGACCAACAGATCATTCAAGGCCTTTCTAGGACTCCTTGAAGTGCCGACTCCAGGGTTTTCTAAAAGTTAGGACCCCAAGTTGAGAGGCTGTGTTGCTAAATGGGGTCTCGGTGAGATTGGATATTCATACATAAATATGGAAAATGTCAATGTTTAGAGTAACAATGTTTTTTTTTATTGTTGTTTCTCTATGGGGTCACAGCCTGACAAAGTTTAGCAAACACTGGCTATCTTCTTTAGTCCGACCCCTCTCTGTTTGCAATGATAAATTAAAAACTCAAAGACAATGATGGCACCAAGAAACCCTAACCAAGGGTATTTCCAGATGTCACAGCTCCATCGTGCTTTTACTGTCTGTTGCCTTAGGGTTACATGAACTGTCCAGACAGCACAGAAATCACCACCACCCGTTAGCTCCAGAGCAATCCTGTAGTGATTCTGTGGGGTTACCATGGGGACTTTTCATATAGTCACCTAAGATAAGGGACGCCATTTCCAAAAGGAGACACTGAGAGAGCAAGAGAAGAGAAAAGGAACAGTAAAGAAAATGCACAGTAAAGAAAATGCACTAGACTTTCCAATAGAATGGATACAAAATTTGTGCAAATTGATAAATCTCTCAAATCTGTGCTATTTGATCTGGAACTGATTATATGCATAACCGCGACTATTCATTTGTGTTTCATTGGATACCCATTTGGGTTCAATTATTTTGATTAGTTTGGTGTTATGATTATTTCATTTCAGTTATTTCAGTGACTTCATTTTACCACTATTCATATTATTTTGCGTGCAAAGCAACCCAAGCAAAGTATCTGAAACTACAAGTGACCGAATAGCCGTACCCTGACCCTGCATGGCACTTCATATGTTCTTATTTATTTTAGGTCTATTTCCAGATGATGAGGACAAAAGAGTGATAGGTATTTGAACTGAAAGACCATCTTTCCATCAAATAAATTAATTAACAAAATAATCAAAAGTAGCTAAATTGAAATTCCCGACTAACCAGTATGCAGTTGTTGGAGAGGAAAGATAGCCATTTTGGTTGTGGATATTATTTGGATATTTACAGGACTAACTGAAAATGCAAATAAAATCTATGAATACAAAATCCACTATAGCTGGATTTAAACGAGATTTTGATAAGTTCTTGGAGGATAAGTTCATAAATAGCTATTAGTCAATTAGGTCACGGGACACAACCTTTGACTGTCAGGAACTGGGGATGAATGGCAGAGAATGGATCACTCCTCACCTGTTGGGTACTTCTCTGAAGTGACCAAGAATGACCAGTGTGAGAGACAGGATTCTGGGCTCATCGGACCATTGGTCTGACCCTGCACGGCACTTCATATGTTCTTATTCGTTTTAGGTCTATTTCCAGAAGAGGAGGACAGAAGACTGTATTGATAGGAGTGACCGGCATTTTTAACCGGAAGACCATCTTTCCTCCCTAACTACGGTTCCTTGACTTCAAGAATATCACAGCCAAGGTGAACTGTGGAGACTGCCTGAGTGCTTGCTCTCACCCCATCTCTGTTCAAGTCAGCACCACTTTCACCATCAGAGTGCCAGCAGCCATGAGAATGCAAAAGCCTTAATGGAACTTTGGTATATGTAGCTCACACAGAGGATCGTAACATGCTGTCGCCAGCTATTGGTGGTGCTAAACCACAGAGAGGTTCATGAATTTGCTACTTACACATGCAAGGATTTGTAGCTCAAGCGGCAAAGTCTTCCATTTTAAGAACCGAAGGTCACCAGTTCAGTTCCCAATGCCAACCCCTCAGGGTTGTTGTCACTACAGCTCATTGGGAAACAAAATTGAAGGCAAGTAGATGAGTAAAAACATTACAAGGCCAGTGAGAGGAACCAGGAGTGCCCAGATTCAGAGAAACTGAACACAAAACATTAACATCAGGAAGAGCAGAGAGAAATTAAGCAAATTTAGTAGCTATGAGATGGGAAGAGGCGGCAATGGGGAAAGAACAGATCAATGGCCCTTTCCACACAGACACTCTAACACTGACAAAATGGGTGTTACATTTTATTATACATGTTGCAGGGCATCCATAGAGCACACCTGCAGCCCTGTAACATGTATAGTAAAATGTAGCACCCATTTTATCAGTGTTAGAGTGTCTGTGTGGAAAGGGCCAATAATGAGGAAGTCTCCAAATATGGCAGAAAGAGCAGAGCAAAGAAAATACGTTAGGCTTTCCAGGAGATGCCAGATGATGTTATTGATAGAGTAGGCCAACAGCAAGTAAATAAAAAAATCATCCAGCATTTTCTAATACATATTGCCCAATAGGCTTTTAGAGGGATCACTCACCAACCCGCCAATGAAATGCAGCCTCACTAAGAGATTGTGCACTGGTGACATTGTACTGGGAGTGGATGTCAAGAATAACCTTTCCAGCTGGAACTTTGGGAAATTGAGTTGGAAGACTGGCTAAACTAGGAGCTAGCCAGGACATTGATCAAATACCAGGAATAGATTCATAGGGTATTTTCAGATGTTATGTGATCACAGTGAACTGCACTGAACCACAGTGAACACTGTGGGGTGGCTGTGATCACTAGGGCTGTAGCGGAATGTCGCAGCAGTAGCTATTTCTGCCGGAAACAGTGTTTCCACAATTAGTGGTACGGCGTGGCAGTGGCTTTCATTCCGCTAGTTTAATTCCGCTACTTCCGCAGTTCGGCTAATTTCATTCCGCGCTACTTCCACAGACTTCGCAAAATAGCGGAAACATTAAATTTTCGCTACATCCACCATTCTGCCAGCACGACAAAATAGTTTTCCAACAGTTTCCACAATTTTTCCACAATTCTGCAATTTGCAGAATGCAGGCATAATTAGCGGAATGTCCGCAGTAAAGGCGTGGTGTGGCGCAGGCAATTCCGAAATGGCGGAATGGAATCGTGGCGTGGTAACAGCTGCTGCCACATCAGCCCGATCACCGGAATGTCTGTTTGATTCCGACCAGATGTTCACCACAGTGAACACCCAGCCGGTATCAAAGCTAACCACAGTTTCGGCCCTGCAGCCAACCGCAGAGTTGAAAGCATGGTTAGTTTGACCACGATCGGGAATGGGCCAAAAGTAACATCTGTTACCTGGCCCATTCCTGATCATGGTCCCGGCCACCGTTACCGTTAGCGGTCAGGCGCAGCGATTTCATTGGCCAATGCGTCCACCCTGTCTCCCTGAGGACGGGTGGCTGTGGAAGTGTGGGGGGTGGGGCCATGCGGATGCATGGTGCGCCGCTCCGCCCCACCCTGGCTCCACCCCCTCCCTGGTTCCTAATACTGATGCGACCAGCACGTCTGAATGATGGCCGGCCTCATCACTGACCAGGATCGGGGAATGATCCCAGTCCGGAATTCGGTGTGGCGGGCCCTGAGGCCTATCATCATCATGTCTGAAAATACCCATAGTATCTTCAATGGCTAAGGGGAAGCATGACCTAGCCTTTGCTTTCTGTTGAATGGATGAGTTCACGAGCCATCTCTCTTAGATTTCTTTGTAACACCATTGCTACAATTGCTAAGTGCAATTCTTTCCTACAGAAGAGTTTTTTTTCATCTCATTCATCATCACTTGGTATGGACAGAGGATCCAACCACTGTGCCCTCAGGGGCAGTGTTGGGTATTAAAAAGCTGTGGTAACTTGCAGTATCCACATAACATACTCTGAACATGAGACTTAAAATCACAATACAGAGTAGTGCCCATTTGTTCTAACTACAGCTGAAATGAATATTTGAAAAATTAAATTTACCCTACTGAAACTGAAAATGATGAAGTGGATAACCCTTTCTGTTCCATTGGGTATCTCTTTTAGTACAACTGCTGTGGTCCCACAACATAGGGTGGAGAGAAGGACAGAATTACGGGACTTTACCTATGGAATTTCTTACGGGGAAGAGGACGTATTCCTGCACTGCTGTCCCCCTTCTGACTCATCTTCACAGTGAATATTGCCTTCCTGGGAGCCTGCCTTTCCTCAGCCAAATTTTTCCTCACCGTTTTGTGCAGGGGTTCAAAACTCTGTAGCCCTCAGCCCATTCTGGAAGAGGAAAAGTTCTGAACTAGCTTCTTCCTGTAAGTCCTTCCTTTCTCACTACAAAGGCTTTGGCTTTTTATAACCTGGCAGCAACTGAAGAAGGATACAGCAGCCTGTACTCACTCAAAGGGCCAGCCACCTCTGTGATGGTAACATGCTGACCAGTGGATAACAGTAGTGCAGCAGCTATGGCTCCAGTCACACTGAGGTAATCTCACTTTGCCAGAGGAGTTTCTAAGCTGCTCTTGCTATGAGGGAGCTCTCCTCTGTCTCCAGTGTATCTCTGTAATGATGAGTAAAAGGCTTCCACTCTGTGTTCATTTTGCTGGTGCCTGATAAGAGCATCCTGACTTGGGGACACCTCTAGAGGAGAGCTCCTGGGGTGGAATCTCTGAGCTGGAGTGCATCAGCCAGCACTTAATCAGATAAGAGGCTTTTGCAATCAGCATACTTATCAACTACCACAAAACGTCCCCCTGGTTTACCTCCCCTTGTGTCTAGCCATTTCCAAAACAGAAGAGAGCGCCCCCCTTCCCCCCTTCTTCCCAGCTTCCCAGGGCTCTCTAATCTAGCCGCCCTTGTGTCCTTTTGCTATGCAAAATGGCATGATCCATTTCCTTGAATGCTCGAGAGGGAGGATGGGCATTTAATTTCTAAATAAACCCCTTTATTTTCCCTGTCGTTGCCAAAGTGGTTGTAATAATAATAATTAATCACAAGCAAAGCTCTCGCCTCTGAATGGGATAATATTAATAATACTTGGCAGCTTATATAGTGCGTTGCAGACATTAACTAATTAATCCTCATTATGTTTCCTCGCCCTTTTACCGTGACGATACTCAGAAAGAAAAACACATGGTGACTTTTCTGGCCCTGAAAGGTGAACCCCATTGAGTCATTCCAAGATCCTTTATAATGAGTCTGCGGCTCCAGGAACTCCTGAGCAGACACTTGCTGTGGATTCCTCCCCTCCACCTCAGCAGTGCCACCCCATGCACTCTGAACCCCAACCAGGGCTCTGCCCCCCATCAGCCCAGGCCCCACCCAGTCATACTACGAGGCAACACTATGGCCCTTTTCTAATGTGCAAAGGTGCATGGGGGGGATGGGGGGGTTGTGCGGTGGGTGAGCAGTGGGTGAGGGTGGATTCCCACAGACCCCACCCACCCACCTCCAACCATCTCCACACATAGAGCATCCGGCATTGGCACCCCCGTGCATGGGTGATGAAGCACGGGAGGGCAGTGAGTGGAGCACAGGAGCACCCCCCCACTGGCCGCAGTGTTAAAATGGTAGCCCACCCATCCCCCCTGCGTGGGGGGAGGGAGGGTCTGTTTTAAAAGGGCCTATACCTCATGCATGATCTCTTTCTCTTTAAGAATTAATAGTGTATTCTAACTTTTCCCCTCTAATTTCCCAACTCTATCAAACAATAGGAGAGTTTTGAAGCTGGAGATGTAATAACAGCAGAGTCTTCAATCCCTGTTAGAAATCCTCATTATAAAGTTATTTCCCCATGTTTCAAAATCTAACTGATGACTTTGATGTCTCTGCGGTTTTTAAAAACCACTTTCTCCCACTGAACAGCAAAGACCCTCTCCCCTTTCCCAATACTGCGTTAGTGTAAACACAGGGCTGACTGATTAAATGAAGTGCCTTTGGTCGCAACTTTTTTTGCTTTGAACAAATGGGATAATTGGGACAGCTGGAAAATAAAGTAAAAAAGCCTTGTGTATGATGAGAAAAATATCTTAATAAATGAATCATTAGAACCTAGGGCACAGCTGGGGGAGGTGGAGCATGGAGACTTTAGGGCCTGAGAACGTCCCTCCTCAGTTCTGCCTCCAATCTCCAAAACCACATACTTCCTGTCCCTCCCTTCCACACACCTCTACAAGGTTCTCTTTGTTTCTGGAGGGGCAGGTTGTGTTCTAGGGAGGGGGAGTGTGAGGAGTGAGTAGGAGACTGTCTTATGTGCCCATCCAGCAACTGTTGCCTGTTAGCACTTCATACTCCCTGTCCCGCCTTCCTTCCCACACACCTCTCCAGAGTATGTTTGTTCCTGCAGTGGTATCCTTCAGTGTGTATCTCTAGAGAAAGGCATAGGGTCTTTGAGGAACAAGCAGGAGATAGTGGTATGTGCCCATCCAGTGGCTGTCTCCTGTTGTAGCCTCGTTCTTCCTGTCTCCCTCCCTTCCACACCCTTTTTTAGGGTCTCTTTAGGGGTTAACAAATGTGATGGCAGCCCACTTAGGTCCTCAGTGGCCCACTTTGGCTTCTGGGCCACCGTCACGTTTGTTGGAGCCCTTTTGAGATGTTTTCCTAGATTTCTCCTTAGCGTGTCAGCAGTTAACCTGGGCTGTAATCCTGGAGACGTCTGGGGTCGCATCCTGGGCAGCTGTCTGCCCAATGAGGCCTGAGAGGGCTACAGTGGGCTATAATGTTTGTTACAGCCTGCTGTGGCCTGGTCCAGATCAGGTCTGCCATGACCAGGTGCGATGGCAGGATGCTGGGCATAGCGCAGGGGTGGGGTCAGCTTTGTGTGGCTCCCTGACCCAGCTGTGTGAACATTTGTTCTGTGACTGGACCCAGCCCTGACCAGGTTGCCAGAAGCTTCCCGGTCCAGATCGAGTTGTGACGGTGGCAGTCCGCCATCATTAGTGTTCACACCCTTAGTTTCTGGAGTGATGGGGTGTGTCTAGAGTAGAGCAGAAATTAGTACTTCCAAAACGGGCATGCCTTTTGGAATTATGGTACTCAATTTGACCCAGTAACATCGGGTACTAATCTGTACACAACTGGTGTCTGACAGGTTAACCGAATTACAGATATACCATTTCCATTACCAATTTTTCTGGATTCTGTTTCCCATTTTCAAGATTTCTGTTACCAGTTTTCCATTTCCACTATGTATTGAGGAAGGGAAATAGCCAGGAACATCCAGAAATACATGAGAAAACTGAAATGGTAAGTCGGAATTGGTTGGTAAAACGGAAAATTGGTTTAAAAACGTGAAATGGAAAGCTGGAATTGACTGGTAAACCAGAAATCAGTTGGTAAACCAGTAAACTATTAATGGTAACACTAGTAACATTTTGGTTATTACCCAGACTTAGCAAACTAGTAGGGGTGTGCAGAAAGCATCCCTGCCGTTTTCGTTTTTGTTTACAAAAACGCCTTCATTTTGGTCGGGTTTCATAAGTGACCATAACATTTTTTTTAAATGTCTATTTTATTATTATTTAAAAATCAATGCACATGCGCAGAATGAATGGTCCGGTGGTCATTTCGCACATGTACAAGTGATTTTTTAATTATTATTTTTTAAATTGAAAATAATTTTTTAAAAAATAAATAAATCACTGCACACACACAAAATGGCCACTGGGTTCCTTCTGTGCATCCGTGCTCTTTTGCCATTTTGGAAAAAGGGGGTTGTGTTTTTTATTTCTAAATAGATTAAAACAAACAATAATCATTTGCTTATTAATCTGTTTTTGTAATTTAATAACTAAAACAAATGGTGTTTAATTCGTTTTAGTAATTAAAAAAAACAACGAACCACACACTTCTACAAATTAGCTACCTATTTCAGCTCTGGGGAAGTAGGGCTTGTGCAGGGAGAGTGTCTATCTTGTTTTTTGTAAAGTGCCAGGTACATCGCTGGCTCTATATACATGCTAATAATAATAATAATAATTAATAATAAATTTGTTGCTCACAAAAACTTTGTGAGAACCGAAAATCGTTACTGAGATCTCGGGATGATCTCAGTAACGGTTTAATTAAGAATCGTGGGAAAATTTATCATTTGCCATTTACCATGATTTACCATGTATTGTACATGGATTTACCATGTACCGCTTACCGTGTACTGCATTTGTCCCAGTAATATGCATGTACAAAATTGCCACTGCAGCTGTTGTACACAAGCACAGCTCTCTTCCAACATGGCACCAGCAGCATCGCCACCATTTTGGAAAAGAGCAGCCATTTTTGCACATCCATAATACTGGGATGAAAGTGATACACTGTAAGCGTTACACAGTACATCATCACATGGTCAATTATGGTAAATGGTGAACAGTAAATCACAAAAATTCTTGACCAAGACAGTGTCAAGAACCGGGAGGTTTCTCAATTATTGATTCTTGTTAAAAACAAATTGAGAACTGTGATTCCCAGCGAGAACGGAAAGAAAACTGAGATTGAGTTTCAGCCCTAGAATAGGGTACATGAGAGAAACAGGCAGGAGACAGTGCTGTGTGCCCATCCAGTTTCTCTCCTGTTTGCACCTGACACTTGCTGTCCCTTGGGTTGAAAATAATTGTACATTCTGCATTCACACATTCATTAACTGCTCTTTCATTCTGTGGTTCCCAGTCATTTTTGTTTGGCTCTTAGGACCTAATATCCAAACCAAGTGGGCACAATTAGCGTTTTGGGACTCACTTCATTGGACCCCAGATTGAAATGGGTAAAATTGGCGAGTACAGTATTCACCTCAGATATTAATTTCAGATCTACCCATCTCATCCTCCATAGTGCAGACCATCGATTCTAGAAAGTAAACAGTACCTGGAAAAGTGGGCAGAGAGTATGTGTTCCTGGGACATGAACTAAAGGAACAGGAACAGGCTGCCCCTTTCCCCCTATGTCTATCCTGTTTGCACTGCTGATAAAACCTCACACCATCCAAGGGTGTAGCTATGGTAAGGACAGGTAAGTGCAGCTGCACCAGACCTCACAAGTATGGAGGGGGGGAGGTGGCACGCACCGTGGCGTAGCTGCACTCTCTGCTACTGGAATGAGGGGAAAGGGGACCCCTTCTATCTTCTGCACCAGGACCCATTCCAACCTACCTATGTCCCTGGCTCCATCCCTGCCTGGCTGTTGTGTCTGCTCTAAGGCTCGTCATTGAGATCTAAGTGGCTCCTTGAGTTGCTGAGCATTCATCCGCACAAGTGAACTGGCTGTTAGAGTCTAGGTGGGGAGTTGTCATTCAGGATAGAGTGCCAGATCAACCCAGCTCTTGCCAGCATGCGGTAAGGGTTGACATGCTGCTAGGAACGTGCTTATGACCCCTTGACAATGAGGCCCAGCTATTGCCGTCTCTTTTTTCCTTCAAGTTGCAGCAGTACTGACAGGCAGGGGTGCTGGAATATGTTCGTGGTGGGAAGTGCGCTGAACAGATAAGCCCATTGCCAAATTCACTCCTAAGTTGCTTAATTAAAAGAGAGTCTCCTGGCTCGGGGACGTTGCCAGCTCTGGCTGTCACATTTTCTCCCGATGAGCCTTCTCTGCCGCCTCTTAAAACCGTTCTCCAAGATACAGTTGTCATCTCTGCGTTGCAGTGGCATTGCTGGACCCCTGCTGCTGGCAGAATAAGCCCCTCTCAGGTGACTAGGAGAAAGGATGTGAAGCAAGTGGGTATATGGCTTCAGAGATGGTGGTTTGCAGACAGAATGAACCAGCATTAACCTGAGATGCTGTTGGGCAGTAGGAGTATGTTCATGGGGTGCAAATGGAGGGGGAAAGGGGTAAAAACTCCTTTGGCCATTGACACACCCAAATGCCTGACGCTCAGCAGCATGGTCTTGTCCTCCTGCTCCTTCCCTTCTCCCTTCCATCAGGCAAAGTAGCAATTAGCACCACTCTTTCCCTTCTCTACAACTACACTGATGGGTACAGTGTAGCACCAAGGGAGCTGGTGGCAGAATTATGTTTCAGGAGGGAAGAGGCTGGGAGAGCCGCTTTGCCCCGCCTCTTCCTGATGCAATCACATCTCTTTTCAGCATGTTATAACAGCATGATGGCACCCTCCCTCCTCCTCCTGGCACCCATGAGCAGCACCCAGAAGAAAGGAAGAGAAGGGAGGGAGTGGGAGCTGCAGGGAGCAGAGGGGTTCCTGGGTTTTCCAGTGTCCTTCCTCACCTTGCCTCTGCTCCTCCATCTGTTGCTGCTCCCCTATGAGGAGCCTATGCCTGGCAGGGAAAAGGGAGAGCCAGAAGAGAGGAACAGCCTTGGTCCTTGCCTGTGCTTGGGAAGGGGAAGCTATCAGGACGTGGAAATTTTTGAGGTTAGGGCTCAGGTCCTTCATTTGGCAGAAGTCTCAGACTGTATCAGTGTGACATTTGCCTTCTGCTTCTTCTTTTCTTTTTTTTCTTTTCTTTTTAACCCTTCAGCTTCAGGAACCCTGAGTGTAGTGAACGAGAGCAGAAAGCCTAATAATTTAGAAGAGAGGAAACTTTGCCATGATGTGCTAGTAACTAGTGTATTTAGTCCTCCTGTCAGAACAAAAGAAACTGCAATGCTCAAGGTACCCTGAAAGATCCCTTAGAATCCTAAAGAACCAGCAAACTCAAGACAGATTGGTTGCTTTTACACATGACAAAAATGGGTTCTTATAAGTGCTTGAGATAATACCAGGTGTTATAAATGCTATTCCCCTTTTATGCAGCGATATCTCACATCCTTGTAAGGGTCACATCCAGTGGGGCTTACAAGGCTGCGAGAATTAACAGTTTGGGATCTGTTAATTCCCCACCCCAATCCTCCGGGTTCCAGATTGCTACTTACAGACCTCAGAGGGATTGACTGAAGCACCACTGCTGCTGTGGGGGCTCTGTCAGGCTTCCTTTTTCCTCTGGAACATGCATTTACAAAGTGGCCGCTAGGGCCATTTTGCGCATGTGCAAGATGGCCGCCACCCTAAACCAAAATGGCAGCAACCTCATTTTGTCCGCCACCATTTTGGTTACCCCAAATGGCATACCCCAAATGCTGGTGCCACCATTTCAGGTACGGGCAGTGCCATTTGTGCATACACAGTGGCCATTCTGCGCATACCAGTATCCCAAAATATTTTGTCCGGTCCAATCAGAAATCAGAAAACAACTAGAACCATCATTCATTCTGCTTTCTGACTGGACTGGACAAAACAACCAGTTCCATCAGAGACAGAAACCAGGCAGAATTTCCAGTTCAGCCTTAGTTATGCCATCTAGATTGCATTTTTTCTGGGCAAAATGCGCAACATTTGCTTCTGGGGAAAACTTCAGGAGGCAAATGCTGTGCATGTTTTGTCTGGTGGGAAAACAAAGCCGCACAGTTTTGCCTCCGATCATGTGGCGGTTCGAGTTTGGAGTTCGGACCAAACTCGAATAGTTTGGTCGACCGAACCGAACTTCCGAACTGAACTGAACCGAACCAAATTTCTGAACTGAACCTAACTGAACCTAATTTCCGAACTCAGTTCTGTTCGCCCATCCCTACACATGATTGGAAGCAAAGCCGCGCGGCTTTGCTTTCCCACCAGACAAAGCATGCGCAGCATTTGCCTCCCTGAGTTTTTCCTGGAGGCAAGTGCTGCATATTTTGCCCAATAACAATGCGGTCCTCTTCCTTTACTCACTTCCTTTATCTTCATTTATGTGGTTACTTCTAGGGATGTGCAGAAAGGACCACAATTGTTTTTGTTTAAGATAATGACAAATGGTAAAAAAAAACCCACAAATAAACAGCCAGCTAAGTGTCCGCATCACATGAATAAAGGCGAATGACCAGTTTCCAACGGAAACAGCATTCGCCACGATTTCTTATTTCAGGCCCAGTTGTATGTGCCTTGGTCTGGCTGCATGCTAGTCATTCTGACCCTTGCTCTGTATCCGGTTCTTCAGATCCTGCCTCATCTGCATTCGTCCTGATCTGCATCTGTCCTGATCTGTGTCCATCTGTCCTGTATGCATCCGTCTGCCCAGTCCATCCCTCCTGATCTGCATCCATCTGTCCCCCCTGGCCTGCGTGTCTGTTCCCCCCATGTCTGGATCCAGATTCTACACTGACTCTTGGGCTGCTTTTACACATGACAAAAGGGTTCTTATAAGTTCTTGAGATAATACCAGGTCTTATAAATGCTGGAGTTTTGTCATGTGTGAATACACTATTCCCCTTTTATGCAATGAGATCTCGCAGCCTTGTAAGACCCACCAGATGTGACTCTTACAAGGCTGCGCCATCTTGCTGCATAAAAAGGGAATAGTGCGTTCATAAGTTACACAGCTCCAGCATTTAGAACACCCAGTATTATCTTGAGAACTTATAAGAACCCATTTTTGTCATGTGTAAAAGCAGCCTTGGACCCTGACCTTGCACCAACTCACCTGGAACTGATCCTGCATCCTGCCCTATGTATTTAAACTCCGTGCTTCTGGTGGCAGTCCCTTTAGGTATTTGTAGACTGCTGTCATGTCTCCTCTGAGTTTTCTCTTTGCTAGGCTAATCATTAGGGATGTGCAGAAGGCACTCCTACCATTTTCATTTTTGTTTACAAAGAATCCTTTGTTTTCAGGGTTTTTTCCGAAACGACCCTATTGTTTTCAGGGTTTTCTTTCCCCCCGTTTACTTTATTAAAAAATAATTTTAAAAAATCACAGTGAATGTGCAAAATGGCTGCTGCTGGACCAGTCATCCCTTTTCCAAAATAGGCTTGTTGCTGATGCATAGCACTTTGGGGAAAGGGGTGCATGCACAGAATGGCCCTGGCTGCTTTTTGCGCATGTACGAGATTTTTTATTTTTAAAACAAAAAAAGATGAAAGCAAAAAATAATTGTTTGCTTATTCATCTGTTTCATATTTTAATTGCTAAAACAAATGGGGTTTGATTTGTTTAAGTAAGTAGAAAAACAAAAACAAATTGCACACCTCTGCTAAATATACCAGTTCCTTCAACCTTTTCATATAAGAGTTGCTTTCCAAACCCTGGCCTTTTGTCATCTTCGTTGTCCTCCTTTGAACCCACTCCAATTTTTCAATGTCCTTCTTAAAATGAGGCTGCTAGATCTGGACAGAATACTCCAGGAGAGGTCTGACCAGGGCTGAATAGAGTGGAATTATTACTTCTGTCAACTTGGAGACAATGCTTCTCTTAAAGCAACCTAAAACTGCATTAGCCTTTTTTGCAGCTGCATCCCATTGATGACTCATGTTCAGCTTGTGATCAATCACGATCCCTAGAACCTTTTCACATAACCTGCTGCCAAGCCAGGTATCCCCCATCTTATATGTGTGCATTTGGTTTTTCTTCCCTAAATGCAGAACTTTATATTTATATCCGTTAAATAGCAATAAACCCACTACCGGTTTCATCTCTACTCGTTTTAACAGAGATGGACCCAAGCAGAAGATTAGCTTAGAACTTAAAAATTATGCCCTCTTTCCATAATTAACCCAAAATTCAAACATCTTTGGGCTGCAGTTTAACATCTATGCATGAAGAATGAGGATCCACACTTCTACAGAATTCTTAACCTCATGCCAAAAACCCACATGCAGAAAGAGCCCATGACCTTCCAGCTTATTCACCTCAGAATGAAGGCATGATTCAGTACTGGTGGGTTTCAAACCTACGAGTCTAACTAACATGCTGCTAAGAGTGCAAAGTCATTCCTTCTGGCACAGCAATTCCCTTCTTCAGTGCTCTTAACCCCCCTCTGCCCCACTTTGATAACCACCAGCACACGCAAAAAGAGCCAGATAAGAAAAATAAAACACCTCCCCTCTGTTATAACCTATTTCTGATCTCTTCTTTGTCAGCAAATGAAACAAACAAACAAAAAGAAAGAAAGGCAGAGAAAGAGCCCACAGATTTATATAATGCTGAAAAGTTCAGGGTTATTGATTTGTTCCCAGGACTTTAGCTGGAATAAAGAAATGAAAGATGGAGTGAAAAAGGAAAGAGGGGAAATATATCTAAGTGGAATGTGTTCTCATGGCAGAGTAGAGAACCTTGCTGCTAGTACACGGAATGCCCCTTAAGGGAACCTCTCTGCTAGTACACCAAACATGCCCTAAGAGAACCTCGCTGCTAGTACATGGAATGCCCCTTAAGAGAACCTTGCTGCGCCCCCTAGGGGAACCTCGTTTGCTTGTTGGTTTGTTGGTTTGTTTATATCCCAGCTCTTCTGCTCCCAGCAGCGTGTGGCAGCTAACAATAAAAACACAAAATACAAAAATACACTAGTAAAAATAGATTGAAACACTACATTAAAATTCAACTAAAACTGGGGGGAATCATCAGCAAATCAGCACCCACCACCCTAACCCATCCCACCCATCCATCATCCATCTCCCTCACCAAATACCTGGTGGAACAGCTAGGTCTTGCATCTTCATCGGAAGGAAGGGAGGTCCGGAGCCAACTGGGCCTCCGCCGGGAGGGAGTTCCACAGCCTAGGTGTGGCCACCGAGAACACCCTCTCCAGAGTCGCCCCCCTGGGATACCCGGGGGACCTCAAGGAAGGCACCCCAGGCCAACCGAAGGGCCCGCTCCAGGGCACAGGGAATGAGGCGGTCCCACAGTTAGGCAGGGCCCAAGCCTTTTAGGGCTTTATAGGTCAAAAACAACACCTTGAATCGAGCCCGGAAAACTATAGGCAGCCAATGCAGCAAACGGAGCACCAGTGTAATGTGCTCACGGCGACCCATCCCTGTAAGGAGATGGACCTCTGCATTCTGCATCAGCTGCAGCTTCTGGACCATCACCATTGACGGTAGAGTGCATTACAATAGTCCAAACTCGAGGTAATGAAAGCATGGATGATAGTAGCCAGGTCAGAGTGTGACATATATGGCCGAAACCGCCGCACCAGATGTAATTGATGGAATGTGCTCCTTGCCACAGCATCCACCTGGACATCCAGGCAGAGACGGGTATTGAGGAGCACTCCTAGGCTGTAAACCTGAGTATGATTTGTTACCTGAGCTCTGTGTACTCATAACATATCCTCACCACATGGACCAGTCAGCTATCATTCTCGATGTAACAAAGCCAAGCACGTGCACCTGGGAGCTCGCATCTTCGTGAATGTTACACTCCTTGTCTCTCTCTGTCTGTTCACCTTCCTTCGTCTCACCCCCCCCCCCCCAATCTCTCAGATTGTAAGCTCTAGGGCATGGACCGTATCAATTCCATTACTTTGTAAAGCACCAGGTACATTGCTGGCACTATATAAATGCTTATTAATAATAATAATAATAATAAATTAATAATCTGGGAAACCAATGGGGGATGAACTCCATTAATAACAGGGGACATCACACCCATTGCGTTACCCACTAGCATCACCTCTGTCTTGTCGGGATTCAGTTTCAGTTGACTCGCCCTCATCCAGTCCCCCACAGCCACCAAGCATCGGGTAAGCACCAAGTCTGCAGGGTCTGGGTCAGATGAAAATGAGAGTTAGAGCTGGGTGTCATCAGCATATTGATGACACAGAACATCAAGCCTTCTCATGACCTCACCCAGCAGCTGCATGTACGCATTGAACAGGAGAGGGCACAAAATAGTACCTTGCCGGACCCCACATGAGAGGTCCTGAGGGAATGAAGAACAATTCCCGAGCACTACCCGTTGAGTTCTTCTGACCAGAAATGAGAGGAACCAGTCAAGGACAACTCCACCCACCCCAGCCTGGTCCCGCAGGTGAGTCACCAACATCTCATGGGTATCAAAAGCAGCCGACAGATCTAATAAAATTAGCAGGGTCGATTGACCCTGATCCAGTTCTCGGCAGAGGTCATTTACCAAGTGCAATCTCGTTACCAAAACCTGGACAAAAGACAGACTGTGAGGTATCCAAGAAACTGATGCCAGTCAGATGCTCCTGCAACTGCCGAGTCACAATCCATTCAATAACCTTCCCTAAAAAGAGAAGATTAGAGACAGGCCAATAACTGGCGAGGGTGTCAATGTCAAGCGATGGTTTCTTGAGCAGAGGCCGTGCACTGCCTCCTTGAGGCAGCTCAGTACTCTGCCCTCCCGAAGGGAGGCAATTACCACCCATGCCAGCAACAGCCCTAACATCTCCTGGATGGCCTTAACCAATCAGGACGGGCATGGATCCATTTAACAAAAGGTGGCTCTGACAACCCCACGAGCATCCTCCACATCAGAGGGCGACACCCACTGAAACTGATCCCATGAAACCAGACAAGGTGGGGATTCCACAGCCTCTGGTTCTCTCATTGTATAAAATGCGGCATCAAAGTTGCAATGAATCCGGGCAATTTTATCCATGAAATCGTCAACAAACAGGTCACAGCGGGCATCTGATGGTTCAAGTTCCAGGCGGAGGGAGGCCGAACTGACCAGACCCCTCACCACCCGGAAAAGCTTTGCTGGATGAGACATTGCAGATGCTATAAGGTTAGCAAAGAATTCCTTCTTTGCTGCCCGCATAGCCACGGCATAGGCTCGTAAACTGGCTCTATGTTGCAATCGGTCAGTTTCAGTATGAGATCGGTGCCACCGTCACTCCAACCGCCATCCCTCCTCCTTCAGCAGCTGCAGGTCCTTGGTAAACCAGGGAAGCCTGTGGTGCTGATGTTGGGGAAGCGGATCCCTTGGAACCATCCAGTAAATTACCTCAGTCAGCAAGGTGTTCCAAAAGGCAACGAGGTCATCGAGTAGACCATCGTCAAGATCAAAGGGGAATTCCGCAAGGACATTCTGGAACCCTCTCGGGTTCCATCAGTCTCCAGGGGTGGACCAACTGAACTGGTTCCACACCTCTCTGGGGGCCGAGGTGTGCCTGGAGACAAGTTTGCTGGAGGAGGTAATGTTCCATCCATGAAAAGGGTTCAGCTAACACCTCCCCCACCAATGGATCTCCCGCCTCAAGGCCAATGCAAAGAATCAGATCCAAGGTATGCCCCCCATTATAATGTCGGACCGATAACTACTTAAGACAGGCCCATGGTTGCCATGGTGACCATGAACTCACACTCCGCCCCACCAAGGCTAATGTCAGCATGAATATTGAAGTCCCCCAAGACCAATGTCTTTGGGGACTGCAATACCACCTCCAACACTAGCTCTTTCAGAACGTGTAGGGATGTTGTCATACAGGTATGTGCATGGTATATGAGCAGCACCCCTAATCTGTCTCCTGCCACATTGATCACAAGATGGAGGCCCTCAATACCCAGTATCAATTACACCGAATACCTCCCAACAGACCATGATTCCCTAAAAACAATGGCTACACTGCCCCCCACCCCCCGTCTCTCTAGCTGTGTCTGGTGCTGCCCAGAGTACCCGGCTGGGACAAGGTCAGCCAATAAAGGCCCCGACTCAGTGTCCAATCAGGTCTCTGTGATACACGCAAAGTCAGTCGCATGGTCCAGGATCAATTCCTGAACAGTTGTAACTTTATTGATCACCAATCTCGTGTTCAACAACATGAGCTTCGGACCAGCCCCCATCCCCCCCATCATGAACCACCTTACCACGTGTGTGGAGGGACATGAGGAGGACAGAAACCGAGCATCTGTCCTGTGTCGCAGATCAAACATATCCCCCACCGGAACCATATTTTCCCCACCCCATCATGACCCCAATGGTCGCGACCCTCCCCCCAGAATGCCCCTCATCTGGACCTCCCCACCCCTGACTTCCTCACCCAGATGGTGAGGGAGAACCCCACCTTACCCTATCCCCCCCACACCCCGCTCTCACTGGGTGGCATAAAAAACCTTCCCTGGGTTTACATGGATTGCCCTCTAGAGGAACCTCTCTGCTAGTACACCGAACACCCACATGAGAGATCCTTACTGCTAGTACATGGGACATTCCCTAGGAGAACTTCTCTGCTACTTCATGTAATGCCTTCTAAGGGAACTTTGCTGTTAGTACATGGATCACCTCCTAGGGAAACCACACTGCTAGTACATGCAACACCATCTAGGGACAGCTCCTCCCCTCAATGCATTTTTTAAGGCAAACAAAATTCACACCCAGGGCTGGATCCCAGCAAGCCAAGACTATGCAAGTACTTAGGGTCCCATGTGTTGGAGTGCCCCAATACATGTGGTCCATGAGTACACTTGAAATTACAATTTGAGTGTGAGAAGCACTGGTGTAAAATAAAGACCCACATAGCCTAAAACAGAGGGACCCCCAACTTATGGGGCCCACAAGCAATCTAGACATAACAACGTATATATGACCTATGGACCTACAAGGCAGGGAGTCCTGGGGTGATTTCAGATGTTATGGGCAGCCGGTTCACCACAGTGGATTCCCGGTGGGGATGAACCGAACAACCACCCCGCGTGGTCAATAAACACCCCAAACAGACGTGACGGGACCGGGACCACGGCAGGGAATCAGGCCGGTGGATCACAGGCCGGGGCAGTGCAACAGGCATGATGCCGATTCCCGGACGTGGTCAAAACACCCACAAGGCACCAGGCAGGGGCAAGACACAGACATGGCCGCCGGAGGGCAAAAGAAGCCAGAAGGCACAAAAGGGAACGCCCACACAAGGGAAATAGGAAGGGAGGGGGGAGAGGGAGAAGAGCCGTCCAGGTACCACACACAACAGGCACACAGACAACGGGGGCACAGTGGAACACACAGCACAAGCACATGCCCGGGCACACACACACACACAGAAGGGAAAGGAAGGGAAGGGGGGACACGGGCACCCAGGCACCACACAAGGCACACCGGGCACGGGGGGGGGCGTGGAACAGGGAAGCGGGGGGGGACACAGCACAGTGGCAGGGCAGGACACAGGCACCGGCAAACACAACCCCCACAGCAGAACAGTCCGCATGGGTGCCCCCATGGCAACACAGGCAGTTCCGGAATGGGGGGCCACAGGAGCTCAGGGCAAGGGCACAGCGAGAGCCCACATGGAACATGGAGCAGTCTAGAAACTGTCCAGGCGGCACACATGGACCCCTCACGGTGGCGAGGGGGCAATGGAGGGCAGGCAGGACAGTTGGTGCAGTGCAGCAGGTCCAAAGTCACAAACACACACACACACACACACTGAGAGGATGGTGGGAGGGGAGGTCTGGGGGGCCCGTGACCCCACGGTCATACAGGCACCCGGGGGGGGCGCCGGAGGGAGCGCAGGCAGCCAAGGACAGTCAGCTGGACCCGGGGAGGCTGAACTGAGAGCCGAGCTCAGGCGTCAGAGAGGGAAACCATGGAGGCATCCAGCGGGTGCAGAGGCAGGCAGGGGGGGAGCCCAGAGAGGGCCCGAGCCACAGGCAGGGGCAGCAACACCTCGGGAGGCAGGCAGCACAGCAGCACGGCAGGGACATCAGGGAGGGTGCAGGCAGCAGAGCACGACCCTAGGGCAGGGATGGGAGCCTGCACAGGGGCATGAGTCCAGGAGTCGGGGGGCACAGGAGGACTCACAGCCAGCTGCTATGAGCCACAGAGGGGCCAGGGCCTGGGTGCCCCGCCTGGTGAACGAGGTGGGGCCAATGGATCATGCCCCAACGGTACCCCAACAAGGACATGTGATGGGCGATCGGGTAGTAAGCCTTGAAAGGATTCTGCATGGACAAGCCGTGCTGCACATCTGAACGGGACCACACACCCGACAGCGCCGACAGCTCTGCCGCGGTAGGCTCAGACACGCAGAAGTCAGCAGCAGGGGGCCACAAAATCTGACCCAGCTCCAACAGCCAGTGATACACCACTCCACGAGAGCGCTGGTACCCACGGGCCCCCTGGACACAGCCAAAGTATGACATGGCCAAGGCAGGACCCCCTTTCCTCAAGGCAGACCGTGTAGGTAGCCAGGTTGCACACAGACAGGGCAGACACCGTCTCAGCCATGGACCAGGCCACATGTGAGCACCTCCTCTAATCAGGTCTCCAAGGACACGGTGTAGCAAACAGGGAAAGGTGGGGGGTGATGGCTGAAGGCATGCAGCTGCAACACGAATGCTCGGGCGCGTGCCTGTCTGCATGAGAGGCCCCATGCATGGGCAGCAGGTGCACCCAACAGTGCACCCATGCTTCCCAGACCCATCCACCCTGCCAAGAAAGGCCCAAGTAGATGGGGGCGGGGCACCAGGCGACCTCGGCCAGGATCGGTCAGGCTGACAGCACCCCCAACCCCTGGGGCTGCCAACACCATGGAGGGGGACAGGGCGGTTGCCTACTGGATGCACCTCATGCTCGCAGCCGAGTGGTATCGTGCCCACACCAACCAGCTGTGCATCGTTACCACGGAGGTGCACCTGGGCACCCGCCTGTGGGTTACCGCTGCCTGTGGCAGCACAGGGGCATGCAGAGCCCACCACAGCTGGAGACATGCCCTGGCTGGCTCAGGGCCCAGAGGCTGTCCGGGGCAGACCAGCAGTCCATGATGCGGGGCCAGAGAAGGCCAGCGGTAATCCCAGAGGCAGCTGGACACCTCCGTTGGCAGAGGGAGATCACACGCCGGGCTGCCCTTCTCGCTATGCCCATTGACAGGCGGCAGTGGGTCGCAGAGTGAGCACAGGGGTGGTGGGCCAGGGCACTGCACCAGTGGGATGAGGCAGAGTGGAGGGCCCACTTTAGGATGGACAAGCTCACCCTGCTGTGGCTCGTGGAGCTCCTCACCCAACCCCCTCCCTCCCGCTCCCTGTGTCCCATGTCCCCCTCCCTGGCCCCCAGGTGCATCCCCACCCTATCCGTGTGTCTCACCTGGGTCCTCCGCCCGCTGGCTGGGCACCTCCGCTCCAGCCTCTTCATTCGCCTGTCCCTGCTGCTGTGCTGTCCTGTTCCCTGTGGGGGTTTTTGGGGGGGGGGGTTGGTGGTGGGCGGTCTGGGGGGCCGGGTGCGGCCCTGGCCGCCCCTCTCACCCTCCAGTGTGCCTTGGGGGCCCGGGGCAGCCCCTGGGCCATGCTTCCCCCACCCTCCATCACCCCCCTTCCCCCGGCCCTGGGTGCACCTCCCCTCGTGACTGCTCGCTTATCCTCTATGTCGGTCTCGGACCCCTCCGAGGCCGGCCCCTCAGTGTGGTGTGGCATCCTCCTGGGACCACTGGCTGAGGGTGATGAGGTTGTCGGCCTCGGAATCCGCTTCTCCGGCCTGGGGTGAGGGGCTTTCTAGGCTGTTGTTCGGGGGGGGCGTGCTGGTGCCAGAGGTCCTGGGGCATTCCTCCTGGGGGTCTGGGGCCCTGGAGCTTGTGACTTCCTGGGGGGCGGCGAGTGGAGGGGGTACCTTGGCCCATTCCCTGCCCTGGACCATGGAGCTCCCCACAAGGCGTGGGGCCACGATGGACCCCTTCATATGAAGGATGCGGTCCAGGGCATCATAGTAGGGGGCGGTCCAGGCTCCATGTCCGGACCGCCTATTGTTTTCCCGGATGGCATTGTACCCCCTCTTTAGCTCCTTGGCCTTGGAGCGGCACTGGGCCATGGTCCGGTGATGCCCCGCCGCCCCCATGTCCCGCACTATGTCCCGGAACATGTGCTCGTTTCTCTGTTTTAGGGTGAGCTCCAGCTGGTGCTCCAGATCCTGATGAAGTCACGGGTTTCCTGGAACCTCCACTGCCCCCCCCCCCGTGGTAGGGACATCTCCCCCTTCACCCCTGTGGGTCCACCTCATCCTCCTCCGCCTCCTCCTCTGCCTGTGCTGGGCCTGTCTCCTCTGGGGGCTCGGCCTCCCAGGCCCGTTTCTGTGTCTGCAGGACATGGGTGGTGGTGGTTGGTTNGGACATCTCCCCCTTCACCCCTGTGGGTCCACCTCATCCTCCTCCGCCTCCTCCTCTGCCTGTGCTGGGCCTGTCTCCTCTGGGGGCTCGGCCTCCCAGGCCCGTTTCCATGTCTGCAGGACATGGGTGGTGGTTACCGTCCGGTCCCGTTGTGCCCCTGTCCCATTCCCCCCCACATGCCGGGTGCCCGGCCGGGCCCCCTCCCCCCAGTGGTGCCCCTGTGCCACCTGTTCCCCTCCCCTTGGTTCCCCTTACCCGTTTCTGTGGCGCATCCTCCTTCCCCGGTCTGGCCAATGTTACCCGGGTGGCCTGCCCTGGTTGCTGCTGTGACTGCTGTGGCTGTCCCTCCGCCTCCTCCATCTGCAGCATGACCACCTCCTCCTCCTCCTCCTCCTCCTCCACCTGCACTTCCTCTACCTCCTCCTCCACCTCCTCCCGCCTCGCTTTCTCGCCCACCACTCTCCTCCTCCGCCTCCCTCCTCACTCCATCCTGCCATGTTTCCCTGTTTCTGATTGCCCTTTAAATCTCCCTCCGGTGCCTGTGTTGTTGCTGGTTGCCTGGCAGTGACGCTGCATGCTTTGTCCCCGGCTGGGAATCATTTCCTTTGATTCCAGCCGGTGGTTGCCATCCATATGTTACTTGTTGTTGTTTCCCGCTGGGAATCTCTTCGACCACGCTTTTGGGGATGGTCTGGGGGGGAGCTCCAGAAGCATGGTTGTTTTTGACCCCATGTGGGGATTGACTGTGGTGAAATCTGGCGGCCGCCTAACAGACGTTCAGGGCACTTTGGCCCCGCTGCGGGATTGACGTGGTTCACTGTGGTTGACTGCGATCTCGAAACATCTGAAAATACCCCTGATCTCTGATGGAGATACTGCATTTAACTGGACATAAAAAATTGATTACAGTAACATTTTCCTTTTTCTATTGGGAGAGTCAGGGTGTGTCTGTCAAATAACGTGTTCGAAGAGGACCCACACCAGGGGCACTGGCAGAATGAGCTTCAGAGGAGGGCAGGGGGTGGGCAGGAGGACGAATTTGACCCTCCCCTTTGTGCCATGATCACACCCCTTTCAGAGCATCATGGTGCTTGGAAAAGGGCCATGGTCACATCAGGAAGGAGTGGGATTAAGGGGGTGCAGCCACAACTCCTTGCCTCCCCCTCCCAGGGCCGCAGGCCTACACCACTGTTTTGGATGCAGTCACAGTTTCCCTGAATCCAGCATTGTTCACATAAAAAACTGTGATTTTTGAAAAGGTTCCATTGACTTTTTCCTGTGCAAAGTTTGCCCATTTGGTGAAAGAATTGGATGCAAGAAAGGATGGAAACTTGGAAAGCAAATAAATAAATAAATAAATAATCTCATCTTGCGTAAAATGAAATTAAAATACCAGTTTGAATTTCAAGCCATTTCATGATGGATTACAATAAAAATATTCAGTCTGATATCCCACCGCTGAGAAACTCTAAATTGCTTCACTTTGGGGGAGGAAGGAATGAATTACAAGGCTTAGGCCTGTTTTAAAATCCAGTTCCTTGCTAGCCAATAAGTGTGATACCAGCATGGCATTTTCTGCTTCAGACCCATAACGAACCCAAACTCAGATCACATTAGATAAGCAAATCAGGAACTAAATTCTAAATAGTGGACTACATCCTTTGCTGAGTTAAACCAGTACAGCAATTCAGTGCAGGTCTGCACTCAGCAGAATGTCCCTTTTCCAAGCCTAAAAGCACAGTGTACCAAGATGCACTGGCCAGGCTGTGAATCCTTTTAATATAATCAGTCCACCCCCAGTCACACTGTTTGCAAGTTTTCTCCCCAGTGCACTTTTATTTAAAGTAGAGCACAGTACAGTACAGTACAGTACAATGTACAGTACAGTACAATGTACAGTACTATACAATGAAATGAGTACCTACAAAAAATGGGTATACCGGGTGAAACCATGGTAGCTGACTTGACTTGATAAAATTAGATACTAATCAGTATCCAGTCTGTACCTGATCAGATACACAACTGACCACAATACCATCTTTCATAAAGATTTTCTGACTTCCAGTACCTGATTTCCTATGACAATGGAGATTTTTCTAAGTTTCTCTCCCAATTTCAGATGAGAAAAAGATAAATTGGAAACTTGGAAATAAAAATACCCAGTATTCCTTGACAATTGGGTACCCAATGGATATTTGGGTAATGATTTGGGTTCCTAATGCAGTACTCAGAAATTTGGCATCTCCTTGCGGTTAGCAAATGTACTATCCATTTCAGCTCTAAATTTCATAATAAATTTTATAGTTGAAATCACTGGTTCTCAAACTGGGAGATGAGCTTCGCCGGGAGAACACAGAAGATATTCTTGCAAGGTGCACGAAAAGAAGCACATCTGGCAAATGCCTGTGTCTAACTGAGCTTGGGAGATTTCCAAAACGATGGGTATGAGATTGGATAGAGAGTCAGAGACCAAGGGAGAAAGAAAGAGGAGAAATGGAAAGTGGACGAAGGCACTGGTGCACGCACATGCGTGTGGTGGGGGGAGGGGCCTCAGCTGTCACAGACAAGAGCAAAGTGGCATGTTTTTAAAAAGTTTGTGGACCAATAATGACCAAACCTTCAGGCTAGGGCTAAAACAAAATTTTCACCCTGGTTCCAGTTCTATCAGAACTGGGAGTTTGGATCATTCTAATCAAAAATAGATGAAATGCTGCTGCCATTTTGTTGTCCACCAGCCGCCGTTTTGCGTATGTGCAAAATGGGTTGATTGGATTTCCAGTCTGTTCAACTGATCTGGAACTGTTCCATGAAAATAGAACAACTGGTTTGAACCAGCCCTATGATCCAGGCATTGGCAAATTCCCGTGGCCTTTTCTCTAAGCCATGCCCTTCCCTAGAGTACCCAAACAGTCAACACTGAGGAGGTGAGCCTCTTTCTTAAGTTCCCTCTTCCCTGGTTATCTGCCTCCCTGCCAGCTGGCTTTCTTGCATATAGGACCTCCTTCCTGATACACCTTGTTAACACAAGGCTTCTATGTTCTATTCCCATAGCAAGCTTCCCTCCTGGTGCTCTGCCTCCTTTTCCATGTTCCTCCCCCTAAAGTCATTGTCCAGCCTTTTATCCATGTCCCTTTTTCCTCCCAGCTGGCCAACAGCCTCCTTGCTGCTCCAGCTGGAAACAATCAGCCATACCAATTCTACACCCTACAATGACTTGCCCTGCAAATACTTGGCCGGATCCTCTACACACATGCGAAGAGTTTACAGACTGACATCATGAACACTCTAAAAGGAGCAGGTCAGTGTCATAAAAGAATTTGGAAGGGGGCGCTGGAGTGACATCGGATAAAAAACAGATGTGACAGTGGCCCACTATGGCCCCCTTTTTCACGCTTTGGCCGACAAGCCACAGGCATGTCTGTTTAGGGGCTGCCAGATGTTGGCCTGGGATTGCCCTGGGAATTTTGGCAGCTAGCCCGGTGTCTCACCCCTGGATTAGCTTCAGATCACAGCCCAGGCTACAGTCTGCCTGATCAGGGCAAAGCAGGCCACAGCAGCCTATCCCATCTGTTGTTGCCCGCCATGACCTGGCATGGATTGGGGTCACCATGGCCTGCACCATGGTCATCTGTCATTGGCCACAGCTGCCCATTATGGTGGGGTGGGGTGCTGGGTGCAGCGTGGGGGTGAGACTTGCAGCACGGTTGTGCATCTCCTCGTCCTCTATGGCAGCCCGACTGCGGGGTCGTGCGTTGCGCAGCCTGACCCAATCCAGACTGGGCCCGCTGTGGCTCCCCGACCTGGGTCAGGATGGTGGCATGCCGCTGTCATATTTGCTTCCATCCATTGTGGCAGTTGGGCTACCTTTGGTCCAAGTTTACGCAAGACTCCAAAGAGTCCAAGATCTTGCGACTGGGTTCTTCAGTGTGCTGGTAGGAAAAGCCATGTGGGGTGTGTTTACACACAGCGGAAGTGGCTGCCTGCCATAGGAATCGGCAATACATGCAGCCTCCCGCAGCCTTTTTGAAGACGTGTTCTGGAAACCTCTATATCGGGTTTTCCAGAACTCATCTTCAAAGAGTCCACAGGAGGCTCCGTGCAACACCAATTCCTATGGCGGCCGGCCACGTCTGGTGCATGTAAACACACACCACTTGGCTTTTCCTACCAGCACATTGAAGAACATGCTTCCCAGTCTGCTCGTCTAAAAGTGGCCTAAGGGCTCTTTTGCAAATTAAATTATAGTTTCCATGTAGCAATACAGGAGGTGGAAATACATCAAACGATCAAACAACTGTGGCCTGACATGTCCATATCTTCTGGTGGGGAATGTGTGGTTAACAGCTACTCCTGTAGCCCCCACACAATTGCACCCTGGATGACATCTCAGGGTGCATAATTGAAGGAAATGTAAACAATTCCCCTGCTGTGGCCCTTCCATGACAACTCAGTCATCACTAGAGAAGTGGAAGTTGAATGTAGGCTATTGGTTGCATTCTTATGTTACGTTGTCTTCCATGTGACTGAGTCAAGTAACTTGTAGCCTCAGCTGGAGCTGATAAATGCAATCTGGGAACTTGTCTATCAGTGTTATTGCTTTTACATGAATAAAAAAAGCAGGCTTACATCAATAGTTACATGAAAAAAATAATAAGGCTTAAGGTTACAATGCTCAACCCTTCAATGTTGGCCAAGAGCCACCACTGAACCAGCAGCCACAGCCCACTGCACCTGGGAAAGATTGCATTGGCAAAGAGACCTCCTTTTAGGGGAAGAGAAGAGAGAGAGAGTGCCACACACTGATTGCTTGATGCCGGTGATAAAGCTCTGTTGCTGTAAGTTTAATTAAAAATTATTGTTATATGCATGGGTAGAGAGCCCACCCTTCATCAGGAAAAATCGATTTCAGATAGATCCATGGGAATAAGTTCAGTGAAGTTTATTTGAAATAACAATTAATAGAGAGCAAGCTGGGAAAGGCAGCTCTGCACACAAATGAAAAAGAGGAGGGAAATGTTGGCAGTGCCTGGTTCCTATACCCTGAGAGGCCTAGTGAATTAGAAGATGATTCAAGAGCAGCAGAAAAGGACTTCTGGTAAGACAGATAAGTCAGGGGGAAGAAAGTTCCAAGCTTGAACATTTTCTTCACCTAGTCCTTGAGCTGAAACTCTGAAGGCGACTTGTTTCATTTGCGTGCAGCTCGCTGGGAAAGCAGAATGATTAATTCCGGCCCCGCTTGCATGTTACATTCCCTCATGCTTGGGGGACTGGAGTCAAACCGTGGCTCGCTGCTAGACAATCAGAGGAGAACGTAAGGGAATGGCTTGCTGGAAAATTAGTGTCAGTGAGGGCCATTAAAAATAGAACAAAGCAACAGCAGAGGGGATGTCACTCCAGCCGCCATGACCCCTTCCCTTCAAGTAATCGATCTTAAATCCACATTGTAGAGAAGTTTTGGATCAGAAGACTGTAGGTTTGGTTTTAAAACACAGCACTGCAAATCCTAATGGGAGAGACTCATCCTAGCACGCTGGAGTCCCACTTGGCCCTGCAGCAGGCTTGCGTCCCATTCCCACCAGAAAATGGTGGAACAGAAGTGGACCTAGTGGACGAGATGATCTGTGCGTAGCAGAGGGAGACATTGTGGCTGGGCTGTCGAATATAGTGCCCAATGTCCCTATGACACAGGATGTGTTTCAGCACGAATGGGTTTTTACTTTTTTATAGAACTGAAATGAAGAGCAGATTTGATACACAAACATTTGTGTAAAGGGTTGGGGGTGGCAGGGCATCTGGGATGAGGGCAGAAGTAGGGCTTGAGGTGCAGAGTCCGGATTGGGGTCAGGAAGCACAGCTGGGAAGGGGGAGGGGAAAGCAGAGGGCAAGAGGGAAACAAGATTGAGAACAGCAAGAGCAGACGAGGGGGGCAAGGAACAAGACTGGGGACAAGAACTGGAGACAAAGAGCTAGAAGTGGGGAGCAGAGCAAAGGCCAGACACAGAGGCAGGACAGGAACCAGAAAGAGGATAAAGAGTTGCTCCACCCAGGATTCTACAGTCACCAGCGAGGCTTCCTGTGGCCTCTGGCCTCCTGCTCACCCTGGCCTCGCTCATGTGTCCCTGCCTCCATGCCATACACCCATCTGTTCCCTGCCCTGCCTTGTATTGCCTGACATTCTGGCTTTGACTTTCAGGCTCATCCCTCGACTTCACCGTCTAGTTTGTCCATCAGCTTTTTGTGACTCAGTTCAGCCTGACTCCTGTACCCAACCCTTAGCCTGCTCGATCTATGCTCTTGGACCACAGGCCCTGGCAGATAAAGGCCTTTGGTATGGTGGTGAAGGACACTGAAGTAGCAACAGTTCAACCTGGGTGGAGGGGGAACTACGAGCCTTTATCATTCTGCTCCTTGAAACTTTCACAGCCCCAATCCTTAAACCTCACCATTACGTGCCCAATTGGAGGTGAAACGATAACTGCTTGGGGTGGGGGGTTGTTTGTTTTTTATTTTGAGCAGATTGTAGTCAACACATTCTTCAAAACATTTGAGCAACTGATTTTTCAAGATTTTGGTTTGTTCCGTTTATTTATTTAATTTCGTCTATCCGTTTCTGGGTTTACGTTCATTTTCGCGAGGGACAATGAAAAGGAGCGTGGGAAATGAATGGCCAAAATGAATAAACCAAACAAACCAAATGGACTGAATGAACCAAACTGAAAATGCAAAATCAGGTAATCGATTGCAGGTGGGATAGGTAGAGTTCAGTACTTGGTTCGTGCATTTTTGGTTGGATCATTCGGATTCAACGGGTTTACTTGTTTTGGCGGCTTCTCATTTCAGCTCTAACCATGTTAAATCTAATGCCATTACATGTCCACATTACATCTAATGACATCACATGGCCACAGGTGCCTGGGCAAATTGCCCTCTAACACATGCTCACTCATGTAATCATGTTCTCCACCAAATCAGGAAGCCTACTCCACAGAAGTGGGTGGCACAGTGGCCGTTTCGAAGTTTCAAAAGCAGGGACTAGAACAGGGATGTGGGAATAGCCCCATTACCATAGGCATGAGGCAAAATTAAGGAGGGGACAGTCTTCTGCACCTCACACACTTGGCTAAGGGTGAGTGTTCGAATCCCGGCTTCCTTATTTGCATGGCATTTAAAAAGCAGAGCTGAGTTGTGTTTATTTAACATTAATTGGGTTTTTCTGGATTGACACCAGGGTAACCAAGATCAGAATCTGGCCCTACAGCTCTTACTCTGGAACCGGATTGTGACTGGCACTAAACAAGTTGGCAGCAAGCAGCCTGAAAGGACCTGATGACCCAGGCACATATGGTGCGTGTCTGCACAGTAACCAGCAGCTAATCATTGGTGCGAGCTTCTTCCTCTCCCAGCTGTGAGCTGCTGGCAAGTAAACACAAGATACACCAGGAGGACATCTGGTGTGTAGGCACTTGCTGCAGACAGGAGCAAAATGATGCTAGCTGGAAAAATTGACTTTGGAGCAAATAAATAAATAAATAAATAAAACCTCACAAAACCCCACCATTTCCCCAAGAGCGGAATTGACATTTTTTATAAGCTGCCTTTGACAGGAGTTGCATTTAACCTCCTTGCTGCTTCATACTAGTTTGTCACAGACTTTTTTCCACACTGAACAGAGGAAGAACAGCTCCCAACTTTTGTATTTAGATGCAAATTCTGCTCACACTTCAGGCCTATTTTATGCACTATGTTTTCTAGGTAGCCATTGGACCAAACCTCCTTTTTTAATAGTTGAGCGAAACCTCTGACATGGGTTGAGTAGATGCTCAACCTGGGTTTCTCAGCACCAGTTGAAACTGGAACTACTGGCTATTCCATTCATTAACTGAGATAATGTTTCCAGATCTAACACTAAATCCATACAAATGCATCACACATTGAAATTGCTGCTGGCATTATTCGGTAACTACTCCTACAGACATTCATTTTGTTGTGTATTCTAACGGCTACCCGAGAGTTTCTGACCACCAGCTGTTGAATGACATCAAGTTCCTTTGAATTATTAGATCACCACAGACCAGAAGTGGGGTAGGTGCTTATCTGTAAGTAATAGCAGCTATGTGATAGTGGCAGAAGCATGATAGCTGCATCCATCATTGATTTCTCTGAACCCAGTCCATGGTAAGGGCATATCAGGAGGATGCATGTTTCCACAAACAAATGTAATGCTCAATGTATGATTGTTAACTAGTTCCTTTCTCCCCTGCTCATTGCTGTCCCAGGACTCCTCCTGGCCATGAATTCAGTACTTGCAAACACAACTCTTACAAGTCATAACTACAAATGTGAGAAACAAACCATAAACTATATTCTTTTGGTCCAGGGATTGTCGTCTACCAGGTCCTCTTTCATCTGCTTGAAGGTCCTTTGGTCCTAACAACCTTCTCTCTAGGCTTTCATGTTGGTCTCTTCTAGGTATGTGCGAATGCGGTTCGGAAGTTCGGAGTTCGGACCGAACTTGAATAGTTCGGTCAACCGAACCGAACTTTTGAACCGAACTTGAATTCTACCGAACTGTTTGGTCGAATCCAAACCAGTTTGGAAGGCCAAAAACCCCGGTTTTGAATGTACGGACTTGGTTTGGAAGTTCAGAATTCGACCGAACTCGAATAGTTTGTTCGACCGAACCAAACTTTTGAACCGAACTCGATTTTCGGACCGAACCGAATTTCCGAACCCGGTTCTGTTCGCACATCCCTACTCTCTTCACCCAAGCTATGTTCCCAAGACAATGGGGCCGATCCGTGCAGAGAAATACATGCAAACCGTGCGCACTCCCGGCACGAAGCCATGGGTGCCAGGGCAAACTGTGCCATTACATGTGCGTGTGCGTGCGTGCAGCGCATGGGATTGGCTCCAATGTACACATGGCCTCTGATCATCTGACCAGCCCCAACCAATCTCAAGCCAAATTAGACCTAGCAAATCTACCTGGGCTGCTCAATCAAGCCTCAGGCTGCCAGGTAATTAGGGCCAGGAAGATTCTTCAAGCAAGTGCAGTTGAGGCACTCCAATGCACCCTGCTACAGGCTCCAACAGGAGCATTCAATATTGGCTACTGACTGTGAACAATACATTCTGGGATATCGTCTCAAGAGGCAAGTGTGTGTGGGGCTAGAAGATTAGCTGTTCTGTATGAATTCTCCACCTGATGCAATGTAAATCTTGTCCACTAGTGACAGACAAGACCAGTTTCAGGGGTCTAAAGTAGGCAAGCACTGACTCACAACTACCTGACTAGAGCTGAAAATGGGTACCTGGAAAAATGGGCACCCCATTGAATTTGGGGTGCCCTAATCGATCCGATAAGTTACCTGTGTGCTTCCTGGACTGACTCACCTGCCCGGTTGCACTGCTGCTTCTCTGGGCGCTGCTCCCGGTGCTCAAGTTTGCTGGGCAGTGCACCACAGTCCCCATAGTGGGGACGTGCGTGGGGAGATGCAGTGGGAGCAGCAGCACAACTGGGAGTGAGAGTCAGCCTGAGGAGTGCCCCAGGAACTTCCTGCCCCTGCGCGCGTTCTCTGACTTACTCTCCCAGCTGTGCTGCTGCTTTTCCGGTGCAACAATCCTTCAGGCTTCTTGTTACAAAAACCAGGCCCTTGAACAGGAACTAGAAAGAGGTCAAGATCTGGCATGAAAAGGGTCTTTCAAACCCTATCTGGATGGGATCTGATCCACTTGCAAGCACCCCCTTTTAGGCTACTGGTTATGGTGTATTTCTCATGAGATCCAACTTGCATGTCAGATTCCTGGCCCTTCCAAATCTGGACTGCATCTAAAATAGCCGATAAAATAGCTTCAGGGCCCGGCCAGTTCTAACTCAAAGGTGGAAGGAAATGATAAAAACATGTAGCTGAATTATTTGAAAATCAGATAGGTTCAGCTTGGCGTTTCACAGTCAGCAATCACAACAGCTCATGGTTTAGATGAAATGGCTTACACATCCTTACTGCTAATTATAGAGTCGTGTGAGAGGCTCTTTCGTTAAGGCCAGCTTGCATCCTTTACTTTAACACACGAAGGGCTCATTCAGACGTGCGTTTAAATCGCACAGCAGCAGCGGCGGCGGCATCGTGCGATTTAAAGCAACGTGCACTTTCGGGTTGGTGTGAATGCACCAATTCAGCGTAACGCGAACTGTTGGAGTGCGGTTTTCAAAGCTGCTCAGAGCAGCTTTTATAACCGCACTCCGACAGTTCACGTTACGCTGAAATGTGCGCACTCGGTGCATTCACACCAACCCGGAAGTGCGCTTTGCTTTAAATCGCACGATGCCGCCGCCGCCGCTGCTGTGCGAATTAAGGGCACATCTGAATGCAGCCTAACATTCTATTGCTAATACAATTGGCACCATTTACGCTATCTATTTGAAATTTGACAGATTATTTATTTATTTATTTAAAATTCATATCTCGCCACTCCTGCCCACAGGGCAGCCAGGGGCAGTGAACAACAATCAATAACACAATTTTAAAAATGTAAAACAATTTTAAAATATGTGGGGAAACCCCCCCCACTCCACCCCTCCCCCTCCCCTCCCCAAAAGCCTGACGGAACAGCCAGGTCTTACATACACACCAAAATAGCAGGAGAGTGGGAGCCAACCGAGCCTCCTCCGGGAGGCTTCAGTGCTTCAGTGTGGGGTACAATTGGTCCAATTATCATACAAATTGGATGGGAAACAAAAACCTTACAATGGTTTGGAAATCAGAGTTAAAACTGTTTCAGACATTTTTTGTATTCACTTGAAAGTACCATTTAAGAAGATTTTGCAAGGTGTAGTGGTGCTAAGAAATTCAAGGGTGCTTTCCAATTCGTGCCTTTTTTATTTTTCTAAATCCATCTATGAAATTTTTAATGTTAGCAGTAAATCAGAGGTGTGATTTTCTTGAATTTAAACCCTGCCCATACGATCATTATATAGAGCCATGACACTGGTTGATACTTTATTTGAGGGGTATTGCATTACTGGCTTTTCTTTTTATGTTTGATATTTGATACTGGGAATGTTTGAAGATCCCCTGATGTTTAGAAGCATATCTATGCTCGATATGCTATTTTGAATAGGATTTTCATTTATGCTTATGTATCTTTTGTATTTTGTTCTTATTGATGGTTGTGTTTTATTGTGTTTGTTGTTGTGTTTTTTTAAGCAATGACCTTTGGTCACGCTATCAATAAAATCATGAATTATGAAATCCATCTAGTAGTTTTAAAGTTAAAAGGTGCTGAGTTTCCCAAATTAGTGTTATTATTTATTTATTTGCATGAGGTTAACCTCATGCATCTGCTCGCGGGCAGGGAAGGGTGCTGGGAGCAGGTGGGGGTTTTACATTGTGGCCAGGGGAGGGTGCTGGGAGTGCACAGGGGGTTAAATGGCAGCTGGGGAAGGGTGCTGGGAAGCTGGTGCAGGAGGGTCACTTGGAGTGAGGGGTGTTGGGGGAGCGGGCATGAAGGGTCACTTGGCATGGGTGGGATAAGGATTCTAGTGAGAGGGGACAGCTGAGATTTGATTGTAATTCTGGTGATTTTAAGATTTTTGAAAAAGGTAGAACTGTGATTGCATTTCAGAACATGGTGAGAAATGGAGGCATTTCACAGTATATATGGCTGCCCCCACCCCAGAGGCAGATGCATTTCAGTACAAAGTGAAGGATTCCTGTATATATGGCTGCCCCCACCCCAGAGGCAGATGTATTTCAGTACACAGTGAGGGATTCCTGTATATATGGCTGCCCCCACCCCAGAGGCAGCTGTATTTCAGTACATAGTGAGGGATTCCTGTATATATGGCTGCCCCCACCCCAGAGGCAGATGCATTTCAGTACACAGTGAGGGATTCCTGTATATATGGCTGCCCCCACCCCAGAGGCAGCTGTATTTCAGTACACAGTGAGGGATTCCTGTATATATGGCTGCCCCCACCCCAGAGGCAGATGCATTTCAGTACACAGTGAGGGATTCCTGTATATATGGCCGCCCCCACCCCAGAGGCAGCTGTATTTCAGTACACAGTGAGGGATTCCTGTATATATGGCTGCCCCCACCCCAGAGGCAGATGCATTTCAGTACACAGTGAGGGATTCCTGTATATATGGCCGCCCCCACCCCAGAGGCAGCTGTATTTCAGTACACAGTGAGGGATTCCTGTATATATGGCTGCCCCCACCCCAGAGGCAGATGCATTTCAGTACACAGTGAGGGATTCCTGTATATATGGCCGCCCCCACCCCAGAGGCAGCTGTATTTCGGTACACAGTGAGGGATTCCTGTATATATGGCCGCCCCCATCCCAGAGGCAGCCATATTTCAGTACACGGTGAGACTTTGAAATGCTGACATTTCACTATTGGGGTGAATTAGGGGTGTGCACCAGGGACCGTTTTTGTTTTCATTATTAATTTTTTTGATCATTTTTCTGACTTTTGTTATTGAGAATTTTTGTTTTTGTAATTAAGTTTCATTTTTGTTTTCCCTTGGTTTTAATAGGAAATGTATTTCTGGCTGTAATTTCTTCATTTTCCATCTTATTTGCATGAAATATAGATAGATTGAACCCCTCTCCCAGGGAATAAGCCCGGACAATTGTCATAATGATTGGACAGATGGTTCCTATTTTATAAGCAGTTTAATTTATAATTTGTGCACACATTTCCAGCTGCACCATCTTTGTTTTCCATCCAATTTGTATTAAATTTGGACTCATTGTGCCCCATATTGAAGGGATCATGCTGACAAATTTCAAAAAGATTGGATATAGGGTCGTGATTTTATAAGCGTGGACTTATTAGAATTTTAATTTCATGGATTTATGATCCTTTTTATGGGAGAGAATTAAGGGGAGTTTTATGGGAAAGATGTTTATAGATAACTGAACTGGAATATATGTATAGTAGGTATTTTAACTCCCTGTTGTCTTATTTGTTCTCTCTCTATTTTTTTATATATACGTTGTAACAACCTATTTGGTTATATACAATAAAGATTTGAATTGATTTTATAAGCAATCTAATAATTTCATGGTTTGCACACACATTTCCAGTTGTAAATCTCTGTTTTCCATCCAATTTGGATTCCATTTAGACAGGTTGTTCCCCTCACCAATGGTATCATCCCTGCCAAATTTCAAAATGATTGGATAAAGGGTCCTGACTTTATAAGCAATTAAAGTTTTGTTGTTTTAACAGAAGTTGAACATTTCCTTAAATCAAATGCAGGTGTTGCTCTGTTTACATTATGAAGGTTTTACTAGATGCAGAGATCTGCTTTTTGGAGCATTTGTAGAAAGGGTGAAGAAGACAGGAGGAGGTGGGTAGAGCAAAGGAGGAGCAGATGTCCGAACCATTAGCACTGGCATAGGCTTCAGTCATTTGCATCCCAAAGATTGTGGGGGTATACATGGGGGAGAATAGGTTCAGAGTTCTGCTTTTATGAGCACTTGCAGAGAGGCTGAAGACAGCAGCACACACAGAAATACACAAAGAGCACTGAGCCAGTCTACAAGCCACACAAGATATAGCTAGGGTGGAGGGCTGTGCAGTTTGACAGAAGCTTACATTTGCAACCCAATGCCCACCCCAAGAAGATGGGAGTCTGGGCAACATCTCCAGTGAATGAGCCTATACTAGGAATTCAAATTATCATATATTTGTCACAGTGGTTCAAGATGGGTTTGTGATGCCAGCTGGCCAGCAGAAATGTCCAACATGTAATCTCATTGTGTGCTCTGCCCCCCTGCTTGTACTTGGAAGTCAGAAGCATCCACTTAGGAAAGAGCCAATAAAAATTCTCTTATGTCCTCTGTCACAATGCTGTAGGATGTGTTTGGGATACTAATTGGCCAACCTAGATATGTCAATCATGTCCACCATGTCCGCCATGGCAACCATGGGCTGACACATCTTGGAGGGCATACCTTAGACCTCATGTTCTGCACTGGCCTTGAGGCGGGTGCTCCATTAATGGGGGAGATATCAACTGTGTCCTTGTCATGAACGGAACATTACCTCCTACAGACCTCCCTTCTAGCACATGTCTGCCTCCGGCAAGGTGCAGAACCTATTAGGATAGTCCACCCCTGGAGGCTGATGGACCCGGTGCAGTTTCTAGGCACTCTGGGGAAGTTACCCTCTGACCTTGATGACTGCCTTATCGATGACCTCATCAAGCAATGGAATATCTTGCTAATGGAGGCCATCGATCAAACGGCCCCCACATGTCCATTGTCCAGGCGGCGGCCCCACAGACCTCCTTGTTCTCTGAGGAACTGCAGGTCCTGAAGCTTCAGGGGCGACGGTTGGAGCGATGGTGGTGTCGATCTCGCACTGAAGCCGACAGATTGTGACATAGAGCTAGTTTACAAACCTATGCCGTGGCTATACGGATAGCAAAGAGGGAGTTCTTTGCTGCCCTCATAGTAGCCACCAAATCCCGTCCAGCAGAGCTGTTTCAGGTGGTGCAGGGGCTGGTCAGTCCGGCCTCCCTTAATCTGGGGGTTGAGTCATCTTCCGCCCACTGTGACCTTTTTGCGGATTATTTTGCGGATAAAATCGCTCTTATTCACCAAGACCCAGATGCTGCATTAAATGCAGTGGAAGAGGTAGAGGGTGTAGAAGCCCCAGCTTGTCCGATTTTATGGGATCACTTTCAGTCGGTGACCCCCGCTGATGTGGTGGGGGTGCTTGGGGCTGTTCGAGCCACCTCTTGTGAACTAGATCCGTGCCCGTCCTGGCTGGTTAAGAGTTGCTGGGAGACACTGGGGCCAGTATTCGCTGGAGTGTTCAACGCCTCCCTGCGGGCTCCCTGCAGAGCTGTCTCAAAGAGGCGGTGGTGTGGCCTCTGCTCAAGAAACCATAACTTGACACTGACTCTCCTGCCAGCTATCGGCCTGTCTCTAACCTTCCATTTTTAGGGAAGGTTATTGAACAGGTAGTGGCTCAGCAGCTCCAGGGGCATTTTGACCGTGTCGGTTATCTGGATCATTCGCAGTCTGGATTTCATCTGGGGCATGGCACTGAGACAGCACTTGTGGCCTTGGTGGATGATCTTCGCCCAGAAAAGGACCAGGGTCGATCAACCCTATTGGTCCTTTTAGATCTGTCAGCAGAATTTGACACCGTTGACCATGAGATGTTGGTGACGCACCTGCGGGACAGTGTGAGGGTGGGCGGGATTGTTCTTGAATGGTTCCGCTCATTCCTGACCAGAATAACTCAGCGGGTGGTACTTGGTGATTGTTTTTCATCTTACCGAGACCTCTGGTGTGGGGTCCTGCAGGATTCGGTCTTGTCCCCTCTCCTGTTCAACATGTATATGCAGACGCTCAGCAAGGTGATCAGAGAGTTCGGGGTGAGGTGTCATCAGTATGCAGATGACACCCAACTGTATCTCTCATTTTCGACCGACCCAGGCCCGGCTGTCTCGGTGCTTACCCGGTGTTTGGCAGCTGTGGGGGACTGGATGAGGGCTAACCGACTGCAACTGAATCCTGACAAGATGGAGGTGATGTTAATGGGTAGCTCAGCAGAGTTGACAGCTCCATCGATTGATGGAGTCTGCCCTCTGCAGATGTCCCAGGTGTGGAACCTAGGGGTGCTTCTCAATGCGCAGCTCCTCCTGGATCTCCAGGTGGAGGCTGTGGCAAGGAGTGCCTTCTGCCAGTTACATCTGGTGTGGCAGCTTCAGCCGCTGGTTTCAGCTCCAGACCTGGCCATGATCATCCATGCTTTTATTACCTGTCGGTTAGACTACTGCAATGTGCTCTACGTGGGGCTACCTATGGTGATGGCTTGGAAGCTGCAGCTGGTGCATAATGCAGCAGCCGGGCTCCTGGTGGGGTTTGGCCACCAAGAGCACATTACACCAGTGCTCCGATCTCTGCACTGGCTGCCAATAGTCTTCTGGGCCCGATTCAAAGTGTTAGTTTGAACCTATAAAGCCTTACACAGCCTGGACCCTGCTTATTTGTGAGACCAACTCACTCCCCGGGTTTTGGATTGGCCCCTCTGGTCATCTGGGGGTGCCTTGCTGGAGGTCCCCCAGGCTTCCTGGGGGGCCACGCAGACTAGGGCATTCTCAGTGGCCGCGCCGCACCTCTGGAATTCCCTCCTGGTGGGGGCACATTTTCTGGCCTTCCACAAGAACTGAAAAATCTGGCTGTTCCATCGGGCATTTGGTGAGGGAGAGGGGTAGGGTTGGGTGGGATTGGGGAGGGGAGGGGACAGGGGGTGTTTTCGCTTTTATGACTGACTATGTTTTATAATGTTTAAAATTGTTTTATATTGTTATATTTTTATTTATTTATTTATTTATTTAAAATTTATATCCCACCCCTCCTGCCCACAGGGCAGCTCAGGGCAGCGAACAACATTAATTAAAACAATATAACATTTTAAAACAATTTAAAAATACAATATGTGGGGAAAACCCCCATCCCCGCCCCACCCCTCGCCAAATACCTGACGAAACAGTCAGGTCTTACATATATGCCGAAACAGCAGGAGAGTGGGTGCCAGCCGAGCCTCCTCCGGGAGCAAATTCCACAGCACAGGGGCGAACACCGAAAAAGATCTAACATTGGTGGCCACCCGTTTCAGCTGGGAAACTTCCAAAAGGCTCCCACGGATGATCTCAAGGGTCGTACGGGCACATGGGGAGTGAGGTGGTCCCACAGATAAGCAGGGCCTAGGCTGTGAAGGGCTTTAAAGGTTAAAACCAACACCTTGAACCTGGCCCGGTGCTTTATAGGCAGCCAATGCAGAGCCCAGAGCAATGGTGTCATGTGATCCCTGCGACCTGCCCCCATCAGGAGACGGGCCGCGGCATTCTGCACCAGCTGCAGCCACCGGACGAGCTTCTCGGGCAGCCCCACATAGAGCGCGTTGCAGTAATTCAGCCTCGAGGTGATGAAGGTATGGATGACAGTGGCAAGGTCGGAGTCTGAGAGTTACGGCCGAAGCCGACGGACGAGATGGAACTGCCGAAACGCACTCCCCACCACGGTCACAACCGTTGTTAGCCGCTCTGGGCTGCCTGTGGTGGGAAGAGCGGGATACAAATCTTGTTAATAAATAATAAATAAATATCTCTTGATTGCTGAGCTGCTTCCCCCTCCCCTCTGCCTTGCTTCCTGAAGTCCCGTCATGTCCTGAAAATTTCATTTTTGTCCCAAACCTCTGAGGACTTGTATTTCCATGACTTCTGTTAAAATCACAAAGGTTTAATTGCTTATACATTCAGGGGGTTTTAACCACTCTGAAATTTGTCAGGGATGATCCCATGGGTGAGGGGTTCACACTATCCTAATTTAATCCAAATTGGATTTAAACAAAGACATTACAGCTAGAAACCATTATCCAATCCTTATGAAATTTAGCAGGAATTATACCTTACATGAGGGGTACAATCTTTCCTAACTGCATCCAAATTGAATAGGAAACAAAGATGTTATAGCCAGAAATGCATCATAAACCTTGATATTTATAAAATCAGGATCCTTTATCCAATCTTTCTAAGGGTGTTTTCAGACAAGACACTCTCCACCCACTACCCACCCACCTCCCACCCACTATACATGCTACAGGGCACCCATAGGACAACACTGTAGCCCTGCAACATGTATAGTGGGTGGAGAGTGTCTTGTGTGAAAATGACTTCATATTTGGCAGAGATGAACTCCTGGGTAAAAGGCGCATTCCCTCCACATTTTATGCAAAGACGTTACAGCCCGATATGTATGTCTCAACATTTACATTTTTTTATTTCCAATTTTTTTCTATTCTGAAAATTTGGATTTATTTTTTTCATTTTTGTCATTGCAATAATGAAAACAAAAATGGGATTTTCATTTTCATTCTTATAAAAATGAAAATGAATTGCACACCCTTAGTGCTAATTATGATAGTGCACTAGCAAGGGGAATGTAGGGCACTTTGTTTTCCAAAAAGAGGAAATTTTATACTAAAATAACCTTCAGTTTAAGAGAGAGGTTAAGGCAATCATGCTCCAAAAACATGGAAATTGTAAGTTAAGGTTCCTGCCTTAACTTTTGTGCCATGTAAGCAGTAAAGATGTACAGTCTCACATATTGTGCTCACGTACAACTTAGGCTCCATGCACCCACATTTTGCCTTGGTCTTTCAGCCCCAATCCTCTTCCTCTACAGGTTCGGGGCAACATGGAAGCTGGGGACAGAAGAAGGTGAGGGTGTCTCCTGTCCCTATATCCATTTGGGTTGGAGAGAATGGAACAGCTGAGTGCTGGGAGGCTGTATTATTGAAGAAACATGGTGAATATGTGGAAATGGGAAGATGGGAAAATTTTGGGAGGCCATATATATAGGAAACAAAGGGAGGGGAATTTTTGCAGAGAAATGGGTGGGGAGATGTGTACTCAAAGACAAGAGTGGGGGCAGTTGGGCAATGGGAGAACTGTTTATATTGGGAGGGGGAAGCCAGGTGCTGGGGGAGTGTTTATGGAGGGCAATACAGGTGTTGTGTATGCATAAATGAGGCTGGGGAGCAGGCCAGGGTAGGGAGGAAGTGTACATATCAGCAAAGGGAAGTGAGTTGTTGTAAGCTGTGTATATTCAGAGAGAAACCTGAGAGATGTGTATTCGAGGGCATGGATTTGGGGACAGCGAGGTTTGGGGGCAAAGTATATGTACATTTTTGGTATGCCCCTTTTTAAATGGCTGGTGTGCGGTCTGGGGCGGTGTGCAGTGGGTGGAGCACCACTGTGGGGATGATGGGTCGGGGGAGGATGCTTATGAGCGCACATCCATCTCCTGCCTTTTCGCTGGTTGCTCTGTGGGTAGGTGTTGGTGGAGATGGGTGGGTCACAGGATCCATGCCCAGTGGATCTACACGGGTATGCATGGGTCTTTCTTGTGTAAAAGGGGTCATATGTGCTTTGAGATGGTTGGGGACAACAGCACATCCAAGAACTCCCAACCCCATAACACAGAACCCAGGACTCTTGGCTCCCAATCCCCCAACTTTAGCCTACTTGCCTCCTCTGCTCTCCTAGAGAACTGAAGAGTCCTGACTCCCAGAACTCCCTGCTCTAATCCACTATGTCCTAACAATGTAACAGAGAACCCATGAGTCATGGCTTCCAGCTCCCCCAACCCACTAGCCCCCACTCACCTCAGAGAAAAATCAAGAGTACTGGCTCCCAGCCCCCCCCCTGCTCTAACCCACTGCCTCTCAACCCTGTAACAGAGAACCTAGGAATCCTGACTCCCAGCCCCATCCTCTAACCCACTAGCCCCCACTCCTCTAACAGAGATCCCAAGAGTCCTGGAAAATACCATGAGCTGTATCTCTGACTGTTTCTAAATGGGCATGGGGGCCAGATCCATGTATGGTGGAGCTCACACGTATTTCCGGGGGCGGGGAGGGGGGAGGGTTTAGATGGCGGTGGATGGGTGTGCACACCCATCCTCCTGCGGGGCACCCAAACACCCGCACCCACGATTTTCCAGGTTGCACCGTGTGAAGAGGTGGGTGGAGGTAGATGGGGGTACATGGGTCACGGGAGCGCACACCCGCCAACCACCACCTTTACACTGATGCTACCACACATGTACACTAGGTGTACCTGTGTAGTAGAGTCTTATGTAGAAATGGCCTCTGATAGGGAATAGGAGTATGGATGGGTGGGTGGAATGACAAAAGAAACAAGAGAGGAGGTGGAATAACAGGGAGGGAGAAAATAGGGAGTGCAACAACAGGGAGCTATGGGAACTGGGTGGAATGATAAGAGTGCTCCCCACTAGGGATGTGCGAACAGAACCGAGTTCGGATATTTGGTTTGGTTCAAAAATCGAGTTTGGTTCGAAAGTTCAGTTCGGTCGACCAAACTATTCGAGTTTGGTCAAATTCCGAACTTCCGAACCGAGTTCGTACATTCAAAACCAGGTTTTTTGGCCTTCCGAACTGGTTTGGATTCGACCGAACAGTTTTGTTGAATTCAAGTTTGGTTTGAAAGTTCAGTTCAGTCGACCGAACTATTCGAGTTCGGTCCGAACTCCGAACTTCCGAACCACGTTCGCACATCCCTATATCGCACATGGGTGGGGACCCATGATATCCTATCTCTCTTCTGAATCACTTATTTCACAGTAAGAACCTTGTAATTCTACCTGTTTGTCATGGCATTCCACCTGTCATTCCACCTAGTTCTGCTGGGTTGCTGCTGCACCTATCCCTGTTCCTCCCTGTCACTCCATTCATTCCCCTCACTCTCCCTGGTGCTTTCCTCATAATTCCACACCCTCTTCCCCTGCCCCAATCCCAGAGATTCGCTCTGTTGTATTTTTTCACAGCCACCTTATAGGATCTGTGCATTACAATAGGATTTATTTCCAAATTGGTATTTCTGTTGCCTCCATTCTTTCCATTGTGCATTCCATGTTATTGATTCCAATATGTACCAATATGTACCCAACTTTAAGCATTTATTAAACATTTATAGAGCACCATGTCCCGCTTCAGTGTTGTCCCCATCCTGCAGAGGAAGAAGATTGTGCTGAAATACCAAGGCAAAGTGTAGGTGCATGAAACCTCAGTTGTAAGAAAACACAATATGTGAGACTTTACAATGTCTTTAGTAGGGGTGGACACCCAAAGAAAATTACAGATTCAGATTCATTATGAAACTGGATCTTTAATTTCTGGATTTAATTATGGAATTAAAAATAAAGAATAATAATAAAAAAGTTTTAAAAATTTAAAAAACCATTCCGCATGCATAAAATTGTCGCCGGACCATTCTACACATGTTTATTTAATTATCCATATATCTTAAAATTTATATACCATCCCCTCCTGCCTCAGGCATCTCGGGGCAGCTCACAACATTTAAAAAACATTTTAAAACATTAAAATAAACAATAGTAATTAAAATTTAAAAAACAAAAACAAATATCAACCCCCGCCCCCTCCCCCACCTTAACCAACCCACCCACCTCATCTCCCTCAGGAAAGACCTGGCAGAAGAGCCAGGTCTTACATTGTCTGCGGAAAGAGGGGAGGCTGGAAGCCAAGCAGATCTCCAATGGGAGGGAATTCCGTAGCCACAGCGCAGCCACGGCACAGCCACGGCGCACACCCTCCTCATAGTGGACACGCGGGAAACCTGAGGGACCTTGAGGAGGGTGCCCCCAGCCAACCGTAGGGGTTGCCCTAGGTCCTGGAGGGTGAGACGGTCCTGCAGATAGGCGGGGCCCAAGCCATTTAGGGCTTTAAAGGTCAGCACCAACACCTTGAATTGTGCCTGGAAATCTACCAGCAGCTAGTGCAGAGAGCGAAGCACCGGTGTAATATGCTTGTGTCAGCACGTTCCCATCAAGAGATGGGCCGCTGCATTCTGCACCAACTGCAGCTTCCAAACCAGCACCAACGGTAGCCCCACATAGAGAGCATTGCAGTAATCCAGTCTCTGTGGCCAGATCTGAGTCTGAGGGTGAAAACAGACATGACGCTAACCACCCTTTAACCACCCTTGGTGGTTATTTATGCATGTTGCAGGGCTGTATTGGTGCCCTATGCAGCCCTGCAACATGCATAAATTACCACCAAGGGCGGTTAAAGAGTGGTTAGCGTCATGTCTGTTTTCACCCTGAGACATATGGCTTAAGCCGACGAACCAGATGTAACTGTGAGGGATCGAGAAAATTAACCTGGTCCAAATGCCCCTGAAATTGCTGAGCCACCACCCATTCAATAACCTTCCCTAAAAAGAGAGACTGGTTGATAACTGGCAGTGGCATCAATGTCCAAAGATGGTTTCTTGAGCAGGGGCCTCACCACCACCTCCTTGAGACAGTCTGGCACCCTTTCCTCCCCAGGGGAGGCATTGACTATCCCCACCAGTAGCGGCCCCAGTGTCTCCCAGCTAGCCTTAACCAGCCAGGAACGGCATGGATCTAGCTCACAATAGATGGCTCAAACAGTCTCAAGAACATCCCCTGCATCTGAGGGCGACACCACCTGAAATTTTGGAGGGGGTTTGAGGACTGAGGCTTGTAAGGGAGGTTTTGATGGGAGGTAGCGATGTTTGTTAGGGGGTGTTTTTGGTTGGGCTGGGCAATTAGTAACCTCAGGAACTGGTGGGTGGGTTATGGGGAGATAGCTTTCTCTCCCTGGTGAGAGCAGGGAGTGAAGGGGGAATGGGTTAGGGAGGGGGTCTTGGTAAACCTGGTGAGAGGAGAGGTACAAGACATTTGGAGAGGGGTGAAATGGTACCTTGGTGAGAGATAGGTCCAGGGCGGTATAGGGTGGGGTGGACATGGAAATATGGAGATGTATTTTTCTGTCCTGCGGCTAATGTATTTACGTGTGGATGGAACTGTTTTTGATTATGTATTTTATCTATGTATTATGTTATTTCATTTATTGTATTTTATATTTAAAATGTTTTGTAAACCACCTTGAGTCGTGATCAGCAAGAGGGGCAGTATAAAAATAATGTAATGAAATTAACTTAAACTCATCCAATAAAACAGGACAAGAAGGGGCTTCTATTGCCTCTGACCTGTTCCCTGCTAAAAAAAAGCCGCATCAAAACTGTGGTGAATTTGAGCTATTTATTCCACAAAAAAAGTCCACAAACAAGTCACAGTGGGCATTTGATGGTTCTACGTCCAGGCAGATGGAGGCTGGACTGACCAGCCCCCTCACCACTTGGAACAGCTTAGCTGTGCGGGACTTAGCAGACACAATTAGGGGAACCAAAGAAAACCTTCTTTGCTGTCTGCACCGCAATGGCATAGGTAGTGGTACGTAACCAGACTCTATGCCGCAATCAATCAGCTTCAGCACGTGAATGACGCCACCGTCGGTCTAACTGCCACCCTTCCTGCTTCATCCACCGCAGCTCCTTGGTATACCATGGGGGGTTGCATTGTTGGCAATTCGGGAGTGGAAGCCTGGGAGCCACACAGTCGTTGGCCTCCGTTAGTACAATATTCCACCTGGACACGAGATCATTGAGTGAGCGGCCATCGAAGTCAGAGGAAACATCCCCTAGGGCTATAATTTGGAACCTTTCAGGTTCCATAAGCCTTCCGGGGTGAACAAACCTAACTGGTTCCACACCCTCCCGGGGTGGAACATATGCCAGGATATCCGCCTGGAGGAGATGATGATCTGTCCACGACAATGGCATTGTTGATATCTCCCTCACTAATGGATCCCCTGCCTCAAGGCCTGTGAAAAATATCATGTCCAGGGTATGTCCTCCAATATGTCTGGGGCCCACTACTCTCTGAGACAGTCCCATGGTTGCCATGGCAGCCATGAACTCACACTCCGCCCCTCCAAGTCTGGTGTCGGCATGGATATTGAAGTCCCCCAGAACTATCATCCTGGGGACTGCAAGATCACCTCCGACGCCAGCTCGATCACTGCATTTAGGGAGGCTGCCATACAGGCGGGTGCATGGTATATCAGCAGTATCCCCACTCTGTCTCTGGCCAAATCCAACTCCAGATGGACACCCTCTATACCCATGATAGATCGCACAGGAAATCTCACAAACCAGGCATCCTTAAAAAGAATGGCTACACCATGCCCTCCCCCCCCCCCCTTCCCTCCAGCCATAGCTGATGCTGCACAGAGTACCCAGCTGAAACAAGATCAGCCAATATAGTCCCTGATTCATTGTTCAGCCAGGTCTCCGTGACACACGCGAGGTTGGACGCCTGGTCCAGGATCAACTCCCAGACTGTAGTTGACTTATTAGCCACCAACCTTGCGTTTATCAGCATCAGACCAAGGCCAGGGGCCCTCTGAACGCCGATCACCTCACCACCTGCCTGGGGGCCAGTGGGCAGGATAGAAACACACCATCTGTCCTGTCTCACAGGTCAAATCTGAAGAACCATAATTCCCCCGGCCCAAAACTACCCCTATGGCTGCAGAACCTGCCCCCCCATCTACTCCACCAACCCCCCTGAAGGCTTCTCCGCCAGCCCCCTGAAGGAGATCCCCACCCTCCAAAACACCCCCCATCCTCCTCTGACACCGGAGGATCCCACCCTCTCAAAGGTCTGGATACCTCCCTCACACTGAGGGGGTCAGCCCTTCCCTCCCTAACCCAGTCCCTTGTCCCCCTTCCTCATACAAAAAACACCCCAATCCCTTTTAAAACAATGAAATAAGCTCCCACCGCCCCGGTCCCGCTAAGGGCCATGCTTAATAGCCCTTTGGAGAGGAGTCAATGTTGTACAGAACAGCTCTGGCTGCCATTTCCATGTCCCTACAAATGGCCTCAACAAATGGCCAGCACCCTTTGACTGTCGCCATTCAGACTGGCACCCAAGGGCTGGCACCCTCAGGTAATCCATGTGAACCCTTTTTCAAAATGACATTGACAGTCTCACCGCCATTTTGAAAATAGACAGCTGGCCATGCGTAAAATGACCCTTTTCTAAAATGGAAGCAACTCTGATGCTGCCATTTTGGGAAAGGCCATGCATGTGCAGAATGGTCTAGCAGCCATTTTTTATTTATAGATTATAAACCGAACCACAATAGGTGTGGTTTGGTATGGATTAATCTATAACTGCCTGTTATGGGCAGTTATGAATTAATCCAAATCTGTAACACTCATTCCTAGTCTTCACTGCTTATATGGCACAGACATTAAGGCAGGAGCCTTAATTTGCTATTTCCATGCCTTTTGGAGCATGATTGAATTTGTAAGGGCCTTAACTTCCATCTTAACCTGAAGGTTTTTTGAATATAAACTATATTAGAACACTCATAGGCCCTTTTTACACCGGCCGCCGCATGGAGGGGGGAGGGGCGGTCGGTGTTCATCCCAGTCTGTGTGTGGTGGGGGGTGGGGGGTGGGGGGGAGTTTGTAGATGGGCACACACCAGCACACACTGACTTCCACCCACCCCCACCCATCGCACACGCATGAAGCAATATTGCCATTTTCGCCGGTTGCTCCATGCATGCCTGATGGGTGGAGGTGGGTGTGCATGAGTGTTTGTGGGAGCGCACACACATGCACACCTACCTACACACCCGCTGCGTATTTTACACAAGACTCACACAAGCATGAACACCCAGATTTCTATTTAAGGCTGTGGCACCTTCTTTCATATATACAATTTTTTCCAAATATCATTACAGGTGATTAAGTTTTGTGTCTCACAACATCCATCCCCAATTCTGTGGTTTCACTTGCACATAGACCTCACAATTGTTAACATTGACCCTGCTTAAACTGCTCTGAAATCAGTAGCATATCATAGGTGTAACTCAGAATCCTGTCCTTATGTGTCTTTTCAACTTAGCAGACCTGTGTCATAGACCCTTTTCACGCAAGACCCCTCCCCCATCTACGTGTGCGACTGGATGGGTGGGGCATCCATGTAACAGCCGGTGGGGGTGTGTGGGGGTGTGTGCGTGCTCCCGCGCTCCTCCCATCTCCACCTATCTCCACCGATCCCCTGTGCATGGAGGCATTGGACAAAATGGAGGTGCTTCCATGCATGGAGATCGGTGGAGGTGGTGGACATGGGTGTGCTTCCGTGTGACGGGCTGCACATGTGCCGCACACCCGCCACAGCACACACCCATCTCCCCATGCCGCGGCTCCTCCTAGCCCATTTGAAAATGGTCATAGTAGGAGGGCTGTGATTTTGTCAAAGATCAGAAAAATCATAAACTTCCGTGAAATCACACAAATTCCCTAAATTTTGCAATTTTTTCTGATCTACAAACTAGACTGTAATAGCTTTGAGAAGTCTTTTGGTGCCTGTTAACAGCAAGAGAGATCATTCTCTTTTTACAAAGTTGTCTTGCGAGATGACAGATATAGAATGAAGGATGACAAAGTCATAACATACAGCATACTGTTTCAGAATTGCCAAAAAATCTAATGGCACGTGCAACAGCCACTGGTCCTCTAAAGAAACAGCTAAATATGCCAATACTCAAAAACAGTAGCCTTTTGATTCTTTTATTTTCATGTTACATATGTTAGCATTGATCATCGTATTAAAAGCAGATGGTTTCAGTACTTCTATCTCTTGGGTATGTTGATATAATGAAACTACTCTGTTATTTAATGACCTTTCTATGGTTTTTCTTTTCTTCTTTTTTCATGCCCCTCTGCTGCAAAACTCACTAAAAACTTTTGAGACAAAATCATATTAGCAGTTAACTCTTTATTGCCAAGGCTCTGGATCCACTGGCAAATGTCATATAGGCCCTTTTTACATGTGCCGCAGCACTGGGGGGGGAGGGGTCATGTGCATGGTGGTCCATGTGTGGTGGGTGGGGGGAGGGTGTAGACGAATGCACACCCATCTCCACCCACCTCCACCCATCTACATGCACGGAGCAACTGCTGTTTTCGCTGGCTGCTCCATGCGTGGGGGATGGGTGGAGGTGGGTGTGCATGCGTGTGCGCGGGAACAACCCACCCACCGAGGGATTTACATGAGACTCACCCACGTATGGACACCCAGATTTATGGGTGTTCATGCATGGGTGCTGCCTGTGTAAAAAGGGCCATATTTTCTTCCTGGGTTAAGGTCAGCTCTCCCTGCTGAAGTTGTTTACTTACAACTCAAATGTATATGGTACTTGCTCTTAATACTACATGGTAGAAAATCAGCTTATCGTTCCGTCCCAACATGATGTTAACAACAATAGCAAGTGGCACATTAAGACTTTGAACCAACAGAATTCTAACTGTGCTCGAAGAGTGGATTCTTTTCTGAGAAGGACAAACTGCAAATTAAAGGGACATAGGGACGATAAAGACCATCTCTTTCAAAATACAATTCTTGCATGTGTTATTAATAACACCCTACATGAATATTTTAAACCAGATGAATTTTAGAAGTCTAATTTACAGTCCAGATTGAGACTTTCTTGCTGGGACTGTAATTACATTAGGTGTTTTCAGACAGACAGCAGTCTGCCTTATCCCTGGGCGGCCCGTCCATCTAAAGGTGGCCCGCCAGATGTGCAGGCGGAGGGGGTCAGTCCTGCTGCCGGTGCTCCAGAACATCCTGAAGTGCTGCCAGAGGAGCAGGCCAGCCAAACTCCAAGCCAGCCCAAAGCCGAGCAGACGTCCATCTGATGCGCAGACCCATGCTACTGCTCTGCCCCCAGTCAGCCATTGCCCCGGGCAACACTATAGTGTTACGGACGCTCTAGTCCGTAACTCTATGGTGTGTATAGGTTGGGTGCCATGTGTGTGGACTGTGGACCATGGGCCGGGGAACTTGCCGTGTCCATTAAAACTCAACTCAGGCAGGGCTGGACATGGGCAGATGTGGACTGCATCCCCAGAGCAGCAGACATGGGCAGATGTGGTCAGCCCCATGTCTATCTGAACACACCCATTTGGGCAGAGACTAGAGCTTTGTTGACTCCTAGTCAGTCTATTTATTCATGTAAATTAATATAAATAATTCATTATTCATAATAAATACTACTAATAATTTTCACTGTTTACATTTTTTGAACACCACCACCAGTTGTGCAGTCCCCCCTCCCTTCATTTCCTTTCCTTTTCACATGCACCAGGTCAATAATTTTATGCTGAGATCATTTATTGAAATTGTATTGTCACTTCAATGCCCTAATCAAAATGCATTCACTTTTGTGCTAGGGACTAGATACAGTAGTGGGGGGTGTATGGGCAGCATCACCAAATTCAAGGTATCTAGGACTCTCACCCACCAGACACAGAACCAGGATTGGCTAAGGAATCCTATAATTTCTTCCTGGGTTAATGTCAGCTCTCACTGCTGAACATGAAGACACAGAACTAGATGATCAGTGCCTAGAATGTCCTCACCTCACCTTGCCCACAGATTCTTGCTCAACTGTCCTACCTGAACCAGTGTTCTCACCTCCCAGTCTCATTCTTGCTTTTGCCTTCTCTCCTGAATTGCTGACCTGGTACTGAAACACACTCTGGCCACTGACCCAGGTCCATGTTTGCCTTCTCAGCTTGATGTCTGTGGATACAGACGACTTAGATCTGAAGACATGAATTCCCTGAATGCTGACCCTTAATTTAGCTCTGACATGCGTCTTTCACCACTGCTGCCTTTTGGCTGCAATCCTGACACCAGCCAATCCCACAGCCGTCTCTTTACTACTAGCAGATGCTATTTCCATCCATCAGCAGGCAAAGGCAGGGTATCGACACTATTCTGCTTCAAGAAGGGAAGATAAGTTGGCTTCCGTGCCAGCTCCCCCAAAGATTATGTCCATTCTATTAAATATTAGGCTGTGCCTCCTTCTGGGTTTACAGACAATGGGTGATTTCAGACGTTACGAGATCACGGTGAACCACGGTGAATACCCACCTGTGGTCACCGTGTCTCGAACGTCTGTTTGCGGTGCGCCAGATGTTGACCACGGTCAATCCCCACATGGGGTCCGTTTGAACCACGCTTCCCGGGCTAGCCGGGGGAAGGTCCCGGGAAGCGTGGTCAAATGGACCCTGGGCCGTGACCAAGGAAAAGTCACATCTGGCCGCGCGCCACGGCCCTGGATCCCCGGCGGGATCCCGGGCCGTGGCATATTCGGCTGGACGCGGCGGCCGCATTGGCCCCGCCGCCCGCCCGTCTCCTCGGAGGGCGGGCGGCGGGGTGCGTGGAGGGGGCGGGGCCATGCGGCCGCACGTTGCGCCACGCGGCCCCGGCCCCTCCCACTTTCCCCGCCAGGATCCCCCCAGCACGTCTGTTGTGCCGTTACGGGGTGACCCCGGTGGGGAATGAAGCCGGTGGTGCCGGTACAGGGCCAAAGGCCCACGTAACGTCTGAAAATACCCAATATCAAAGAGACAGGCAAGAAAATGACAGTGGAGACAGAAGCAAAGAGAGGAAAAGTAACTGCCTCTGGCCCAAGATCACACAGAGGTCAATGATGAAACTAAGGTGGCAAGATATGCAAATTTTAGAGGACACATGAGAAATACAGATTTCAGGGGTGCACTGACTCCAATGCAGCCTTGCAGCAGTATGTCTCATAAGTGGCCTCTAAAATGTGAATATCTGGCCACCCTAGATGGAACCAGGTATAGAATCAAACCACATCTTCTGAGTTTGGTGTCCTCCTCTCCACTATCTCAAGTTTTTTCCAACACTGCTTTTAAAAAGAGGTTTGTTTCATTGCTCCCCCAATACTTTTATTTGTTTTCTGAAACTATTTCAAAGTATGCGTGGAAACAGAAGTGATGGCCACGCGGTGGCAGACCATCCTGAGCCAGGAAACAATGGCAGACACAGTCGTGAATGAGTCAGGCTGCATAAAAAAAACATGCCCATAGCTGAGCCGCCAGGGAGGGCAGGAAGATGCATGAATATGCAGCCGGCCAGCCCCACCCCCACCCTGTGCCCAGCTGTCCACCCCACTACCATTATGGGCAGCCATGGTGGCCAATGACAGCCAGCCATAGTGGCTGGCCTGGCAGATCCAATCTGGGCTGTGTCCGCCGGGCCACAGCAGATGTGATAGCCTGCTGTAGCCTGCACACTTGCAGTGCTCAAAGTGCTTTAAATTCTTATCTGGTCCACCCTCACTACCATAATGTGAGACCAGTCATTATCACCCCCCCATTTTACAGATGAAGATCTGAGGCCAAGAGATGGTGAGGACGATCCCATGCCCTGTGTGTGCCACACACACAACTCTTGTGCAGTCCACTGGGATTGAATTCTGCCATGAAGAACCCCCACAGAACCTGCACAGAGGGGGTTTTGGATTGTGGCCAGTGACTTGTCCAAGACCACCCAGTGAGTTCATGGCTAAGATGGAATTTGAACTAGGGATGTGCAATTTGTTTCATTTGTATTAGTTACTAAAATGAATGGAGTCTCATCGTTTTTAGTAATGAATGTTCCAACATACATTTGCTTTCATTCATTTTCGTCCCCCCACCCCATTAATTTTAATAAAAAATAATACTTAATTAAAACAAATCACTATGCATGTGCAAAATGGCCACCAGGGCCATTCTGCACATGCACGGCCTTTTTCCAAAATGGCACCAACAACGTCATGCACATGTCGAGAATGGCTGGCCTTTTCCAAAATGGTGCCGACACTGCTGGTGCCATTTTGGAAAAGGGCCGTTCATGCACAGAAACAGCCCTGGCAGCCAGCATTCTTTAAAATTTAGAGGTCAACTTGCAGCCTCCATTGATCAGTGAGCAGCAGGTGACAGAAATGTAACCACAGTCACCACTGGGAGCAGTATAGAGCGATGACCAGAAGTGGCAGAGAGGTGGCTGCTACTGTTGTTGAGTCAAGGAGCATGGCAGGGCACATCACATAATGAGACAGCAGAAGCCCTACAACAGGAGTGGGGAAACTTTTCTGTCCTGGGGGCCACTTTGAAAATTAGTATAAGATTTGAGGGCTGCACACAAGTTGGGGGCAGGAGTACTTAAGGGGGGGGCTCAAGAAAAGGAGGGCCCATATCTTGGATTTGTGCCATGGATCTGTCTCCTCTCTGTGTGCATGCCTTCATCTCTGCTTCCTTACCTTGAGCTCAGTTTTTCAGTGGTTCAAGGTAGGAAGTGGAACTGGATCCAGGGGCCAGATTCAGGAACTAGAAAGGGGACACATAGAAACTCACTGAGGGCTGCATTTGGTCCCCGAGCTTGAGGTTCCCCACCCCTGCCCTACAATGATATGGACTCAGGGTCATGAAATATCCTCGCTCACTCCTCTTCCTCATCCTCCCACCCGCGAGCAGTCAGAAATCTGATAGCTAGTACACACTTTTTGTGTAGTGGCATGTGATGACCATGACCAGTAGTATTAGAGGAATTGTCTTGTGACTTTGGTAAAGAGTATCTTGTGGAGCTTGGGAGGGTCTGGGAGCTAGACATTGGGCTTTCTGATTAACTTAGATTTCCCACCAATGGCATAAATTCAAATAGTCTCTAGAGGGTCTAGTCCCAGACCTGCTACTGACTTCAGTATGTTACCTTAGTCCAAATCACTTCAGTTTATCTGATGTAACAACGACTTTGGTTTCCCTACCTGAAAAATAGTGTAATGACACTTGACACTTCAGGGTCTGTAGGTAAAATGATCTATCTATTTATTGCTACTGCACAACAACAACAACAACAACAACAAAGCCAGCTCTTAACTGATAATACACCTTTAAAAGATAACTTGTGTATTCTGATACCAGCTCCTCACAAGATGAAGCAAGAGGGCTACTCCATAACTCACCCGAGTGGACAAGGGATATATAATTTATACATGCAATTCGGCATCAATTGGTTATTAAAAGTGCTCTCATTGTGATGTACTATATTAAGTATGTAAGAGGGAAGAGATAAATCTAGTTCCCAAGGTAACTAACTCTAAATTACAGACTGAGGGCAAATCTTCACTCCTCTGCTTTCTCTGCTTGGTCTCCAATCTATTAGCAAGCCCTGTGTTCCCTGGATGCCAGCGATTTTAATGTAGGATTCTTCATGTTCTGGGGGAAGTTTCTTCATGCAGACCAAAGCTTGTTGTCCTTCCTTCCATCCTTCTGTTCAGGCTATCATTATTAAATAAGAACCACACAAAAACTCCATGCCACCACCCACATACACCAAGAAGGAAATCACTTTCTTCTAGAGCTGAAACGACATGCAGCAATGTCTGACAATTCTGTCGGAAACCTCCTATCCGTTGCCATTTTCCCGACACGGCATGGACACGACATCCCCATACTTGTTCCGATGCTTGCTGCTGCTTTTCGCCATTGCCTGTCGCTATTTCTTGGCAGCGGTGAAATTGTTGGAAACTGTCACAAGTTCCATAAAGTGTCAGAAAATGCCACAAGGTGTCAGAATGTGTTGCTAAAGTGTCAGAAAAACTATCAGAAATGTAAAAAAAACCCTGTTGGAACTATTGGTAAAACTGTCGGAACTGTTGGAACTTTCATGACTGTCAGAAATTGTCACTATTATCTTAAGTGCTGCAGAATACCTGGAACTGTCACAAAATGTCAGATAATGCTATAAATAGGGATGGGTGAACAGATCGCAGTTCGGGTTTGCCTGTTCAATTCGGCCGTTCGGATCGTTCGCCGGGTTCGGGTTCAGCCGTTTGGTTCAGCCGTTCGGTTTGGGTTCGGCTATTCAGAAAAAAATATCGCGAGACCACGAACGCAGCGGAAACCGGAAATTCGAGTGCATTGCGGAGCTGTGTGGCAAGTGAGTGTGTGTTTGGCTGGGTGGCTGTTTGATTTGTGTGTTTTGGCTGTGTTTGGGTGGGCTGTTGTGGTTGGTGAGTGTTGGTATGTGGTGTGGGTGACTGACTGTGTGTTTGTTTTGGGGGGGGTGTGATAAAAAAAAAATGAAGAAAGCTGTGGTGTTTCTTCCCCGGCTGGGGGTCAACTTGCCGGTCGAGGAGGAGGAGGTAGAGGTAGAGGTCGCTGGCCCTACTACACCTCCGGTAGTGGTGACCGGCTCCTTGGATGAGAAGCAAGCGGTGGGCTCAGGAGGTGCTGCCAGGTTTGTAAACTTTTTTTTTACTTTAAGGACAAGAAAGGCTCTATCCGTTAGAGCGAGCTCAATGGCATGCGGGTGGGTGGTGGGCATCAGTCAGGCACAAACAGTGGGCATCAGCGGGTGGCAGCAGATGTCTGCCACAGAGAGAGAGAGGGTGCTGTAGTGTGGGGGGCTATGGCACAAGCAGCACCCCCACCCAAACATGTGCCAGGCTAGCAAGGGTCTCCACTCTCCAGTTGCCATCCCATTCCCTACGTACCCCCTAATAAGGGCAGGGTCTTTCCTCCAGCCAGGGTCACATCTCCTGTCACCATCCCTAGCACCCCAAGGTGGGCAGGATTTGCATGTGCCAGTCAGCCAGGGTCTCTCCATTGCCATCCCAAGCAGCACCCCAGGTAGGGCAGAATTTGTACGTGCCAGCCAAGGGCTTTCTAGTTGCAATCCCTAGAATCCCCTAGCACCCCCGGGAGGACAGGATTTGCACGTGCTTTCTAGTTGCAATCCCTACCACCCCAAGGAGGGAGGACTAGAGGCATCATCATATATGCATGATATTACTTTGGTGTTCTTAATGTGTTCCCATTTCAGAGAGGAATCGGATGCCGGCCCCAGCGCTGCTGCCAGGGTCAGGCCAAGGACTCAGAGGACCCCTAGGTAGAGGTCACTGCCATGCCCAGTGACACCCCAAGACATCCAGTGCTGGATGTCAGATGTCTGGGGGTTCTACCACAAGGGCAACAGAATCGCCACATGCAAGGTATGGCACGGGGACTGGAACAACAGGGAATGTATTGCCCTATGACCTGTTAGGAATGCATTGGAAGTCCCCTGAAGAGAGAGATTGGCAACCGCACCCATCCACTTGTGGAGACAGAATGCAGGCAGGGCTTCACAGACCATTGGTCTGACACAGTATGGCACTTCTTATGTTCCTATATTTTTCTGCTCTTTTTAGTGCTGCAAGAAAGTTATCCACCGGCAGAGGGAGGAGACCATGTTGGGGCTCATAAAACATATCAAGAGGAACCATGGCCTGAGGGTGAGGCGTCAGGATGAGGAGGAGTCTCGAGTGGCGGCCGTGGAGCCTCAGCAACAGAAGAAGGGGGGGAAGGCAACCCGCAAATGGCAGCATATAAGCCCTTCCCCCCCCTCCAGCCAAACGTGGAGACCCCCAGGCCCCCGGATGATGCAGAGGCCAAGGCCCTTCGGGCCAACTTGCAGCAGCCCACCCGGGAGTATGTGGCAGAGATCGAGCAGTTTGTTACTGCCCTGGAGAACCGCCTGGTGGAGCAGCTGAAGGTGGTCCAGGTGGCGCAGAAGTTGGTGGAGGCATATGGACAGTATGTCTCCACCGAGCTGGACCGCGTTCAGATGTACCACCAGGCGGTCTCCAGGTGGCGTAGGGACACAAAAGAGGGCTTGGAGTTTGCTGTGGCCCACGGCTACATGCTGGACAAGTCCCGGGTGGCCGGCCCTCAGGCCTGTGAAGTGCCCCAATGGCTGTTGCCTTTCCCCCAGTTCCCGGAGGACAGACCCAGCGGCAGCAGAGACTCTTAGTTTAATTAATAAGTTTCCTTTACATGTTTGCTTTTGTTTTATTAAATGTTGTTTTCTTGTATTGTAAATAGTTTTAATTAAAGTTGTTATATTTATTGTTACGAACTTCGTTTGACCTGTCCAATCTTTTTTATCCCTATCTGCTGAAGTTCTGGCTGACAGGTGGCAGAATCTCATAGAGCTTGTCGATCCCTAGCAGCAGCACCTGTCACCTCATGTAGCGTAGTTATTAACCCAAAGATGTGCTATGCCAGCAGCAGGGTCTCAACTAACAGAAAGCCCCCCAGGAGGTGCAGGACTTGAGTTTCTGTGGGTGGGTGTGACAGAGAGAAAGAGAGACAGGCTCCTTGGCAGCGGACAGCAGGCGGCGGGAGCTGGTGGTCGGAGGGACTTTTAGTTTCAGCAGCTTCAGCAGGCTTCTGCGGGTGGGTGTAGAGGAGTAGGCTTTGGGGGGGGGGGGGCAGGCTGTCTGGCGGGCACCGGGCTTCTGGATGCAGTGGAATGGAATGCAGCCCCCAGTGACTGGAATGATGGTTCCAGAATCTCGTTGATGGTTCCTGGGATGGGTGGGCATGACTGAATCAGGGATAGTGGAATGACAGCCTAAAACCTATGGGGCACACTTCATTCGATCAGGCGATCGGTGGTAGCAGGGCAGAAGTTACAGGGACGCATATAGGCAGGGAGGCTGGCACTTATTATATGTTGTGGGTTATATTCCATCTCATGACGATAGGTTTGCTGTGTGCTGGATGTGGGCAATGGGCATTAATGGGCGCATGAGCACAGATGGGAGTTCTTCCTGGTTCTAGCAGGTGGCAGCCAGGATATACCTACCTCTCCTCCTCTAACCCCCATCTCCCTCATTCTAGCTGGGAAGCTCTCTCTCTGTCTCTCTCTCTCTCTCTCTGGTCAATGTAGCCATATAGTGCAGGTGACAGCATGGGTGGGATCGTGTCTGTCTCTCCTTCAAGCAGTGGGTGGACTATCTCTCTCACTCTCTTGGCAGCAACCTGGGCAGGCAGACAGGCACCTTGGCATGAGAGGCAGGAAGGCGGGCTGAAGCAGGCTTAGAGCTTGACGGCAACCTGGGATACAGAACACTTGACACAGACTGCATATAGGTCTGGCAGAAGCAGCTGTTTCTTTATGTCATGGCATCATAGTACAGACAGCATATAGGCCTGGCCTGGGGGCCATTGGCAGTATTGGCACTGGAAGAAGCAGACATTGGTGGCCATGGTACAGAACGCTTGGAACGGATAGCATATAGGTCAAGGATCTCTTAGACGGTCGATCCTAAGAGATAGGCGAGCGTTGTTGAGAAGGGACAGGCGATCGCCGATAGCCTCCATTTCCAGCAACCGATCGAAAGGTAGTCGGGTACAGGATCATCCTGGGCCAGCTCCAAATTGTCTGAAGGCAAGTTTCTAGATACACTGGATAGAAAGATGGATAGACAGACAGTGGATAGAAAGATGGCTCTCTGTGAGTGGAATGACGGGCCCCAGAACCCTGATGGTGGGTCCTGGGGCTAGAGTGGCAGCTTCTAGATACAGTGGATAGACAGTCCTTCCTGCCTGTAATGTAGGCCCCAGAACCCTGATGGTGGGTCCTGGGACTGGAGAACTTTGAACGTCGAAGTGGAGGTTTCCATGTGAACATCAGTTGAACATGTGTCAGGCAAGCAGCACCATTCTGTCTTCAAGGCCCTCACAGATAATGAAAAATATACATCACGTACCTGGAGGAAGAGCTGGCTGAGTTTCTCTTCCTCGCAGTACTTGATTAGAAAGTTCATCACAATACCCCAAGGGATCTCCAGGAGAAAATCTTCCACAGCAAGATGCATTGCTCCTTATGTGACAAAAGACTTTGGGGTTGCTTATCCAGGGGATTTGGGAGTGGGGTTTGTTTTGTTGTCGAGTAGTTCAATTACCCAGGAAGCAGCCTGAGAGGTTTAACTGTGCTTGACAGTTGGAGCTAAACAAGGGCAGCCCAGCAGGACATGTGCTTTCAGCAGCATTTGAGTGGAATAATGGCCCCAGACCCATCACGGTGGGTGCTGGGGCTAAGGTGGCAGCTTGTAGATTTTGGCCACAGCCCTCCCTGCCTGTAACTTGGCCCCAGGACCCTGATGGCAGGTCCTGGCACTGGAGTGGCTGCTTCTTGATGTAGTTGAAGATTGGTTCTCTGTGTGAGGAATGATGGCCCCACACCCATCACGGTGGGTGCGGGGACTAAGTTGGCAGCTTGTAGATCTTGGACACAGCCCTCCCTGCCTGTAACTTGGCCCCAGGACCCTGGCTATGGGTCCTGGTGCTGGAGTGGCTGCTTCTTGTCATGCTTTGGAATGACATTGGAATGTGCAAGGAATTATGGCCCCAGACCCATCACAGTGGGTGCTGGGGCTAAGGTGGCAGCTTGTAAATCTTGGCCTCAGCCCTCCCTGCCTGTAACTTGGCTCCAGGACCCTGACAGCGGGTCCTAGGGCTGGTGTGGCTGCTTCTTGATGTAGCTGAAGATTGGTTCTCTGTGTGAGGAATGACGGCCCCAGACCCATCACGGTGGATGCTGGGGCTAAGGTGGCAGCTTCTGGATCTTGGCCACAGCCCTCCCTGCCTGTAACTTGGCCCCAGGACCCTGATGGTGGGTCCTGGCACTGCAGTGGCTGCTTCTTTTCATGCTTTGAAACAACATTGGAATGTGCGAGGAATGATGGCCCCAGACCCATCACAGTGGGTGCTGGGGCTAAGGTGGCAGCTTGTAGATCTTGGCCGCAGCCCTCCCTCCCTGTAATTTGGCCCCAGGACCCTGGCGGCAGGACCTGGGGCTGCAGTGGCTGCTTCTTGTCATGCTTTGGAACGACATTGGAATGTGCGAGGAATGACGGCCCTAGACCCATCACGGTGGGTGCTGAGGCTAAGGTGGCAGCTCGTAGATCTTGGCCACAGCCCTCCCTGCCTGTAACGTGGCCCCAGGACCCTGGTGACGGGTCCTGGGGCTGGAGTGGCTGCTTCTTGATGCAGTTGAAGATTGGTTCTCTGTGTGAGGAATGACGGCCCCAGACCCATCACGGTGGATGCTGGGGCTAAGGTGGCAGCTTCTGGATCTTGGCCACAGCCCTCCCTGCCTGTAACTTGGCCCCAGGACCCTGATGGTGGGTCCTGGCACTGCAGTGGCTGCTTCTTTTCATGCTTTGAAACAACATTGGAATGTGCGAGGAATGATGGCCCCAGACCCATCACAGTGGGTGCTGGGGCTAAGGTGGCAGCTTGTAGATCTTGGCCGCAGCCCTCCCTCCCTGTAATTTGGCCCCAGGACCCTGGCGGCAGGACCTGGGGCTGCAGTGGCTGCTTCTTGTCATGCTTTGGAACGACATTGGAATGTGCGAGGAATGACGGCCCTAGACCCATCACGGTGGGTGCTGAGGCTAAGGTGGCAGCTCGTAGATCTTGGCCACAGCCCTCCCTGCCTGTAACGTGGCCCCAGGACCCTGGTGACGGGTCCTGGGGCTGGAGTGGCTGCTTCTTGATGCAGTTGAAGATTGGTTCTCTGTGTGAGGAATGACGGCCCCAGACCCATCACGGTGGATGCTGGGGCTAAGGTGGCAGCTTCTGGATCTTGGCTACAGCCCTCCATGCCTGTAACTTGGCCCCAGGACCCTGATGGCAGGTCCTGGAACTGGAGTGACTGCTTCTGGTCATGCTTTGGAACGACATTGGAATGTGCGAGGAATGATGGCCCCAGATCCATCACGGTGGGTGCTGGGGCTAAGGTGGCAGCTTGTATATCTTGACCGCAGCCCTCCCTCTAGAGGTGTTATGTATAATGCTTTGTTAAAGAACCCCCTTTCCATGCCACTGGTGAATAGGGATTGATGAGTGGGAAGAGTTGTGTCAGACCAGCAAACCCTCTCTGGGTTCTATGGAAGTAATCCTATGCAGAAGGAAAAATAAAATCAGGAAGTGTCTGAACTTCCACAAGCAACTTTAATTTTATTACAGTGATGGCCTTGGATTGTCTGACCTCAGTAGCTGTTATCAAGTAACATATATATCATGCCATACCTAGAGCATACAGCTGAGTGGGAGTAAACAAAACTAAGATATACATGCCTGTTAATGGTCATGAGAGTGAGAGAGAGAAAAACCAGGAATTAAACTTAAATTAACAGTAATTCAGTCAGTGAGTGTCAACGTTGGCGATACAGAAAGTAATTGGAATGTTTTGAATAGCTTATACCTTGGCCCCAGGACCCTGATGGCGGGTCCTGGGGCTGGAGTGGCTACCTCTTGTTATGCAGTGGAATGACTAGTGCCAGTGGCACTAGCAGCAGCAGACATTGGTTGCCGGGGCAGGCAGTCAGGTGGTGTGGCATGAGTGGCAGTCAGACAGACTGAGGCAGGGTTTGAGCTTCGCAACCTGGGCGGGCAGGCAGGAAGCATGGCATGAGAGGCAGTAGGGCAGCCGGGCTTAGGCAGGCTTTGAGCTAGGCAATCTGCATGGGAAGACAGGCACCTTGGCATGGGAGGCAGGACTGATGCATGATTTGAGCTTGGCGGCAAGCTGGGTGGGCAGACAGGCAGCATTACATGAGAGTCTCTAGGGCAGACAGGCTGGGACATTGGAGGCAGATAAGCTAGCAAAGACTGTGCAGTGCGAGAGAGCGAGAGGCAGTCAGTGTCACATAGGTGGCGGGCTGAGATCGTGTAGCCATAGGTCAGCTCACAGTTTTACAGTTTGTTTCCCAATGCCACCCTGTGTCATGAGGTCAGTCAGCTAAGGCGGCCGATGCCATCTAGTATGAGAGAGAGAGGGAGAGAGAGAGAGAGAGAGAGAGAGATATTGGCAGGGCGGGTGCCAGGAATTGGGAGGGAGGGACAGCACCTCAGCGGTACAGGAGCAGTAGCCCTAGCCCAGATGGAGGAGGAGGAGCCCCATCCCAAAACTGCCCCTGGCATGGGATGGTGTGTGCCACTGCAACATCACTCGTTGTCCAGGGGAAGCTAAGGGAATCCCAGCAGCGGAAGGTTCACCTTCAGGAACAGCAACTGCTCCACCAACTTGGCCCCCAGTCTCAGGCGGTGCGGGGAGCAAATGTCCCCCGCAATGGAGAACACCCTCTCGCTAGGGACGCTGGTTGGTGGGCAGGACAGGATACCCTTTGCCACTTTGGACAGGGATCGCTGCTGGGATCAATGCATGGGTCCTCCTCCAGGTAGGTCTCCACTGCTGCTGAGGTGCCATCATACTCTCTTTGGCAGCTCTTGGTGGGCACCACTTGTCCCACTGCCCTCAGCCATGCTGCTTGGCCTTTTGTGCTCGGCCCCATGCTCCCCAGAGTGGACTGCACAGAGGATGAGCTGCTGGCAGTAGGGGTCCTGCTGCTGCTCATCCTGTTGCTGGTGCTGCTGCTAACACTAGGGCTGGGGCAGGGATAGACCCAGATGGCTGGAAGGGGTCACTGCTCCCACTCCCACTATCCCCAGGGGCATCCTGCTGCATGGCCCGCTCTGCCTGCTGGACCTTCTGCACCAGAGGCCATAGACTGCTGTCTCCTGTGCCATGCTGCCCTTGATCCTGGGGTCAAGCATGGTTTCCAGGACATAATTTTCCCAGCGTAGGAGCTTGTCAAAACGCGCTCTCAGCCCCGCCTTCAGCTTACGCGCAAGGTCAATCGCCTCATCTGAGATCCTGCTGATCTGAGGGCCATGATCCCACCCCCCTCCCAAGAATTTCATCCAGGCTGCTGCGGAGACTATAGACCAGCGGGGTCGCCTGGCTGAGGGTGGCGGTGGAGCTGCTCAAGGTCTCGATGACGGCCAGGAATGGTCTCAGGACAAAGACCGTGTGACCGATAATCTCCCATTTCTCCCTGTTGTACCCTGGCGGTGCCTCAATCTCTAACTCTAGTTCCACATGATGCAGGGCAGCCTTCTGTTCAAGAAGCCACTCGAGCATCAGGAATGTGGAATTCCACCTGGTGAAGACATCCTGGAGCAGCGTGTGCACAGGTGACCCTTGCTCGACCTGCTTCTCCCGGAGGAGCTCACTGCCCTTCACGCTTCAGTTGAAGAAGCCTGTCAGCTTCCTCCCCAGCTTGATGAGGGAGCTAAGGGTGCCTGGCCCAATCCCCTTCTCCCCCAAGCCGAGAGTGTCCTTCACCACGAGATGGAGGGTGTGTGCAGCGCAACGGATGCTTGTGAAGCTCCCGTCATGGACTGCCTTTAGTATATTGGCCGTGCTGTCCGTGACCACACACCCCTTGGTGAAGGCCGTTCCTGGAGTGACCCACTCCCTCACCATGGTAGCCAGGGCTGCCTTGAGGTTCCTCGAGGTGTGAGAGCTGTCCATAACTTGGGCCTGAATCAGGGCCCACCTATACCCTGCTTCAGGTCTCCTTCTGCCACTGCCAAACGCAGCCTCTGAGTCGTGTCACCAGTGCACAGTTACAGTCAGGTAGGCATGCTGGGCATTTCTGATGGACCACAGTTCCATGGTGAAGTGGACCATGGACCCCCCCGCCCCTGCCAGCAGCTCTCTTACCCACTCCTTCAAAGTCCTGTAGAGCTGTGGCACCACAGTCCGACTCAGGGTGGAGTGGGAAGGCAGCTTAAAGTTGGGGGCCAGGAACCCAATCAGCCACTGGAAGCCCTTGTCCTCCACAATTGACAAGGGCTGGCCATCCAGTGCAATCATTTCTGCCAACAGACTCTTGGCTTTCCCTTGGAAGCCAGTGCCACGGTACCCTGACGATGGCCTTGACACATCCCCCTACCCCATCTCATCCATGGTGGACTGATGGCGCTGCTGGGGAGGCTCTGGCTGCTGTTCTGCCCCCATACTGCTCCTGCTGCTAGAGGCAGCAGCAGTTGGTGCAGGACGCTGACCCGCTGAGGGAGCCGGGCCGCTGCAGTCGGGAACCCACTGGCATCCACTTGTCCTGCCTTCCCGCTGAGAAACACAACACTGTGGCATGCCTTGAGGTGCCTGGCCATTGCAGTTGTGCCAAGGTTGGCGAGCACCTTCCAACGCGTCACCACCTTATTGCACAGCGTGCACTGCATCTCTCTGGGATCATCTGCCCACACCTGCATAAAATGATCCCAGACAGAGGATTTTTTTCCCCCTCCTGCCTTCTTGTCTGCCCTGGTGGACACACTGTTGCCAGCGCTGCTGGGAGGGGCAGAACTTCATGGCACTGATGACTCAGCTCTGGGAGGAGGGTCAGATATCCCCTCGGGTACAGACATCTGCTCTGCGGCACTAGTGTCTGCCTCATCATCACTGTCCACGATCATGGTGATGTCCTGTGAAGAGGAGTACTGGGGCCCTGAGTACAGACTTCCCGTGCACACCATGTTGCTGGCACTCTCCCTTTGCCCCCCTCTGTAGTTGCTAGTGCTGCTGCTGCTGCTTCTCCTATCCCTGGAGGGGGGGTGATGTGCTCTGCCTCTGGCTACTGCTGCTGCCGCTCCCCTGGCACGGCCCCGCCCGCCTCTGTCACGTGCCCCATTGCCTCCCCTATGGGCAGCAGATCGGCCTCTCCTTCCCTTCTCCATTTCTCCCTCCAAAATAATGTTTATATATATATAATAATCTATATATACACACACACACTCTAAATCTAACTGCTATTAACTATTCTAAATGCTATGAACCAAATGGATTAATAAGTACACAGGACTACTCCTACAAACACTAAAACTAAATCACTAAATGCTATCTCTATCACTAAGCTAACTCCTACAACTGTCTACTATCTCTAACCTACAATCTATCTATCAATATATATGTATGTGGGATGGGGGGAATCACAAACAACACAATGAGGGGTACAAAACTGAAATGAAACCTCAATCAATCTAATAATAATAATCCTACGCTAAATGAATAAAAAAACAGGGGAAGGGAAGGGAAGGGAATCAGGGATGGAATATATGGGAGAGGGAAGGATTCAATGGAGGGGGGAGGGAGGAAGGAAGATTGAACACAGGGAACACAAGGAGGGATAAAAACAAAAAATAACATCTAAATCTTTCTAAACTAAGCTAAATAAATGAGACTATGGAGGTAGATGGGTTGGATGGGTGAAATAGGAGGAGAATGGCAATGGATTAGGAATAGGAAGGAACAAAAACTGCTGGGAGAGAGGGAGCCTTCTGAAATGCCTGCTGTTCAGAAGGTATTGGGAAGGGGGGAGGCAGACAGTTTTAGTCACCCGAACGTGATCCGAACTGAACGAACTGTTCGGTCATTTTGACGTTTGGACTTGAGTTCGGTTCGGTCAGTACGTGTTCTGATTTAGGTTCAGTCGTCCGAACAGGTCGAATTCGGGCCAAACTCCGAACTTCCGAACTCCGTTCGTCCATCCCTAGCCATAAAAACAATGCTGCCGCTTCAGACCTAGTGTCTTCTCAGTACCTTCTTCTTAACTCAGAGCGACTGGGGAAGCTTTGGGTCTTCATAAGAAGGAGGAAAGCAGGTGGTAACAAATCATGTTCTAGAGACCTGGAATCCTTTCACCACTCTGCCACAGAAACCATGGGCAAGTTGCCAAGTTGATTGACATGAGCAGGGCTCTACTCCCTTCTCTGTGAGAGGTTTGTTAAATGGTTTTCAACTAACCTTTTAGTCTTCCATGCCTCAAGGTCGCCAGGAGTCTAACAGACATTGCTCTTTGTAAGGAGAATTATGAAGTTTCCTTCAATATAATTTGGAAAATACTTAGAGTCAACTAGAGAGGAATCTCCGGCGTGTTATTTGAGGTTGCCGCAGCAGCAGTGGAGGCAAGCGATGACTATAATGTTTTTTTCCCAGATGCCCTCAAGTATTCAGGAAGGTAGATGGGCACAGATCCCCTTGGAGAAAAGGTTTAGCCCATGTAACTCAGGCAGCATAGAAGGTGTATGCCATGTCTTGTGGGAATACCAGTATTATGTATTAGAGAGGCAGAAGTGGTTGGACCCTCTAGAGGCCACATCAGCGGGAATAACACTACATAGGAAAACAGTGCTGTGCTTACAGGACAAGAGCTGGGAGACTATAAGGGCCTTGGCCAGATTCCTGTATGCAGCACAGCTGCAACGGAAGAGGAGGGTTAAGGGCACTGAACATGGTAAAGGTTAAGCCCAATGTCTAAAGGTGCTAATCCCTGCAGTACTTTTGCATTAGTATGTTGATATTAGATGCGCATACAAGATGCATTTTAAGATGTATAAACTGTCTTTTGTGAATTTTATTTTAATGGTTATTTGTATTTTTATTTTTGTATAAAAATCAAGTGGTTTTTGGCTGAGGCCGTTAATAAATCATCAATCAATCAACTAGAGAGCAGATATTATGGAAAGGCACAGTACTACTGCTGTCCTCCTGTACTGTTTGCTCCCAGTCTCTCATTGCATTAGTTGTTCATGACAGAAGCATTTAGCATATTCCATAGAGTTAAAACAAGTAGCAAGTTTCTTATCCATGGGTGCTATTTGCATTTTCAGACAGTTCTTTGAACACCTGGATAATATCTGCAACCTAAATGGGTACTCGCTAGAACTGAATTGGGCAGAAGAAAAACTGTCTGTGGGTTTTCCCCCACACTCTCAGGTTGTCTAGACTCAACTTGAATGACATTCATCATGTTGTTCAAGTACCTGATTCTTTGATATTTTGTTGTTATTACCATCGCATTTGGTTTCTTTGTTCCTGCTGCATTCAGTTTGTTTCTTTGTTTCTGTCGCATTTGTTTCCATCTCATTTGCATCTTTGTCACTCAAATAACATAACACTAGGTCTTCCTTTTATTTTCCCACAGGCAGGGCAACCAATCAGAAAATTAGTAGGAGTTCAGCGGGTATCGCTTTAGCTACCCTCAGGTAATATTCACATTTTTGGGCAGCCTGAGCAGGCACTTTACAAGGTACGCAGTGCCCCCAAATGCAGGTATTACTGGGGCATCGCAGGATGCTGTAGGATGTCCCAGGACACCAATTCCATCATCGACGGCTCCCCAAGTCCCGGGATGACTCACTCTACTGGCTGGGTGAGCACACTCCTGGCTGCTTCCTGATCCTCCCTGGACTGTGCACCTCTCAGTTTAGTGGGGAACTTCCCCACACAGCCTTTTCTGAGCAGAGGGGAGGGGAAACAAATTTCTAGGGGTGTGGATGTCATTATCATTATTACAGTAACAATAACAATAATTGTTGTTTTCATTATCTTTATTGCAGTAATGAAAATGACAAAAATTCATTTTGTCCTCCTCTCATGTCCTCCTTCTCCCCTGCCTCCCTTAAGGAAATCTCCTCTCTGCTCGCCTCCTCCAACCCTTCCACTTGCGCCCTTGATCCCATTCTTTCCCGCCTCCTCACCTCCATTACTCCCACTGTCACCCCTTCCTTCCTGCACATCATCAGCCTCTCCCTCTCTACTGGCTCTTTCCCTTCTGCCTTCAAACATGCCATAGTCTCTCCTATTCTCAAAAAGTCCACTCTTGACCCCTCTGACCCTTCTAGCTATCGTCCTGTCTCACTCCTTCCTTTTGCTTCCAAGCTGCTTGAACGTGTTGTCTACTCCCGCTGCCTTGACTTCCTATCCTCCAACTCCTCCCTTGACCCCCTCCAATCTGGCTTCCGCCCCCTTCATTCTACTGAAACTGCTCTCACTAAGATCACCAACGATCTTCTGGTGGCTAAATCTAAACGTCTCTATTCCATTCTTGTCCTCCTTGATCTCTCTGCTGCCTTCGATACTGTTGACCACTCACTCTTGCTGGATTCCCTTCACTCCCTTGGCTTTTGTGGCTCTGTCCATAACTGGTTCTCCTCCTACCTCTCTGACCGCTCCTTTAATGTGTCTCTCTCCAACTCCGCCTCCTCCTCCTTCCCCCTCTCAGTTGGTGTTCCTCAAGGCTCTGTTCTTGGCCCTCTCCTCTTCTCGATCTATACCTCATCCTTAGGCAAACTCATTGCCTCCCATGGCTTCCAATACCACCTCTATGCTGATGACACTCAACTCTATCTCTCTACTCCCTCTCTCTCTCCCTCTGTTCAAGCTCGTCTCATCAACTGTCTCTCTGACATCTCTACCTGGATGTCTCAACGTCAACTCAAACTCAACATGGCTAAAACTGAACTCCTTATCTTCCCCCCTCATCCTTCCTCTCCTTCCTCACTGTCAATAACTATTGATGGAGTCACCATCCTGCCTGTCCCCCAAGCCCGTAGCCTAGGCTTCATCTTTGACTCACCCCTTTCTTTTAAACCCTACATTGACTCTGTTGCTAAATCCTGTCGCTTCTCCCTCCATAACATTGCTAAGATTCGCCCTTTTCTCTCTGTCTCGTCTGCCAAAACTCTTGTTCATGCTCTGGTCATCTCTCGCCTCGATTACTGTAACCTCCTTCTCACTGGCCTTCCCCGGTCTCACCTTTCTCCCCTCATCTCTGTCCAAAACTCTGCTGCCAGGGTCATCTACCTCGCCAGTCGCTTCGACCATGTGCAGCCCCTCCTCTCTTCGCTTCACTGGCTTCCCCTTCCTGAACGAATCCTGCACAAGCTCCTAGTCTTCACCTATAAAGCTCTTCACAACCTTGCTCCCCCCTACCTCTCTGCACTTATCGCCCTCCATACTCCAGCCCGTGCACTTCGCTCCTCCTCTGTCCCTTCTCTCACCCTTCCACGCCTTCCCTGCTCCCCTAAGCGCCTTCGTCCCTTCTCACTTGCTGCCCCCCATGCCTGGAACTCCCTCCCTGTCCACATCCGCCTTGCCCCCTCCCTTCATACCTTCAAATCTCTCCTTAAAACTCACCTCTTTCGCTCTGCTCTGTCTGACTCTTTATCCTGCTGAGCCACTATTCCTATACCTACGATCGGTTTACCCTTATCCTTGCAACATGGACCTGCCTGCTGTCATTCTCATCGTAACCAAGCCAAGTACGTGCACTTGAGACCTCGTATCTTCATGAATGTTAGACCCCTTGTCTCTCCCTCTGTTCCCCTTCCTAAGTCTCTCCCCCAGCTCCTGTCTCTCAGATTGTAAGCCCTAGGGTCAGGGACTGTGTCTATTGTATTACTTTGTAAAGTGCCAGGTACACTGCTTGTGCTATATAAATGTTTGTTAATAATAAATAATAATAATAAAAATAAGAAAGAAAATGACATTTTATTTTTTAAATAAAAGGAAAAAAACTGAAAAACATATTTCCAACTATAACTTTTTTGTTTCTTATTCAACTGTGATAACATTTGGAGAGCTTGTACCACCAATGTATTCAATTAAGTTTACCAATTTCTGAAACGATTCGATAAAGGAAACCGATTCTAGAAGCAATTGAATGTTGTGATTTTAAGAAAAGCTCCATACACATTCATGGCTACACCTTCTTTATCTTCCATCCAATTTGCATGAAACCTGTGAACATCATGTACCTCCACAAGCTGAACACACCTGTGAATTCTCAGAAAGATGGGATGAACGGTTCTGATGTTATAAGACATTAACATGAAAATTCATTTCCAGCTGTAACAGTTATATTCCATCCTGTTTATAAGATATTTGGCAGGAATGTATCACATACCTTTCCTTTCATCTCTGCCAGACTACAGGACAATTTGATAAAGGGACCTAATTTTATAAACAATCGACGTGGTCCCCTTGAAGACCATTATTTACATCAATAGCAGCACATGCAGTGCAAGTCAGAGGCAGGCACCTGGCATGGCAGGGGGAGAGAGGGTGTAGAAGGGAGGATGTGGAGCAACCCAAAATAGGGATGTGCAAACAGAATGCGTTTTGGAGGTTAGGACATTTGGTTGTTCGGTTCGAAACCCGAGTTCCGATTCAGCTGTTCAATTTGGCGGAGTTCAGTTCGGCCGAACTCAGCTGAACATCCGAAAGTATCGATACCAATACTGATACACAATTCGAAGATTTTTTTTCTGTATCGGCATCATTTGACCCTGAAACAACCCCTGGTCTCCACCCCTGGTGCCAGGAAGTCTACTCCTCAGCTGCCTCCCCCTTCCAGTCACGTTTTTCCCATCCAAACCCATGTTTTTCCTGCCCCTGAACTCATCTGAACTCACCCGAACATGACCGAACTGTTCAGTCGTTTTTGAGTTCGGTTCAGACGTTCAGTTTGGACGCCGAACAGACCGAGTTCGGGCCAAACTCCGAACATCCGAACCATGTTCTCACATCCCTAACCCCAAAGACTCACAGATGCATTCACTGGCCAATTACTGCATGCTTCCAGATTTACAGGACCAATTGGTGGTGGCTTCAAGGTGGGTATGGGGTGGGGCCTCAGGTGAGCATAGAAGGGACATAACTGGGACTTTGGGGATAGCATCCCAGAAATCAGGAGACATAGTTTACACATCCAGACTGGACAATTATCATCACAAACACATCCTTCAGCACTGTGACAAAGGACATAAGAGAATCTCTATTGGCTCTGTCCTAAACAGATACTTCTGACTTTCAAGTAAAAAGTGGAAGAGAGATGTTGGGATGGTCACACTTACAGCACAGAATGAGGATATTTGGTTGACATTTCTGCAGGCCAATTGGCAGGGCCAGCCCCAGGCATGAGCCACGTGTGGCTGCACAAGGCCCCGTGGCCAGCTGGGGGCCCACACTTGCCCGGCTGGGCAGCAGGCTGCAGCCAGATTCTCCCCCAATAAGTTCTTCTGCCTACCCTCCATGGCTCTGGTCCCTATACCTCACCTGCATCTGCCTCCTAGTTGTGCAGCAGCAGCAGCAGCAGCAGCAGCAGCAGCAGCAGGGACACAGGGATCAGACTGGGAGATAAAGCTGTTTGTTTACAAACAACTTCTTCCCATGTGAGTGATCAGAAGGTTATTACCTTGTAAAGAAGGTTCTTCGAGATAGCTCCCAGCATTCTCACAACTGGGTTGTGCATGCTCACCCTATTCAAATAATAGACCACACGATGGTCTCGAGCTACTCTGGTATAAAAAGCACTCTCCTCCTCAGAATGACAGTTCCTTCCAACCCTTTCTAGGCATATAAGAAAAAAATTTCATGCGGGGATGGAAAGGTGGTTGTTGTGAGAATGTTTTGGAGCCATCTCAAAGAACCTAGTTTACAAGGCAGCAACCTTCTGTTCTTCTTCGACTGGCTCCTCACAGGCCATTTTTACATGGTTACTCCAGATGTGAGGTCCATGGATGTACCGGTGTGTGGGTAGGATGTGCACACAGCCACACACGCATCCTCATTCACCCACACACACACTCATCCACACCCCCGGAGTTACCCCTGTTTCCCCCGGTTTCTCTGTACATGGGGACAAGTGCGGTGTGAGTGAGGATGCGTGTTAGGCAGGTGCGCACACACTCCCACTCACCATGGGTGCATGCACTGCATAGTTAAAAAGAAGTGAAAAGCCCAGTTGCAAGGGCTACAAGTTTGCAAGAGGCGTAGAGACTGTTTAAAAGCACCCTCTGGAAGCCCAGAATAAATGCATCCCACATTTTAAAAAAGGAAGCAGGAAGACCAAATGTCTTCCACTGTGGTTAAATGGGGAGGCGAAGGAGGCTATAAGAGCCAAAAAGGCATCCTTTAAGAAATGGAAGGCTAATTCCAATGAAAATAATATGAAAGCGCATAAGCACTGGCAACGTAAATGTAAAGTGTTAATAAGGCAGGCCAAGCGAGATTTTGAAGGGAGGCTTGCTATAGAGGCAAAAACAAGCAACAAGAACATTTTCAAATACATCAGAAGCAATCAATCAATAGTTTTATTGTTTACGCCATAGCCATAACAAAATGACAAAATAACAAAATTCAATCATACATATATACAGTTCCTATAAATAACAATATAGTAAAAAAGTACAAAAAATATAAGACCCTTATCATTCCATTTCTCACCCCATAGGACATACATCAGAAGCAATAAGCCTGCTAGGGAGTCAGTTGGGTCATTAGATGAAAAGGGAGTAAAAGGGGCACTCATGGAGGATAAGGACATTGCAGAGAAGCTGAATGAATGAGTTCTTTGCATCGGTCTTCACTGAGGAGGATTTTGGAAAGGTACCGATGCCAGATCCTTGCTTTATGGGTGAGGAATTGGAAGAGCTGTTACAAATCAATGTGATGGAGGATGTTCTAGGGCAAATTGACAAACTGAATACTAACAAGTCACCAGGGCCAGATGGCATTCACCCCAGAGTTCTGAAGGAACTCAAATATGAAATCGCAGACCTACTGTTAGTAATTTGTAACCTGTCACTAAAATCTGCCACTGTACCCGAGGACTGGAGGGTGGCAAATGTAACCCCGATATTTAAAAAGGGATCCAGAGGCGATCCTGGAAACTACAGACCAGTAAGCTTGACGTCTGTGCCGGGCAAAATGGTGGAAACCATCATTAAGGACAGAATTACAGGGCATGTTGACAAACATGGCTTAATGGGGAAGAGTCAACACGGATTTAGTAAAGGTAAGTCATGCCTCACTAACCTGTTGGAATTCTTTGAGGGTGTAAATAAGCATGTGGACAAGGGAGACCCAGTTGATATAGTGTACCTGGATTTCCAGAAAGCATTTGATAAGGTCCCTCATGAGAGACTCTTGAGAAAATTAAAAAGTCATGGGATAGGAGGTAGTGTCTTACTATGGATCAGAAACTGGTTAAAAGACAGACAGCAAAGGGTAGGACTAAATGGTCAGTTTTCACAATGGAGAGATGTAAAAAGTGGTGTGCCTCAGGGATTGGGACCGGTGCTGTTTAATGTATTCATTACTGATTTGGAAAAGCATGTTAAGAGTGAGGTAATCAAATTTGCAGACGACACCAAGTTATTCAAGGTAGTTGAAACACGAGCAGACTGTGAGGAACTGCAAGGGGATCTTACAACACTGGGTGCCTGGGCATGTAAATGGCAAATGAGATTTAATGTGGACAAATGCAAAGTAATGCACATAGGGGAAAATAATCCAAACTATGTGTACACAATGCTGGGTACTAGGAGTCACCACTCAGGAAAAGGATCTGGGGGTGGTTGTGGACAATACAATGAAATCCACAGCGCAGTATGTAGCAGCAGTGAAAAAAGCAAACAGAATGTTAGGAATTATTCGGAAGGGGATAGAAAATAAAACGGAGGAGTTCATAATGCCTCTATACAAATCAATGGTGCGACCGCACTTCGAATATTGTGTGCAGTTCTGGTCACCCCATCTCAAACAAGAAATAGCTGAACTAGAAAAGGTACAGAGAAGGGCAACAAAAATGATCAAGGGCATGGAAGGGCTTTTGTATTAGGAGAAGCTTGGTAGGTTGGGGCTCTTCAGTTTGGAGAAGAGATGACTGAGAGGAGATATGATAGAGGTCTATAAAATCATGAGTGGTGTGGAACTAATAAACAAGGAGAAGTTATTTACCCTCTCGGCTAGTAGTAGAACTAGGGGACACTCCATGAAACTCATGGGTGGCAAGTTTAAAACAAATAAAAGGAAATATTTTTTCACTCAGTGTATAATTGGGTTGTGGAATCAACTGCCAGAGGCTGTGGTAAGGGCCAGTACTATAGTTGAGTTTAAAAGAGGTTTGGAGAAGTTTCTGGAAGATAGGTCCATTAGCAGCTATTAGCCAGACAGGATCAGGGAACATGACAGGAGCTGAGGGAAAACAACAGGAAATGGATCCCCATTGTGTGACTTGTTGGGTGCTTCTCCCAAGCCAACATGATTGGCCACTGTCAGAGACAGGATGCTTGGCTAGATGGACCATTGGTCTGACCCAGTATGGCACTTTTTATGTTCTTATGTTCACACGGAGCTCCCACACCCATGGACACTAGGGATGTGCAAACAGAACGCGGTTCGGATGTGCGACCCTTCAGTCGTTAGGTTCGAAAACCAAGTTCAGGTTCGGTTGTTCAGCTCGGCGGAGTTCAGTTTGGTCAAACATTGCTGAACATTCTAAATAGCTCTATTGGTACCAATATCGATACCGAATTCGAAGATTTTTTTTGGTATCAGTATCATTTGGCCCTGAGACCACCCCTGGTTTCCACCCCTGGTGCCAAGAAGCCTGCTGCTCAGCTGCCTCCTCCTGCCAGTCATGTTTTTCCCGCCTGAATGGGCCTTCCAGTAACGTTTTTCCCACCCCCGAACTCATCCGAACTCACCTGAACATGACCGAACTGTTCGGCCATTTTCGAGTTCAGTTCGGATGTTCAGTTCGGTTGTCCAAACTTCGAACATCCGAACCATGTTCGCACATCCCTAATGAACACGCAGATAAAATCTGCGTGTTCATGGGTTGGAGAGGCCCATGTAAAAAGGGCCACATTCTCACCACTGTCTTACTTATATTACCTTAGGTAGGAATTTAGGATGTAAAGCAATATCTATTCTATCTTGGAAAATCTGCAAATATGGTTCTGAGATTATTATGGCTGCTATTTCACTAGCTTTTCTTAATGAAGTTATTGCTAACCCACACCCCATAGCCAGTTCATTTTCACCCACCATATAATCAATTCAAGTTGCCCCCCAACCATAACCATTTAATTTGTGCCCCCAGGGTCAGTGTGAATTGATTATATGGGGGTGGGGATGCAAATGAACTGGTTATGGAGTGAGGGCAGTATGAATTGATTATGGGCACACAACTGAACTGGTGTTATATATATATATGAATTTTGGGTGTCTTGTGTGTTTGATAGCAACACTTCTGGACTAGTCACATCATGTGCATGCACAAGGCACAGGCAACACTGGCAGCAAGAAGCAACAGGCCCTGGAGGCCAGGCTGGCTAAGCTTCCCTTCCCCACCCCCACCCCCACCCCCCCACCTCAGTAAGGCTATGGATGCAGTCAGTCTCTCTGTGTGTGCCTCACTGCCTACCTGGATCCCTCTTCAGTGGAACCACTTCTGGAGTGATGGCAATGGTAGATGCTTGATTGGGGAGGTGGTAGGGGAAAGCATTGGAGGTCATGCTTGTCTATGGCCGCTCGGAGGGGTGGAGAATGGGAATCCTTCCTGTCCAGAGGGAGTACATTTTATGTAAATTTACACTTTTGCATAATTTGGTGGAGCCTAATTATGCAAATTAGGGCCCACATCAAGACTTCGCACATGGCCTCACAAACCCTGGGGTCGGCTCTGCCAATTGGCATCACAAACTGATCTTATACCACAGTAACACATAAGAGAATCCCTGGTATAGGCTCCTTCTCTGAATATGCTGTGCAGGCATATAAAATTGGGACCCTATATCACATCTTTCTGATAATTGGCAAAGATGATCATGAAAGTGTGATATAGATCCTTTCCAAATTTCATGTACATTGGTTCGACTACAAAGATGTTACAGTCAGACATACATTTATAAGTTAATTGTTTATACCACCAGAACCCTTTTTCTAATCCTTCTGAAATTTGGAAGAGTTAGTAAATATGTAAGGGAATATACCTGTGCTAATTTCCATCTACATTACTTGTGAGACAAAGAAGTTACAGCTAAGAATGTATATGAAGATTTTTGCAAAATGAATTAATTCAACTGCTTTTAAAATTGGATTCCTTTATCCAATCTTTCTGGAGCTTGGCACACATAATGCCTTTCATTGGAGGTATAAGCACACCAAGTGTCAGCCACATATACCAAAAAACAAAAATCTACAGCCAAAAACGTGTTTTTAATTGAAACCAATGGAAAACAAAAACAAAAGCAACAACGAAAATGACAATTTGATATTTATGAAAACGAAAATGACAGATTTAAACAACAAAAATGAAAAAATGAAAACAAAAGCAAAATGGGCCCCTGGTGGGCCTCTACAAATTTCCCCAAAATTTCCATATTTTGGAAAAGGGCAGCTAGTTCTGTGCATGTGGAGATCAACTGCCCTTTTCCAAAATGGCACTAACACAGCCTGCGCCATCTTGGAAAGGGCCACACATGTGCAGAATGGCCACGGTGACCATTTTGCACTTCCAAATAGCATTATTAATTTATTTCCTAGAATCTCACTGTTAGCGAGATCTCACTGCCAGTTCTTAATTCTCACGCAATTCTTGCAAGAGTAAGTTTGATTATTGTTTCAGCCCTAGTAGGTGCAAAAGTGCTGACTAAGTGCTGGGAAGTGTTGGAAATTGCTGTAAAAGTGCTGGAAAACAGTCATAAAAGTTCCAGAAAGTTCCGAAAAGTGATAAATAATGAGAAAAGTGACAAAGGGTGAAAGCAGACATGATGCTAACCACCCTTTAACCACCCTTGGTGGTTATTTATGCATGTTGCAGGACTGCATAGGGCACCAATATAGGGTGATTTCAGACGTTACGTGAACACGGTGAACCACGGTGAATACCCACCTGTGGTCACCGTGTCCCGTACGTCTGTTCATGGCGCGCCAGATGTTGGCCACGGTCAATCCCCACATGGGGTTCGTTTGAACCACGCTTCCCTGGCTAGCCGGGGGAAGGTCCCGGGAAGTGTGGTCAAACGGACCCCGGGCCGTGACCAAGGAAAAGTCACGTCTGGCCACGCGCCACGGCCCGGGATCCCCGGCGGAATCCCGGGCCGTGGCACGGTCGGCTGGATGCGGCGGCCGCATTGGCCCCGCCGCCCACCCGTCTCCTCAGAGGGTGGGCTGCGGGGTGCATGGAGGGGGCGGGGCCGTGCGGCCACACGTTGCGCCGTGCGGCCCCGGCCCCTCCCACTTTCCCCGCCGGGATCCCCCCGGCACGTCTGTTGTGCCGTTACGGGTTGACCCTGGCGAGGAACGAAGCCGGTGGTGCCGGTACAGGGCCAACGGCCTGCGTAAAGTTTGAAAATACCCATAGTCCTGCAACATGCATAAATTAACCACCAAGGGTGGTTAAAGGGTGGTTACTTAGCGTCATGTCTGTTTTCACCCAAAGATGATGAAAAATGTCAGAAGGTGGTGAAATTGATGGGAAATGATGAAAAATCATAGGCGCCTATATTTACAATGGAGGAGGCACAGAATCACAAGAGACTGACAAAGTACCAATGAACACTTACGGGTAGTCCCGAAAGGTTGGTATTCCCCTGAAGAACAGGAACACTTGCTCTTGTCTCAGACCTACTAACGGGTTAACCAGTTAGCTATCTGGATTTTTGATTATTTATTTATTTATTTACTTGCATTTATACCCCGCCACTCCTGAAACAGGTCAAGAGGGGCGGGGTATAATTCCATGGCTATGGAATTAACTAGCAATTTCAGCTTTACCCCTCATTGAGAGAAGGTGATCAATAAAAGTGGTCACCTTAACTTCTTTTCCCTTGTGTTTCTCAGACTTGGGGCCAATACAGCAACCACACAATAACACATCGTAGCTATCCAGGCACAACTAATCTGCCCACAATAATGAAAAAGTCTGTGGACGAACCAGATCCTTCCCAGAGTTTTGATTGATGAATGAATATCCAGTGAATCAACAGAAAATGAAGGCAATAATGAGAAATTGGCCATGTCCTTGAAAACTTTGTTTGCAAACTTCACAAATAGGCTGAAAATTATTTTGTATTCACATTAAAAAAAAAAAATATTTGGGGAAAAACAAAGAGATATTAAATAATTTTGAATATTCATTGCATCTAGTCCCTTCTACTTCCTGACTATATTGCAGTTATGTATCCCTCTCATTGCCCTTGGATCTTCACTCTTCTAATTGTCTCTCTCTCCAGAGCTTTTCCCGTTCCCAAAAATGCATGCATAAACCATTTAGAGAAATCACTGCCAGTCTAATGCCCATGTTTTCCATGGGATGCCAATGACAGCTTGCAGCCTGCTGGAATCCCAGCACCCATTGTAGAGCCCCTAGTAGTAGCACACATCTTAACCGTGCTGTTACTATCATAGTTTCTCTACACTTACCGAAAAACAGCAGGTGGCAACTCAGCAAAACATGCCTGGCATCCCTGCGGGTTTCTCAGCTGTATTTATCTCCCCTGCATCAAAATGAAGAGTTCTTCCTAATCTTCCAAGCCTACACTTTGAACATAGGTATGCCTGGAGTCGGCATCCCATGTTCATCTCAAGTTCATGTGTAATTATTGCTAGGCTTCTCTCTATGAGATATGTGGTGGTTGGGGGGTGAAGGCTCTCAACTACATTCCTGAAGCATGTAAGTTTTAGGGATGTGCAAACAGTTCATGATTCGAGTTCGGTTTGCTCTGGTTTGGTCCAGTTGTTCAGTCTGGTTGCCGAGTTCGGGTTCGGTCGTTCAGTTTGGTTGATTTTGGTTCGGTTCGGTTGTTTGGAAAAAGGCATTGCGAGATCCCGTGATCGTGCCGGAAACCGGAAATCCGAGTGTGTGCAGAGCATGTGTGGGTGAGAGCGTGTATGTTGTGGCTGGCTGCGTGTTCAGTTTTGATTAGTGTGTTTTGGCTATGTGATGTGTTGGTTTGACTGTTGGTTTTGGTTTGGCTGGTTGGTGAGTGTTGGTGGGTGACTGTTGGCTGTGTCTGTTTTTTTGTTTGTTTTTTTTTAAAAGAAGAAGACTGTTCTAATGAAATGTTGGGGGGCCAAGGTGGTGCTCCCGGAACCAGTGGTGGAGTACGAAGAGGTCGCTGCCCCAGCCCCTGGACCTTCAGTGGTGGTGGTCCCAGAGTCAGTGGTGGAGGATCAAGCGGGAACAGGAGGTGCTGTCAGGTTTGTAAACATTTTTTTTACTTTGAGGACAAGAAAAAGGCTCTATCCATTAGAACGAGCTCACTGGAGTGCGGGTGGGTGCGTGAGTGGTGAGCATCAGTCAGGCACAAACAGTGGGCATCAGCAGGTGGCAGCAGATGTCTTCCATAGAGAGAGAGGGTAGTGTAGTGTGGGGGGCTTTCCAGCAGTCAGGCACGAGCATGAGCAGCACCCCCCACCCAAACATGTGCCTGTCAGCCATCCCTAGCAAGGGTCTCCACTCTCCAGTTGCCATCTCTACCTAGCACCCCCAAATAAGGGCAGGTTTTGCACGTGCCAGCCAGGGTCTTTCCAGTTGCCAACCCTAGTGCCCCAGGGAGGGCAGGATTTGCACATGCCAGCCAGGGTCTCTCCATTGCTATCCCTCCCTAGCAGCACCCCAAGGAGGGCAGGATTTGCACGTCCCAGCCAGGATCTTTCTAGTTGTCATCCCTAGCACCCCAAAGAGGGCAGGATTTGAATGTGCCAGCCAGGGTCTCTCCATTGCCATCCCTAGCACCCAAAGAAGGGCAGGATTTGCACGTGTCAGCCAGGGTCTCTCCATTTGCCATTCCTAGCATCCCTTAACATCCCAAGGAGGGCAGGATTTGCACATGCCAGCAAGGGTCTTTCCAGTTGCCATCGTTACTAGCACCCCAAGGAGGGTAGGATTTGCACATGCCAGCCAGGGTCACCATCTCCGGTTGCCATCCCTACTAGCACCCCAAGGAGGGAGGACTAGAGACATCATCATAAATGCATGCTATTACTTAGCTATTGTTTATGTGTTCCTGTTTCAGAGAGGGTGAGGATGAGGAATCCTCCAATGCTGGTACCAGGTGAAGGAGGACAACACTAAGGCAGAGGTCGCCAGTGCCACCCTCAGACAGTGGGTGTGGGCGGACAAGGTCCAATGTCTGGAGGTGGTATGATAAGGACAATGGATTTGCCGTCTGTAAGGTAAGGCATTGGGGCTGGAACAACAGTGTATGCATTGCCCTATGACCTGTTAGGAATTGAAGTCCCCTGCAGAGAGAGTTTGGCCACCCACCCACTTGTGGAGACAGAATGCAGGCAGGGCTTGACACAGACCATTGGTCTGATTCAGTATGGCACTTCTTATGTTCCTATCTTTTTATGTTCTTTAGGTCTGCCAGGAAAGATTCAAGAGGGCCAGAGAGGGGACCACATCGGGCCTAATCTCCCACATAGAGAAGCTGCATGGGGAGAAGGTCGCTTGGCTGCATGAGTCTGTCATGGCCGTGGAGCTGGAGGATCAGCGCCAGAAGAAGGGGGGGAAGGCAACCCAAAAGAGATGCCACCAAATCCCTTCCCCTCCTCCAGCTATGAAGTGGAATCCCCTGGGCTCTGGGAGTCTGCAGCAGCAAGGATCATTCGGGCCGAGGTGGAAAGGCCCACATGGGACTTCGTGGCTGGCCTGCAGCAGCAAGCAGCCACCATGGAGAACCGACTGGTTGAACGGTTCCAGGCGGTCAAGGTCCGGGAACAGAAGGTGGAGGCGTAGTCGCAGTACATCTCAAAGTACGTCTCCGCCAAGATGGCCAACCTGGAACTCTTCCACCAGTCGGTCTCCCAGTGGCAGGCGGCCATGGCAGGGGCTGTTGACTATGCCGTGCAACACAGCTACCAAATGCCGGCGGGTACCCCTAGCTCCCATGCACCCTTCTGCCTTTCCCCCAAGTTCTGGGGGGCAGGCCCAAAGACTGAGTAGTACTAGTTGATAAGTTTCCTTTCTAGTTTAAAATGTTTGTTTTTTTATTTATAATGTTGTTGTTGTTGTTGTTAATAAAAGTTTAATTTGTTGTGTTATTGTTACGAGTTTTGTTTCCTGTCCAATCTATTTTCCCTGTGTGCTGAAGTGTTCTGGCTGGCAGGTGGCAGAATCTCATACAGCTTGCCGATCCCTAACAGCAGAACCTGGCACCACATGTAGCATAGTTAAGGTATTAACCCAAAGATGTGCCAGGCAGCAGCAGGGTCTCAACTTACAGACAGCCACCCAGCACGGGCAGGGCTTGTGTCTGTGTGGGTGTGCCAGAGAGAAAGAGAGACAGGCTCTTTTGCCAACGGGCATCCATGGGTGGGTGCAGAGGAATAGGCTGGTGGGGGGGCAGGCTTGCAGGCGGGCGCTGGTGGCCGCTGGCCAGTCAGGCACAAGCAACGGCAGCACCCAGAGTGGAATGACAGCCTCCCGTGACTGGAATGATGGTCCCAGAATCTCGTTGATGGTTCCTGGAATGGGCGGGCATGACTGCTTCAGGTACAGTGGAATGACATCTTAAAGCCTATGAGAGTTGAATGATGTCCCTAGAATTAGTGAATTGTTGGACACACTTCATTCAATCATGTGATAGGTAGGTAGGTAGGTATAGGAACGCACACAGGCAGGCACATAATACGTTTCACGTTTTGTTATATTCCATCTCATTCTGGTAGGCTTGCTGCTTCTGGATGTGGGCATCGGGCACAGATGGGAGTTCTTCCTGGTTCTGGCAGGTGGCAGCTTGAGCTGGCCTCCCCCCCACCCCATCTCTCTCATTCTAGCGGGGAGCCCCTCTCTCTCTCTCTCTCTCTCTCTCTCTCTCTCTCTGTGGCCATATAGTGCAGGTGACAGCATGGGTGGGATCATGTCTGTCTCTCCTTCTAACAGTGGAGAGACTTTCTCTCTCTCTCTCTCTCTCTCTCTCTCTCTCTCTCTCTCTCTGTAGCAGCCTGGGGGGGCAGACAAACACCTTGGCATGAGAGGCAGGAAGGCAGACTGAGGCAGGCTTTGAGCTTGGCGGCAACCTGGGACAAAGAAACCTTGGCACAGACAGCATATAGGCCTGGGGGCCATTGGCACTGGCAACAACAGACAGTGGGTTGCCGGGTACAGTATCCTTGGCACAGACAGCATATAGGCCTGGGCGCCATTGGCAGAAGCAGACAGTGGGTTGCTGGTGTACAGAACCCTTGGCACAGACAGCATATAATCCTGGGGGACATTGGCACTAGCAGAAGCAGACACTGGGTTGCCGGGGTACAGAACCCTTGGCACAGACATCATATAGGCCTGGGAGTCATTGGCAGAAGCAGACAGTGGGTTGCCAGGGCAGGCAGGCAGGCAGGCAGGCGGCGTGGTATGAGTGGCAGTCAGTCAGACTGAGGCAGGGTTAGAGCTTTGCAACCTAGGGCGGGCGGGCGGGAGGGCAGGCAGGCAGGCAGCATGGCATGAGAGGCAGTAGGGCAGGAAGGCATGGTCAGGCTTTGAGGTAGGCAACTTGGGTGGGCAGACAGGCACCTTGGCATGGGAGGCAGGAAGGTGGACTGAGGCATGCTGAGCTTGGTGGCAAGCTGGGCGGGCAGACAGGCAGCATGACATGAAAGGCAGTAGGGCAGGCAGGCTGGGAGATTGGCAGCAGGGCACTCAGATGGGCTAGCAAAGACTATGCCGCACGAGAGATCAAGAGCCAGTCAGTGTCACATAGGCAGGCCGAGATCATGTAGCCAGAAGCCGGCTGGCAGGCTTACAGTTTTCCAGTGCCACCCTGTGTCATGAGGTCAGTCAGATAACGCTGCCGAGGCAGTCTAGTATGAGGGGGGGGGGGCTGCCCCTGGTTAATCCTTGTCCAGGGGCAGCTCGGGGAATCCTATCAGCAGAAGGTTCACCTTAATGAACAGCAGCTGCTCCACCAACTTGGCCCGCAGTCTCAGGCCATGCGGGGAGCAAATGTCCCCCGCCATTGAGAACACCCGCTCGCTGGGGATGCTGGTTGTTGAGCAGGGCAAGAGATGTTGAGCAGGACAAGAGACCCTTGGTCACTTTCGAGCGGGCCGGCCACACGTTGGCTTTGCCGGCCCAGTAGGCCAAGGGATTGCTGCTGGGATCAATGAATGGTTCCTCCTCCAGGTAGGTCTCCATGGCTGCTGAGGCACCATTGTGCTCCCTCTCATAGCTCTGCCTGGGAACCACCTCCACCACTGCCTTCAGCATTGCTGCTTGCTCTACAGTTGTGGGGTACTCCATGCTCCCCAGTGTCGCCTACACATAGGCCGAGCTGCTTCTGCTGCTGGCAACGGGGTGCTGCTGCTGCTGCTGCTACTACAACTAGGGCTGGGGGCAGAGATAGACCCACCTGGCTGAGAGGGGTAGCTGCTCCCACTCCCACATACCCAGGGATGTCCTGCTGCATAGCCCGCTCTGCCTGCCAGACCCTCTCCACCAGCGTATCCTTCCAGAGGACATAGAGCTCTGTCTGGTGTGCCATGCTGCCCTTGACCCTGGGGTCCAGCATTGTTGCCAGCCAGGACATATTGCTCCCACTTCAGGAGCGCATCAAAATGCACCGCCAGCCCTGACTTCAGCTTCCGCACCAGGTCAAGTGCCTCATTGTTCAGCTTCCTGCCCGCAGGGCCACAATCCCTCCCCCCGTGAATCTCGTCCAGCCTCCTCTGGAGGCTCCGCATCAGAGGGGTCACCTGGTTGAGGGTGGTGGTGGAGCTGCTCACAGTCTCTGTCATGGCCAGGAATAGTCTCCCATTCCACCCCATTAAACCCTTCTGGTGCCCCGCAGTCCGTCTCCAGTTGCACCTGATGCAAGGCGGCTTTCTGCTCAAGAAGCCGCTCGAGCATCAGGAAGGTGGAATTCTACCATGTGGCCATATCCTGGACCAGCGAGTGCCCTGGGAAGCCTTTCTTGGCCTGCTTCTCCCGTAGGAACTCACTGCCCTTTATGGTCCAGTTGAAGAACCCCGCCAGCTTCCTCCCCCACACTATCAGGGAGCTAAGGGTGCCTTCCCCAATCCCCTTATCCCCCAAGCCCAGAGCATCCCTGATCACCAGGTGAAGGGTGTGTGTGGCACAAGGGATGCTGGTGAAGCCCCCCTCATGGAATGCCTTAAGTACATTTGTGGCATTGTCCGTCACCATACACCCCTTGGTGAAGGCTGCACTTGGCGTAACCCACTCCCTCACCATGGTGGCCAGGGCTGCCTCGATGTTTTTGGCGGTGTGGGGGCTGTCCATGACTTGTGCCTGAAGCAGGGACCACCTATACCCTGCTTCGGGACCCCTCCTGCCACTCCCCAAAGGTGTCTCCAGGTCCTGCCACCAGTGTGCCGTTACCACCAGTTGTGTGTGCTGGGAATTCCTGCTGGACCACAGGTCTGTGGTGAAGTGGACCATAGCCCCCCCCAGCCCCTCCCAGTTGCTTCCTCACCCGCTCCTTCAAAGCCCTGTACAGGTCTGGCACCACAGTCCAACTGAGGGTGGTGCGGGACGGAAGCTTAAACTGGGGGGGGGCAGGAACCCAATCAGCCGCTAGAAGCCCTTGTCCTCTACAATTGAGAAGGGCTGCCCATCCAGCACAATCATTTTGGCCAACAGGCGCTTGGCTTTCTCTTGAAAGCCATGCCACCCTGCTGCCAATTGCCCCCGACCCCAGCTCCTCCATGGTGGACTGACGCTGCTGGCATGGCTCCTGCTGCTATTCTCCCCCCCCCCCACACTTCTGCTAGTAGAGGCAGCAGCAGTTGACACAGGACACTTGCCCACTGAAGGAGGTGGGCGACTGGCCTCTGCAGTCGGGAACCCACTGGCATCCACTTCTCCTGCCTTCCTGCTTAGCAGCAGAGCACTGTGGCATGACTTCAGGTGCCTCGCCATTGCAGTTGTCCCAAGCTTGGCGAGCACCTGCCCACACTTCACCAGCTTATTGCAAAAAGTGCGCTGCACCTCTCTGGAATCATCTGCCCACACCAGCTTAAAATGTTCCCAGATGGAGGATTTTTGCCCCCTCTGGCCTTCTGGCCCATCCCTGGTGACACAGAGCTGCCAGCGCTGCTGGGAAGGGCAGAACTTGGTGGCACTGGCGAAACAGCTCTGGGAGGAGGGTCAGCCATCGCCTCAGCTCCAGACATCTTCTCTGCGGCACTAGTGTCTGCCTCTGACTCACTGTCCACGGTCACAGTGATGTCCCATGAAGGGGAGTACTGGGACCCTGAGGCTAGACTGCCCGTGCCCACCATTCTGCTGGCACTCTCCCTGTGCCCCCCCCATAGCTCCTACTTCTTCTTATGTTGCTGCTGCTGCTGCTGCTGCTATTCCTCTCCCTATTGCCATTGCCCGGGGATCGGGCCCTGCCTCTAGCAGCCGGGGTGGGATCCATCAGCTCTGGACTGCTGGGGATCACCTCCACAAGGGACATTGGTGGCCCTGGAGGAACATTGGAAGCAGAAGCACCTGCTCCTGCAGCCGCAGCAGAGACAGCCACAGCCTTATGTACTGCAGGCCTTCCAGTGCCCTGCGTGGTAGTGGAGGGCACTGTCAGGAGGTGACTGAGCCACTGAAGCCTGTTGCCCAAAGCAGGCCTGCGGAGTTTGGGGCATGGTGATGTGCTCAGGCTGCTGCTGCTGCCTTCTCCCGCTCCACGGTCATGGCCCCTACCACCTCTCCCATGTGCCCCATTGCCTGTCTTATGGGCAGCAGAACAGCCTTTCCTACTTCCCTTCTCCATGTCTTCCAACTCAAACACACAAAGATTTTATAAATGTTTTGGTTTTTTTACTCAGTTTTTGAATCTAATATTATATCTTTCTCTACATTAACTGCTATTAACTATTCTAAAACCTATGGAACTAAATGGAATATTCTAATAACTACAAAGGCCTTGTCCTACAAACACACTGTATCTCTATAACTAAGCTAACTACTATGTATATCTATCTAGTAACTATCTATCTAATATCTATCTATCTATACAATATTACACAGGGTGAAACACAAAGAACACAGGGAGGGGTACAAAACTGAAATGAAAATCAATCTATTAATAATCCTACTCTAAATAAATCCAAAACTTAAAACAGGGGAAGGGAATCAGGGATGGAATAAGAGGGAGAGGGAAAGGATTCAATGGAAGGGGGAGGGAGGAAGGAAGATTGAATGCAGGGAACACAGGGAGGGGCAAAACCAAAAAAGAACACCTAAATCTATCTAATATAATCTAAATAAATGATAATATGGAGGTAAATAGGTTGGATGCATGAAATAGGAGGAGGATGGCAATGGATTGGGGAGCTGGGAACTGCTGGGAGAGGGAGCCTACTGTCAGGAACAGTGACTAGCTCAGAAGATGTTGGGAAGGGGGGAAGCCAATGAGTTTTGTCACTTGCTGCACCCACCTCACCACAAGCCAAGACCCATTGGCTCCATGCAGTCATGTCCAATCGCAGACTGCGAAGCCAGTGGTCTGAGGAGAAAAGGGATGGTGATTGGGCAGGCTGGCTGCTACTCCAAGCCTCTCCACTCCTGGTGCCTAGAAGTCTGCTCCTCAGCTGACTCCCCCTCCCTGTCACATTTTGCCTTCCAGTGACACATTTTTGCCACCCGAACTCATCTGAACTCGATCCAAACCAACCAAACTGTTCAGTCGTTTCGGAGTTCGAAATCAAGTTCGGTTCGGTGGGTTAGGGTTTGGGTTTGGGTTCGGGTTCGGTCATCTGAACAGACCAAGTTCGAGCTGAACTCCGAACTTCCGAACCACGTTCGCACATCCCTAGTAAGTTCAAGTCTTGTGTTCAAGCCATCTCAAACTGGATGATGACTACTACCCAGCTATGAATGGGCACCTGATATACTGGGTGGGGTTTTTGGAAAAAGTAATTTTGCGGAAAATAGTGCTAAATTGAGCAATTGCAGTGAAAGCTGTTTCCATTAGAAACAAACCATTCATCTGTGCTCGTGCGATGTGGAAACTTACTGGCTTTTTCACTATTTTTGCTTGTTCCCATTCGTGATTGCCAGTGGGGCCGATGCCATGCCCCGTGAATCCCGTGTTCAACCTGTGTATATGCACATGCATGCAACCTACACACATGTCCATTGGGAATGCATTCTGCCATGCAGAATCCACATGAGACCCGAGCGGATACCATGCGGGTTCCACATGGAGGGGTTTGGGATTGTGGCCATTATTTGGTACTTCTGGTAATTCTTCCTAGGCAGAAGCAGCCACACACCATGTAACATTCCTTACATGCTGCTTATGTTTACATCTGTACAATCACAAACTCACTACGTAACCTTCATTATTGGTCCTTGTTTGGCTTCTTGTAAACTGTCCTTTTTCTGCATTCTGATGCTGGAAAAGGTTGTAAAATGTTGGAAACAGATGAAAATAACAGGAAAGAACTGGTGGAAATTACCAAAAATTACTAGAAAATACAGAAAATTACCAAAAACTCATGAAAAATGGTGGACAATCGTGGTCGTTGATCTCAAAAACAGTGGAAGTGTGGTTTCAGTGGATAGTGAGGAAATACCGATGAACAGGAAGAAGTGCTCCCAAAAGGTAGGCATTTCCTGACAGTATGGGAACAATCATTCTTGCCTCACCTCTAGCAGGAAAGTTCCTTGAAATTGGAATGGCTTCTGGTTGTAACTCTTAGCAAAATGATGTTTTTCCCATGCGCAAAATGGTGGCCGTGATTCTGCACATGCACAAAATGGTGGCTGCTGTTCTGCGCATGTGCAAAATGGCCACTGCTGTATAGCAAGTTGCCGGACACTGCTGGCACCATTTTGGAAAAGGGCATGCATGTACAGAATATGCATGGTTTTTTATTATTTTATTTTTCATTTTTAATGAAAATGGATGAAAACAAATGATACTTGTTTGCTTATTTATCCATTTTTGTAACATTAGTTATGAACATGAATGGGGCTCCATTCGTTTTTGTAACTAATAGAAAACGTTATGGTTGCACACTCTCATTTAGCAGCTAATTTCTTCTGTTGTATTTCCCTTGTTGAAAATCCCTACAGGCCTTACAAGAATGCAACTAATAGGGTTTCAAAGGATTTTTTATAGGGATCAGAAAGAGAAAACATCCTAAAAACATGAAGAGAGAATTGAACTGTCTACTGCATGTTTGACCCATACTATAAAAAGGCATAATAGGCAATTTTGTTTCCCATTAAATCCCAAGGCATGCTCCAACGCATCTATGGAAAGGTGATCACTCTGTATTGAATCCTATCATTCTTTTCTGTTCTCAGTTTCTTTTTCTGAGTATAGTAATATTTGGGGGTTGTTTTTCTTCCAAAGAAAAGTTCCCTGCTGTGCTGATAGCTCCGGATCTCCACTTCCCTCCTATATCAGCCCACTCTACTCTGCAGATAACAAACTCAGGAAATTATATGGCGAAGACACCTTAAAAACCAAACTGGTTATTACGACTACTCCCTTGGTTACACTACCTCTTGGGATGTACACACAGTGGAGTCTGGATTCACATTACATTTCAGAGGGAGGTTCCAGGAGGAGGTGTTTGTCCTCTATGCTCAGGACTAATCACAGTTGGAGAAAGCAATCTGTCACAGAGAATAGAGTGTATTTAGCCTCACAGTACCCCTATAAAGTAGAGCTGAAAGAATTGTCCAAGGCCTACTTTGAATTGGATCCAACGAAGCACATTCAATTCGCTATTCAATTTTTTATTTCACTTCCAGAACCAAATATCTGGTTCAATTATTTTGGTTTCTGATTTGATTATTTTTATATCCATCTATATTCCCCCATTGAATGCTGGTTCGTATGATCCAAAGTTATGGTTTAGTTTAGAAAAGACTCTTGAGGATCTTTTGCTTCAGTATCCTAATTCTATGCTCATTATGTCTGGAGACTTCAATACAAGGATGGGCCAGGATGATGATTCGCTTGAGCCTTATTTAGAAGAGCCAATTATTCTCCCCCCTAGCACCACTGAACCTTCGTGCATCTAAGACCGTTTTTAGACGAGCGTGGCGGCGCCTGTGCTTGTTTTCAAAAAAGTCGGCAGCCCGTTCCACACGTGACGCTGCCGTCGAATATGCGCATGTGTGGGCAATGCGCTTCCATTTCCGGCTGCGTATGACCAGCCTCGATCGCCAACTCGGTCAGTTCGCGCCCGGAAATGAATGCGCATCACCCGCGCATGCGCGTATTCGGCGACAGCGTCACGTGTGGAACAGGCTGCCGGATTTTTTGAGAAACAAGCACGGGCGCCGCTGCGCTCGTCTGAAAACGGCCTTAGGATCATAAAATAAACTTCTCAGGGATAAGATTTCCCTAGTTAATTATGGATCTCCAGCTGATTGTGCTCAATGACGCTGGATTTCAAGACATATGGGGAGAATTTACATTTGTGGGCCCTCAAGGCTTGAGCGTTGTTGACTATACAGTGGTTACACCAAATGCAATCCCTCGGTTGAGGAACTTTAGTGTAGATTCTTTTTTGTATACCGACCATCTACCATTGAATTTTACTATAGTCTGGAACAACCCGTCCTTTGCTCTGGATAATAGGACTCCAGATAAGGATCCCCAATTAGAAAAGCACTGCTCGGTGAAATGGTCACCAGCTTTGGCTTCATTATTAGACGGTAGCCTCCAAGAGGAGACAGTTACCCAACTCCAGATGGTAATTACCAAATCAGTAAGTCCTTCCACTGTAATTGATTGTTTTGGTAGTTACCTTGTTTTTTACAACCAAGATCATTGACCATGGTTGTAGAAAGACACAGCGAGCAGGGGGTAGTAACCAGCCATGGTTTGATTCTGAATGTAGGGCTGCAAGGAGGAAAATTATTGATATTTACTGGGGCTTATAGGGAGAGGTGTATCCCAGCTGTCCCCGAATTATATTTTCTGTACAAGTGGAATTATAGGAATTTAATAAATGGAAGAAATCCTTGTATGACAAGGTGAGATGGTCCAATTTAATTAAAGCCTCAAAGGAGACGCATGCAAGGGAATTTTGGCACATTATAAATGGTTCTACTGGATCAGTGTATATTTCATGAATCTCCCCCATCTCCTATATTGTATGGGAAAGGTATTTTAGTCAGATATATCAAGCTCTTGGTACTGTTTCTTACCCATATATTAGGGATGGGCGAATGCGGTTCAGAAGTTCGGAGTTCGGTCCGAACTCGGCCTGTTCAGACGACCGAACCTGAACCCAAACATGAACTAACCAAACCGAACTCAATTCCGAATGTCGAAATGACCGAACAGTTCAGTCAGTTCGGATCGCGTTCGGGTGATTTTGGGTGGCAAAAACGTGTCACTGGAAGGCAAAAGTGACAGGGAGGGGGAGTCAGCTGAAGAGCTGACTTCCAGGCGCTAGGGGTGAAGAGGCTTGGAGGAGCAGCCAACCTGCCCAATCACCATCCTTTTTGGCCTCAGACCACTGGCTTCACAGTCTGCGATTAGCCACGGGCTAGGCTGCACAGAGGCAATGAGACTTGTGATGAGACGGGTGCAGCAAGAAACAAAACTCATTCCCTCCCCCCTTCCCAACACCTTCTGAGCTAGTCACTGTTCCTGAACAACAAGCATTTCAGAAGACTCCCTCTCTCCCAGCAGTTTTTGTTCCTTCCTATTCCTAATCCATTGCCATCCTCCTCCTATTTCACCCATCCAACCCAGTTACCTCCATATTATCATTTATTTAGATTATATTAGATAGATTTAGGTGTTATTTTTTGTTTTTACCCCTCCCTGTGTTCCCTGTGTTCAATCTTCCTTCCTCCCTCCCCCCTCCATTGAATCCTTTCCCCTCTACCTCTTATTCCATCCCTGATTCCAATCACCTGTTTTAAGTTTGGGATTTATTTAGAGTAGGAATATTATTAGATTGATTTTCATTTCAGCTTTGTACCCCTCCCTGTGTTCTTTGTGTTTCCCCCTGTGTAATATTGTATATAGAGATAGATAGTTATTAGACAGTTACTAGATAGATATAGATAGTAGTTAGCTTAGTTATAGAGATAGATAGAGATACAGTGTGTTTGTAGGACACGGTCTTTGTAGTTAATTATTAGGATATTCCATTTAGTTCAATAGGTTTTAGAATAGTTAATAGCAGTTTGATTTAGTGTATAGATAAATAGATATAAAAAAAGAAACAGCCACTCTAGCCTCAGGACCCACCGCCATGGGTCTGGGGCCATCATTCCTCACACAGAGGCGATGTCATTCCAACGCACCAAGAAACAGCCACTCCAGCCCCAGGACCCACCTCCATGGTTATGGGGCCAAGTTACAGGGAGGGAGGGCTGTGGCCAATATGTACCTAGAAGCTGCCACTCTAGCTCCAGGACCCACCGTCATGGGTCTGGGGCCATCATTCCTTGCACAGAGAGCTGATTTTCCAAAACATCAAGAAACAGCCACTCCAGCCCCAGGACCTGCCACCAGGGTTCTGGGGACAAGTTACAGGCAGGGAGGGCTGTGGCCAATATTCAGAAGCCCCAGAACCCACAGTCATGGGTCTAGGGTCATCATTCCTCACACAGAGAGCCAATTTCCCAAAGTATAAAGAAACAGCAACTTCAGCCCCAGGACCCGCCGTTAAGGTTCTGGGGCCAAGTTATAGGCAGGGAGAGCTGTGGCCAATACCTAGAAGCTGCCACCTTAGCCCCAGGACCCTCCGAAATGGGTCTGGGGCCATCATTCCTCACACAGAGAACCGATTTTCCAAAGCATCAAGAAACAGCCACTCTAGCCCCAGGACCCGCTATCAGGTTTCTGGGGCCATGTTACTGGCAGGGAGGGCTGTGGTCAGTACCTAGAAGCTGCCACTCTAGCCCCAAGACCCACCGTCATGGGTCTGGGGCCATCATTCCTCACACAGAGAGCTGATGTCATTCCACCACATCAAGAAACAGCCACTCCAACCCCAGGACCCAACGTCAGGGTTCTGGGCCCAAGTTACTGGCACGGAGGGCTGTGACCAATACCTAGAAGCTGCCACTCTAGACCCAGGACCCACCATCATGAGTCTGGGGTCATCATTCCTCGCACAGAGAGCCTTTTTCTGAATGCCCAAACCGAACAGGACCGAACCGAATGGCCAAACCCAAATGTGGCGAACGAACCAAACGGCCGAACTGAACGGGTGAACCAAACTGGACCGAACCAAACAGCCGAACCCGAACAGCCATCTGTTCACCCATCCCTACCAGATATGAACTTTGATACTCTTCCAGAGTGGCCACCGGTAACAGCGAATGAGCTGGCTTTACTGGTGGAGTCTTTTAGATCTGGCAAAGGCCCTGGCCCAGACCTTGTCCATATACAATTTATAAAATCTAATATGGCCTGGTGGGCACCTGTGCTGGCTTCTGTCTTTTCTGCCATCAGTGAGTCTGGGATTATTCCATCTAATTGGAATAAAGTGGTGATTATACTGATATACAAGAAAGGGTCACTCTCTGACCCCGCCAATTACAGATCCATTAGTTTGCTCAATGTTCTTAGTAAAATATATGCACAATTTTTACTGGCAAACTAGAGGCTTGGCTGAATCAGCATCAAGTTTTACATGTTGAACAAGCTGGTTTTCAACAAGGCAGGGCTACCACAGATCAGTGTTTTATTTTATATAATCTTGTGGAGAAATATTGATCTGCAGGTAAGGATCTATTTGCAGCCTTTCTCAACTTAAAATTGGCTTTTGATTCTGTTAACCGAGAATTATTGTGGAAGAAGTTATACGAATCTTCAATAGATAAAAGATTATTATCTCTGGTTAAAAGGCTATATACCCTTCCCAATCTGCTGTTAAAATTGATAATGCAGGGCATATTTCAAGGTATTTGAAATATTCCTCAGTGGGTGTGCGCCAGGGGTGTGTACTTGCCCCACTCCTATTTAATTTTTTTATTAATGACGCAGTTCCCTTACTTACCAAGGATGAGTTTTTTCCTCCACGACTAGTCTCAAGAGCTATAGGGTGCTTGTTTTACGCAGATGATTTGGTTCTTTTTTCCCAGACGAGGGTGGGCCTCAACCGCCAACTCAGGGGTTTCTTTCATTATTGTAATACTAATCAACTAACAATTAATTATAGTAAATCAAAAGTTATTGCTGTTTTCTGATGGTTGACTGCCAGATATTCTACCTGATGATTCGGATTTGATTTTGACCCTGATTTTATCAATGTATTTGGCCTGGTCTTGTATTACATATTTTCTTTGGCTATGGTGTTATTGCCACGCTAATAAACTGAACTGAAATAAACTGAACTGAACTGAGTAAATCAAAAGTTATTGTTTTCTTTAATGCTAGGAAAACCTTTAGTTGGTTTATTGATGGCCATGCACTCCAGTAAGTAAAATGTTTTAAATACCTTGGACTTAACTTTATGTCATCTGGCAGCTGGTTATTGCATCTTAGAAAGACATTAATTCTCTCTAAGTGTGCATCATTTGTGCTACAGAGATTCTTTGCAAAAGATGGGCACTCTAGCCCAGAGTTGGCTATTCGGGTTCATGACACTAAAGTCATGTCCCAGTTGTTGTTTGGAGCTGAATTATGGTTCCCTCTCCTCCCCCCAAACAGTAAGGTTGAGGGAATACAATCTCTGTTTCATAGGAGACTTTTGAGAGCCCCAAATGGTATACCATGTGCTGCCCTGAGGTTGGAAACAGGGCAACTTAGGGTGATTTCAGACGTTACGAAATCACGCTGAACCACACTGAACCACGCTGAACCCCCCCGTGGGGCCAAAGGGCCCGGAACGTCTGAAAGTACCCACAGTTGGGAAGTGCATGCATGGTCTAGAGTGTTGAAATTTTGGTTTAAGCTGTGGGGTTCATCAAAGTCGGGTCTTTTTCAGTATTTAATAGCAGACTCTTACAAGAGTAAATGGCAGGTAGCAGTGGAAGAGTACTTGAATACCCTGGGCTTCTCACAAAATTATATAAGGGCCCAGACTGCTGAAATCACCAGGAAGTAGATTCTTACTAGAATGGAGGATATAGGTAGGCAGAAAGATCTAGTTGGGATAAGATCCTGTTAGTATCTAAAGAACTATCTCCTTTGCCTCCCCACTCAGCGGGTGATCGCTAACTATTTGACCTCCACTATCTCCAAGAGTGGGAAATAACTGCTATTCTGTGCAAGAATGAATTCTCTGCCCACTGCTGTGCTGGAGGGCCGATTTAAAAAGATCTCCTACGATCAACGCTTGTGCCCATTTGACTTGTTAGATACGGAATCTACACAGCATATTATTCTGCACTGCCATCTTTATGATGCACTGAGAACCCAATTTTTGGCTTGTTATTTCCAAAAACACCAGGGTAGAACGACTCTTGGATACTCCAATTTTCTTATCTGATGCTAACGCAGAAGTTACTAGCAATTTAGCAAAATTTCTGGTTTCAGCTTTTAACCGGAGGCAATTATTTTTAGCCTTCAAGCTACCATTAGAAGGCTGATTAACTGTATTTAATTGTATGGCCTGTTTGCTATTTGTGGAACTTGTCATGGTTGGATTCCTGTTGTTTTTAGTTATCTGTTTGTATATTGGTTCTGCTTTTTTATATGTTTTGCACATCTTTTGTTTGCTTGTATGTTTGTCTTTATATGTTTGTTTGTTATGCAATGACCACTGGTCAAGCAAATAAAGTATTATTATTATTATTTTGGTTCAGTTATTATGGTCACTTTGGTAATTTGGTTATTGTGTTCACTTTAGTATTTTGGTTATAGAAGCATAGAACTGTAGAACTGGAAGGCACTTCTTGGGACACCTCTACCTGTACTGGTGGAAATGGGGAAGACACAGTGAACGTGGGTCCCTGCCTATACCAAAAGCATCCCTGACAGATGCCTGTCTATGCCTTCCTTGAAAATGTGCAGAGAAAGCTGGGCTTAATTGGTGGGGAGGCTTGTCAGGGTTCAGTCCCAGCAATGAAATTCAAAGGGGGAAATATTCCAAGTAGGAGTGTGCAATTTGAAACGTGAAAGACCAGAAAAAGGCCAAAATTGGTCAATTTAGGGTTGGAAACAAAAGCCCCCAAAGCCCTGGGCAGTTTATTTGACTTTCCTTAATGAATTTCCTGTCCCACCCACTGTGCTGGTCCTCATCATATAGACCAAATCACAAGAACTCTTGTTTTATATTTGAACTATAGAGAGGTATGTTCATTCAGTGGTTGGGTTACTTGCTAGCTGGACACAGGTTTTGTTCCCTACGCTGACAAGCTCTGGGCCAGAAGGAGGCATGGATTCTGGGGCAGGATTGGGCCCTGGCAACTTATTTTATTTATTTATTTATTTAACAAATTAAGTGCAGTGGGAAGGTGATTCCACAACCTCCCTAGGCAACCTGTTCCACAAATTATTATTATTATTATTATTATTATTATTATTATTATTATTAGTAGTAGTAGTAGTAGTAGTAGTAGTATTAGTATTAGTATTAGTATTAGTATTAGTATTATATTAACAAACATTTATATAGCGCCAGCAGTGTACCTGGCACTTTACAAAGTAATAAAATAGACACGGTCCCTGCCCCTAGGGCTTACAATCTGAGAGACAGGAGCTGGGGGAGAGACTTAGGAAGGGGAACAGAGGGAGAGACAAGGGGTCTAACATTCATGAAGATGCGAGGTCTCAAGTGCACGTACTTGGCTTGGTTACAATGAGAATGACAGCAGGCAGGCCCATGTGGCAAGGATAAGGGTAAACCGATCGTCGGTATAGGAATAGTGGCTCAGCAGGATAAAGAACTGTTCATTATTTTATTTCAATGCTACTAGCATTATTTAGCATTATTTATTTATTTAATTATTTAAAACTTATATCCTGCCCCTCCTGTCCAAAGGCAGCTCGGGGCGGCGAACAGCAAACGCACACACACACACACACAAATCAACAATAAAACATTTTTAAATAAATTTACAAATTTTAAAACAAATCGTAAAAACTCACCCTCCCTCCCAAACCCCCCCTCCCCTGCCCTATCCTACCCCCCCTTGCCAAAAGCCTGGCGAAACAGCCAGATCTTACACAAACATCGAAATGACAGGAGGGTGGGGGCCAATCGAGCCTCCTCTTGGAGTGAATTCCACAGCACAGGTGCAGCCACCGAAAAAGATCTCACATCAACCTCCAAAAAGGCCCCCACGGATGATCTCAGGGGTCGCATGGGCACATGGTGAGTGAGATGATCCCGAAAATAGGCAGGCCCCAGGACGTGAATGGCTTTGAAGGTCAACACCAGTACCTTGAACCTACCCCGGTGCTTTATAGGCAGCCAGTACAGAGCCCGGAGCACAGGTGTAATGTGCTCCCTATGGCCTGTCCCAGTAAGGAGATGCACCAGCTGCAGCCTCTGGACCAGCTTCTCGGGCAGCCCCACGTAGAGAACATTCAAGTAATCCAGCCTCGAGGTGATGAAGGCATGGATGACAGTGGCGAGGTCAGAGTCTGAGAGATATGGCCGAAGCCGCCATACAAGATGTAACTGCTGAAATGCACTCCCCGTCATGGCCAGAACCTGAGATTCCAGGCTGAGCCGTGAATCGAGGAGCACACCCAGACTCCGTACCTGGGAGACCATGGGAGGGCGAACCCCCCCCTCACAAGAGGAGATTCAACCACTCCCAGGCCCCCCCAGGCCCTCAACCACCAACATCACCTCCATCTTGTCAGGATTCAGCTTCAGATGGCTCAACCTCATCCAAGCCCCCACAGCCAACAGACACTGGGAAAATAAAGAGACTGCATGACCTGGGTCTATGGAAAAAGAGAGGTACAGCTGAGTGTCATCAGCATACTGATGACACTGCATGCCCAGAAACCCTCTCACGATCTCCCCTAATGACTGCATATAGATGTTAAACAAGATGGGGGACAGAATGGCACCCTGCGGGACTCCACATGTGAGGTCCCGGGGGGAAGACATACACTCCCCCAAGACTACCTGGTAAGTTCTCCCAGCCAGGAAAGAATGAAACCAGTCCAAGACCATCCCGCCAATCCCAGCACGGTCCTTCAGGTGAGTCACCAGTACCTCATGATCGACTGTGTCAAACGCAGCTGAAAGGTCTAGCAGGACCAGTAAGGTCTGACGACCCTGGTCCAACGCCAGATGGAGATCGTCAACCAAGACCACCAATGCAGTCTCCGTACCATACCCAGGTCGAAACCCAGACTGAGAGGGGTCAAGGAAACTGGTGTGGTCCAAATGTTCTTGGAGCTGCCGTTCCAAAGCCCGTTCAATAACCTTCCCTAAAAAAGGGAAGGTTAGAGACCAGCTGATAACCTGATAACCAGCTGATAACCTGACCAGCTGAGCATCAGTGTCAAAAGATGGTTTCTTGAGCAGGGGCCTAACCACAGCCTGCTTCAGGCATTGAGGCACCCTGCCCTCCCGAAGGGTAGCACTAACCACCCCAGCCAGCAACAGCCGTAATGTCCCCTAACTGGCTTTCATCAGTCAGCACGGGCAAGGATCTTGTTCACAAGTAGTGGCATGAACAGATCCAACAAGGACTCCACATCAGCAGGCAACACCATCTGAAACCGATTCCACAAAACAGGACAGGACGGGACATCCATAGCCCCAAGATGATCCTCTGCAAAAACTGTGGAACCGAAATCGTGGCGGATGCGAGCGAACTTATCTACAAAGTAGTCGATGAACTGGTCACAGTGGTCACTGGATTGCTCCAGGTCCAGGCAGAGACAGGCAGGACTGACCAATCCTTTCACCACCTGGAAAAGCTCCGCTGGACGTGACTTTGCAGATGCAATAAGGGCGGCAAAGAACTGCTTCTTTGCTGCCTGCACCACCACAGCATAAGCCTTAAAACTGCTCTTATGCTGCGATCGATCATACTCATAATGAGTCTGGCGCCACCGTCGCTCCAACCGCCTGTTCTCCCGCTTCAAGCACCACAGGCCCTCAGTAAAACAAGGAGACCCGCGGGAGACTCGGGAGTCTTATTGCTTTAACCAAAATAACTGAACTGGAATAAAAAATAAACAGATATAAAGAGATATCGTTTCTGCGGTGAGTAGTTAGTATTCTGTGGGTTAAGTGAAAAAGCAAATGATATTCATGAATACAAAAACGCATATTAATTTCAGCTTTACTTTGAAGCAGAGATGTATTTTTATTAGGGGTGAAATGAGCTGATAAATTGCTGCTCTCTAGAAATTTCACCATTCCAGGAACCAGGATTGATTTCTCAACCATTTCATGATACCAATATGATTTCAAGATTCTTGCAATACCATGAGATAATGGTGGTATTTTCCACCCGTTAGTTTCCAATATTTTCATCAGTTTCTTCTACCATCTTATACAGTTTTTAGCATCAGAATGCAGAAAACGAGGTCTAGTCTTTGAAATACACCATTCAAAACACAGTTGACAAGAAGCCAAAAGAAGGACCAATAAGGGAAATGATGAAAGTTACATAGTGAACTTGTGATTGTACACAAGGAAACATAAGCAGCATGTAAGGAGTGTTACGTGGTGTGTGGCTGCTCCTGTCTAAGTAGAATTACCAGTACTGAACAAAGGGGCAATGACAAGCCCTATAGAGCGTGCACGCAACACACATGATGTGTGCATACATGCACACGTGTAACTCATGCACAGTCTAGCTATGGGAACTATAGTATGCGTGTGTCTGTGCACATGCCTGTGTGTAAGATGGGGGGGGGGGGGCTGGAATCAGCCGCAGCACAGGCAATTACAAAAGAGGAGCTAGCGAAGATAGTGGAAAATCCGGTAAGTTTCCTCATTGCATGAATAGTCTGTTTCTAATAGAAATTGGGCTGAAACTCAATTTCATGATTCTCGTGTTTCTCAATGAGAATCACAGTTTTCAATTCATTCTGACAAACGTGAATAATTGGAGAACCAGCATCATCTTGTCTGCACTCTTATTGAGAAACAAGAGAAAAAAACAAAAAAAGAACTGAGCACATGCAAAATGTCTTCTGGGGTTGTTCTCTGCATGCATAACCCTTTCCCAAAATGGTGCTGGCAGCGTCACTGCCATTTTGGAAAAGGTCAGCCATTTTCTGCATGCGCGGGCTGCTGCCATTGCCATTTTGGAAAAGGGCAGTGCATGCAGAGAACCGTCCTGGTGGCCATTTTTCACATGCACATGTTTTCCGGGTTTTTTTTGTTTATGAGATATCTCATGAGATTTCATACTGGGGCTGAGATCTCAGCAAGATCTGCCCCTGACTTGGAATCTTATGCAGAGATTCTTATGAGAAAAATAAAAACATTTTAGTTTCAACCGTAGAAGGAGACAGCTTTCACTGCATTTGCACGAATGAGCACTAAGTCATTCCTGCGATTTCAAGTACTGTGTTGGGTGCTTGATCAGCTAGCTACCCGAGTACTGATCAGGCAAGCAACTACCTGAATAAATACCCAAAATTTCCGTTGCTGAGTTACTGAATTACTGTTTTACTAATCGGTAAAATGGTAAATTGGTACACGAATGGGGGCAGAATGTCAGAAAATCAGTACTGGAAGTCAGAAAATTGTAATGAAAAAATGATAAATCAATACATTGGGCAGCCAGTTGCGCACTAATTAAGTACTGGTTTAAGTTGAGTACTGCAATTTTGACAGGTATACCTGTTTTCACAGGTACTTGTTTCAGATCTAGTCAGCAGATGCAATCTCTCAAACGGGATCCATGTGGGTGTCGTGCAGCACAATGCAATCCCTATGGAGACTCATGCAACTTGTACACATGTGCATGAGCATGGGGCATGCGGTCAGCCCCATTGACAACCAGCAACACCACAACTGATGATGCAACTCCACCTGGGTTCACAACCCATAGTTTAGGAGCCTCTGTTTTAGAGGCTGAGGGTACAATCAAGAAATCTTGTGTGCACGCTTATGCATGTGCACACATACTCACGCATGAGTTTCATGTGGTTTCTTTGCAATTTGCACATGTGGCACAGTCCCTGTCATGCAGGGGTGATTTCAGACGTTATGGGGCCCATTGGCCCTGTACCGAAATCACCCAATTCATTCCCCGCCGGGATCACCCCGTCACGCCATATCAGACGTGCCGGGGGATCCCGGCGGGGAATCTGGGAGGGGGCAGGGCCGTGTGGCGCAACATGCGGCCGCATGGCCCCGCCCCCTCCACGCTCCTCACTGCCCGCCCTCTTGGGAGACAGGCGGGTGGCGGGGCCAATGCGGCCGCCGGGTCGGGCCGAATTTGCCACAGCCCGTGATCCCGCCGGTGATCCCTTGCCGCCACGGCCAGATGTTACTTTTTTTTGGTCCCCGCTGGGGATCTCTTTGACCACGCTTCCCGGGACATTCCCCCCACTAGCCCGGGAAGCGTGGTTCAAATTGACCCCATGCGGGTATTGACCGTGGCAAACATCTGGTGGCCGCCAAACAGACGTTCGAGACACAGTGACCACAGGTGGATATTCACCGTGGTTCACTGTGATCTCGTAACGTCTGAAAATACCCAAAGTCTGTGTGAGTTGTGTGTGCATATTAGTGCACGTTTGCGGGGATAGAATCAGCCCATGAGGGCAAAGGGATTTTTGATCCTCCACCCTAGTTGGCAGCTGGAAATGAGTCACATTGTGACAAAATTTCTCATTTGTGACCTCTAATAAAAGGAGCTGAGTCCTCTAGTTACCCTCCTCCTTTAACTGGGAGCTGGCGGCGCCTGCAGTAGAAGCTGAGAAGGAGAGTATATTGGGCTCTCACCTCCCAGTATTGAGGAGAGAGATCTAAAGGTAAAATCTGATCTGAGGGATCTGAGGATCTGGCCACCAGGACATGACCCCTAAACAGAAGATGTTTGGGGAAAGTGTCTGCTTTGTCACTGGCTAAAAATGGTTTTGAGTCTTTACCAGGGTCAACACATGAGTACCCATCTTCCAGCCTTAGGCTGCTTTTAGGCATGTATGGCAAACACGCAGCATAAAATCACGCTGCATGTAAATATGCCGCATGGGGGATTTAGACGTGACATTTCATGTGTTAAAGCCAGTCACGCGTTCTTTTAAAGCTGCAAATTAAATAGTGCGACGTTGAGGTATTTAATTCACAGCTTTAAAAGAATGCGCAACGGGTTTTAACGTGTGAAATGTCACATCTAAATCCCCCCACGCAGCATATTTACATGCAGCGTGATTTTATGCAATGTGTTCATCGTGCACGCCTACAAGGAGCCTTAATAACAAATCCATCCCTCCTTAACATGAGAATGAATATGTTTTTAAACTGCCTGAGGCTCGATTCTCTTCCATATGAATATAAATTATTCTGACATTTAAGTTCCTGAAAGAAAAATCACAGCACATATCATTGAACCTCAACCTCTGGCAACCATGCCCCTGTCTTCGGTGTAGTAGAGTCTGTGATTTCACCACTATTGGCATGACCACCAAATATGGCTCTTAAGGCACCAAAGAAATCGCATTGGGCAAGGTGGTGACTCTTTGACATCCCACATAGGTCTGAAATGACAAATTGTAGCAAATGCTGTTTCTGTTGGAAACAGGTCATTTGCCTTCATTCACACGACGCAGAAACTTACCAGCTTTTCTGGTGTTTTTGCCATTTGTTATTTTCACGAGTTGAACAGAGCTGCTCCAGGGTCAGTCCCAAGCCTCCTGTGTGCACCCACGCTAAGTGTTGGGGAAGTGCTGGAAATTGTCATAAAAGTGCTGTAAAAGTGCTGTAAAATTGTTGTGAAAGTCCTGGAAAGTCACAGAAAGTTACAAAAATGAAATGAAAAGAAAAATGCCAGAAAGTGATGAAAAATGATGGAAAGTGACAAAATTGAAGGGACATGACAAGCCCCGCAGATCTCCTGTGTGCGTATGCATGTGTGCGGTTTCTGTGCCTCGCTATGTGCCAGCAATGACGGTGTGCACGGTTTCTGTGTGAATGCACACGTGCACAGCTGTGCACAGGATCCACAGGGCCTGGGATCAGCCCCAATGACGGATGTGCGGAATCACCAGAGACAGATGAAGTACGAACAAGCACTTACAAGTGCTCCTGAAAGGTCAGTATGTCTCTGTGGAATGGGAACGCTTGCTCACATTTATTTATTTATTTAATAATTTACTACATTATTATTGCCCCATTGTTCAGTACTTTTAATTCTTCTTAGTCAGGAGCAGCCACACACCACATAATGCTCCCTGCTGCTAAAAGCAGCTTGCGGTATTGGCCCCATCACGGAATAACCCATTGATCCCCCACCGGGATCAAAACGGCCGCCAAACAGATGTGCTGACTGATCCTGGCGGGGAATCGGGGGAGGGGATGGGGCTGCATGGCTCAGCGTGCAGCCGTACAGTCCTGACCCCCCCCCAATGCTTCCCCGACCGCCCTCCCTCCAGGAGACGGGTGGGCGCCGTGGCCAATGTGGCCGCTGCCCCCACCGGGCATTGACCACGGCCCAGAATCTTGCCGCTGATTCCAGGCCATGGTCAGGGGACAGACGAGATGGTCCCCTTGATCATGGGGGGGAATCATATTCAACACGCAAATGGAGATGGTCCAGCCAGGACCTCCGTTTGCATGTTGAATATGATTCCCCCCCCCCGTGATTCCCGGGGGGTGAACATCTGGGGGGGAACTTCCGATCTCCCCAACAGATGTTACAGGACCACAATCACCATGTGGGTATTCACTGTGGTTCACCGTGATCTCATAACGGTTGAAAATACCCATAGTGAGACATAAAAGACAACTCAGCCCTAATCCCAACAAATGGGATAGGGGAGGGAATCATTCTAGGAGTACTTGCTAGCAAAAAATATCTATTACAAAGTGGGCAAAGGAGACATCCACTTGGTAGAAAGAAGCAGCTCAGTCCAAAGTTGTGAATGGAGTAACTATTGTGTTATGGGGTGCTCTATAACTCAATTGTTTCCAAGGTTGTTGCCAGTGTGACCCCCATCGTGACCGCTCATATCTCAGGGACCACCTCACCCTCTGTGCCCCAGAGCGACACCTTCAGTCCACCGGGGGCGCTTTCTTGGAGGTCCCCCGCATAAAGCAGGGGCCACAATGGAGAGGGCGTTCTCGGTGGCTGGGCTGCGATTATGGAACTCCCTCCCGGAGGAAGCCTGTCTGGCCCAAAGTCTGTTGGCCTTCCGCCAGGCCGGGAAGACTTGACTGTTCTCCCAGACCTTTGGAGGAGGGGAGGGGGGGATGGGATAAAAGTTTTGGGGGGGTTAGGGGATTTTAGATATTTTAAATTGTGTGCTTGATTGTTATTTTAAATTATTTTTGTATTGTATTTGTATTTTTGTATTGTAAACCGCCCCGGGATGCCATGGACATGAGGGAGCGGCTAAAAAATGGAAATAAACAAATAAATCTTGAGATTTAAACATTCATTTCCATGACACCAGGCAAAAACAATAACTGTGACTTGCTGTGTACCATATACCAATTTACCATGTACTGCTGCTTACCGTGTTCTTTGTTTGTCCCGGTAATGCGCATGCGGTCCTGTAACGTCTGTTGGGGAGATCGAAAGCTGCCCTTTCCCAAAATAATAGTGATGCTGCCGGTGCCATCTTGGAAGAGGGCTATGCATGCATAGAACGGCTGTGGCAGTCATTTTTCACATGCGCATTACCAGGACGAGTATGGAACAGAGTAAGCAGTACACACAGTAAATCAGTATATGGTACATGGTAAATCGCGTGATACACAGTAAATGTTGCTGAGATTCTCACCGAGCTCTCAAACCGTTACTGAGAAAATGCCGAGATCTCGGTAATAGTTCTCAATTACCATGAGATTCTCCCAAAAATGAAAACACATTCTCACTTCAGCCCTAGGGGAGTGGAAGGGAGGAAGTTTCTCCTGCTCCCTTTGTGATGCAGCCCCACCTCTTTCAGTAAGGTCACAACACTCCAAAGAGAATGTGGTCCCATCAGAGCTGAGATGGGAGGAGGAGAGTCCCTTTGCTCTGCCCCCTTTTGGTGTGGCCTCACCCTTTTTTGGATCAGTGCTTCTGGGAAGATGGTAACCCACAGTTTAGGAAACTCTGCTACAGGGAGACAGATAGGAAGAGCTAAGAATGCCCCAATAGAGATCAATGATAGATAGTATCGATGCATATATTCAAAAATTCAAGTGTGGTTTGTTTGGCCTCCCAGGTCACATAATATTGCTTCATTTTTCTTAGATCAACATTCACTTCAGCATTAAGTGTGGTGTATCTGTGAATCTGAATTGTGTTTTCTGGGAGTATTCTCTAAAGCACGCTGGAAACTGTCCATTCTCCAAACTGTGCAGTGGGGGAATGAAGGCAGAACGGGCACAAATACAAGCTATTTGAAAAAAATATATATCCCTAGATCCACTTTTTTTTTTCTTTCCAGTATCTACTCAACTCCTGGAACCAAATATCTTCATTTGAACCTGCACAGCATGGTAGTCCCCACAGGTGGGCAAGTCTCTGTCTCACGTATGCTTTCTTGCTGCCCGGCTAACAAGCCAATAAAAACAGAATTCTGAGCAAAAGAATTTGATTGAATTTTATGGTGTCCTCTCTAAGCAGAAGGCATTTGAAAAGTGTGGGGCAGGGAGGGGAGGAAGCAGCAAATCACTCCAGCTCCTGAAAAGAAAACTCAACAGGTGCAGGCAGTCGGGGCAGCATTCCTCCCATCCAATCAGGCTTCCTGCTGCTGCACAACGAACCTAGGTCTGAGCTTCTGCGTTTTTCTCTTTCTCTGCGAGCTTTTGTTTCCTTGAGCTGTCTTGGGAGAGGGATAGAAAAAGGAACTCGGAGAGGGGAGAACAGCATGGCAGGCCAGAGAGGAGAGCTGACAGTGAAAGGCCTGACTGAGCACTTTAAAGCAGAACCAGTAGAAGTGAAATGAGTTCTTCATTCCCCGCAGCCTTTGAATGCAAACACCTTTCTTTTCCTGAAAACTTGGAGGTACATCCTTGCTTGGAAACTCAGAAAATTAAGTGCACAGCTCTCAGCAACAGCAGTAGAACATGGGGTAGGAGGGAGTTGTGGAACTGGGCATTTGCCCTGGTAGTGCAAGTGACAACCTGATAACCCAAAATGAAATAGGAAAGTAAACAAATAACAAAAGCAAAATAGTAAAAGTAAACACGTGTGTGAATTGCGTGTACATAGCAAAGATAGTAATTAGACTAGTCTGTTGTGTGATCAGATATGTGAATTACACCCGAAAATATGCAATTGCCTATTCAGCTGTGACCTGATTTGAGTACCCAATGTCCCAGAATGTCAGCTTCCGGTCATGGAATGTCAACTTCCGGAACTGATTTTTTTACTTCCAGTGCCTTCCAACCCCATATCTGGGGGTTTGTCCCAGGAAATAGACTTCTGGAGTTCTGGTCCCATAAAGTCAACTTCCAGTCCCTGTTTTTCAACTTCTGGTTCCATTTTTAAAAAATTTCCATCCCAATTGTTTTTTGTTTCCTGTCCTGATATACTGATAGGTAATTGGAACATTGAAAAATCGTATAGAAAATTTCCAATTTTTGGTACCTGGCTAACCCATCTCAAAGCAGTACTAAAAATGTCGGTATTACCCACTGGTACTAAAGTAGGTACCTGTTTCATCTCTGCCCTTCAGACTTACTTTACCATTTCTCCATTGGATTGTTTTCCAAGCTGGCATGCTGCAGCACTCTCTAGTTTTATGCAGATTCCCTCAGTTTTGGCTTGCTGCTTCCCGATTTTATTACCTCCATTTACTTGTGTTCAGCAATGCGTGCCCAGGTACCTTAATGATCCAAAGCCTTCTGCATCTGATTGCACTGCTTCTCATTTTTTGCAATGGGTATCATCTGCAACCCAGGAGAATTGTGTACTCTCAGCACCATAATCCAAACCATTTGCAACAAAATAAAATAAAGACATTATTGTACCATGTTCATATACTGGCAGGTGACGCTGTCTGGAAAGAAAGGGAGAACATGTGTTGGCAGGAGTTCAACCTCATCAGTAGGGATATTTAAATAAGTCAGATGGAAGAATTAAAATAAGCCAGGAAGACATTTTCAGGAAAAAATCCCACAAAGTCCCCTTTATGTCAGGAAATACGATAGCAGCTTTGCAGTGATTGTGCCATGGGGCCATCCATAATAAAGGACCAATGGTAGGGCTGAAACAAATATCCAAAGTGAAGACTGAATTGGATAAATTTGGTATATTTAAAACTGTTTTAACAAAGCACGTATGAAGTGGTATTTTCTTCCAGCTCTGTTTGCGGTTTTGAATCCTTTTTATGGCATTATAGTTACGTCAGAATTTCAGTATTCCATATTTAGTATTTCGGTTACTTCAATATTTTGTTGTTTTTTGTTACTTTGTTCACTTTACAACCAGTGGTCATATTTGACATGGTTTTTAAAATTTTTGAATGTGAATGTGATTGGTCCAAAATGAAGCAATCATGTTCAAAAAGTCCAAACCCCACCAAATAGTAACACTATAGAGAACAGAGTACTGAATACAGAAATGTCAAGGTAACAAAAATACCAAAGTGAAAAGCATAAATATCTCAACAGTAACAATGACAAATTTGGATATTTGTTGATTGGGAGGAGAATGTGAATTAACTTTGCAAAGATGAAATGTAATTTCAGTTTGAGCCCTAATTGTGAGTAGCTATGGAGAGCAAAACTGAGAACTCTTGGAAGGAAGAAAAGAACTTGATAAGGTGCATTCTTTGAACGCCAAATTGTATACAGTCCGGGTGTCCTGGCGATCTACCTGACACAAACAGGGCTGGCCTTAGGTATTTTGCTCACCTGGACAACATGAATTTTACCCCCATTCTGGACCCAAATCTGGAGAACTGAATCCTGGGATATGGCCCTGACAAGCAAGGTGACAGATGAGGGAAAGGGGCATTAATGATTAATTAACGGTGTAAATGGCTTGGGGGCTGAAGCTCCAGGGTTGAGAACTTTGTGGAAGAAGAAAGGAATTTCACAATGCATATACTTTAGAGTCCAAAATGTAATGTATATGTGTAGAGCATCCCAGAGACTTGCCTGACACAATCCGTGTTCATTCTGACCGTACATATCTGGCAGTAGAGATGAAATGAATATTGAAACTGTTCTTTGAGGTTATTATCTTCTTGATCAGATTGGAAGGAGAATGTCTGCATCAGTGCAGTGCTCCAGTGTGGTTCGTTTGGTCATTGGTGTGCGTTTTGGTTCAAGAGTTGTTGTTCCCTTTGTTACATCTGAGTGTTTGGAGATTTGGTTCAATCTGGGGGTGTAACTGGCTGGGAGTTGAGTTCAAGGGTGTTTAGATGGTTCAGTCAGATTGGTCTGGGACCAAGGCATACAAACAGACCAAACTAAACTACACACATGAACCAAACTGAACCGAAACCCCCCCATAGGTCCAGACTCAACTAACTAACCCCAGAACAAACTTATCTTGAACCAGACTGATCCGATCCAGTCACTCAGACCCAAACCATAGGATTCATGAACATAATCAAACCAGACCGATTTCCCAAACCAAACCAGACCAATTCCAGACCAATTTTCCCCCAAACCGAACCAGACTGATTTCTCCCCTTCCCTCCCCTGCCCCCAACCAAACCAGATTGATTTTTCCTCAAACCAAACCAGAACACTCCATACTTAACCAAACATATTCACTGTTGGAGCAGACTGCATATCTGATCCAATGGATGAAGCTCAGAGCAGCAAAATCCAATGGATATAGCATTACATTCAAATATTCCTTTCACCACTACCTGGCAGGCACACTCCATATTAAAGCATTACTCCACCTCCCTGCTGAGGTAAACTCTTGTGCAAACTAATGCTGAAATGAATAGCTAATTTAATATTCACAGAAATACTACATTTTGGGATAGGTATCCAAATAAACTTTCATTCACATATTTGCTATTTCATTTTCAGTGTTTCACTTATTTAATCAATTTGGGGCTTTGTTAATTGTCAAGAGTTTATTTAGTCCTTTATTTAGTTATTTCAGGACTATTTAGTGCTATTTCAGTACTAATACTGAAACCTCAAAATGACCCAAACAAAATATTAAAATGACGGAAATAGCCAAAATTACCAGAATAACCAGAACAGAGTAACTAAAATGACTATAACTATGGGAAAACAAGGAAATAAATAGCACTTTGTATCCATCTCATCAGTCCCAAATAGATTGAATTTGTCAAATACAATATTCTCTTTGCATATTTATTTTATCTCTGTTGTGAACAGGTAACATCTCTCTCTATTATTATTATTATTATTTTTATAAACATTTATATAGCGCCGGTCATGTACCTGGCTCTGTACAGAACATAGAAATAGACGCAGTCCCTGCCTGTGGTCTCTACCTCAGTCTCCTGTCAATAACGTGGACATGATAATACTTTCCTCTCTCTGTGCTGGGAGGATGTTGCATCTTTCTGTCCAATGGTCAAAACGCCCTGGTGGTGCAGGTCCATGAATTCCCAGGAGAACTGGGCTCAGGGACTAAAAAGCTGGAATACTGCCCATTACAGATTCCATTGTGCCACCTCAAGTGGAAGAATGACTTTAAAGTAAAGAGAAAGAAGGTGGTGGTGTGGGGGGGGGGGGGAAAGGGCGATAGAATCTTAACCTCCTGCACCAAATTGCTTTTACTTAACAGTTTAGGTCAGTTTCAAGTAGGTCACAAGGATGTGTGTATCTTCAGAATAAAGTCTTTAATCGGCTGATGGATATGAAAAAATAAATTACAGTGGCAAAATGTAATAAACGTTAAAGGGAAAATGATGAGGGTAATATAACTACATTGATTTAACTAGGATGATATAGAGGAATTGTCTGTTTTATAGGTTTCTAGATGTCTATTAGTGGCACTGTATTAAGGAATCGGGCTGTTCTCTTGATATACTTAAGAGCTGTCAGTAATTCCTATTTCACAGTCCACTGCTTCAATTCAGAAACCATGTTCCAGCTTTGGCGACCCCATCCCGGGTTCGCTGGAGGGTGACCGCCTGCCAAAGGTTTTCTTTCAAGCAGCCATCAAAGTAAGCAGCTATATTATTCAAAATTGTGCTGTGCTTAAGAGGAGCTGGTGGCTTTTAGCCCCCTCCCTCTCCCATCTTGCTGAGGGACTGCAGTGCCATTTGTTTCAATAACTCGTAGCACAGGCATCATTACATCATAATCTTCCCTGTCAGAGGCAGGCCCTCCCTGCTGTCAAGGAAGCAAGAGGAGAAGACATTTCTGTAAGCATTTACGGCTTTGGGATTAACCCAAAGTTGACCATTTATGTTGACATTCAGGTGGAAGAAGGTAACCTGGTTTTTTTTTTAGAACTGGTCCAAAAGCACGGTGGAAAATATGTAAAATTATTTACCTTCTACAATGTATGTTATCTAGTGGTCATCCCGTGTACCCTTTGACTACTGCTATGTGAACTCTTTATTAGAGGTGTGCACCAGGGAACCAGGTCATTTTTTGTTTTCATTTTTCATTATTTTTTAATGATTTCATTTTCATAAATATCAACATTTCATTTTTGCTTTTGTTGTCAATTACCATTGGTTTCAATTGAAAACACATTTTAGGCTGTATTTTTGTTGTTGTTGTTGTTGTTATATTTGGATGAACCTTGGAAGTATTGCACCACTAATGGAAGGCATTACATGTACCAAATTTCAGAAGGTTTGGATAAAGGAACCAATTTTATGAGCAGTTGAACTGTGTTATTTTGCAAAAATATGCATATACATTGGTGGCTGTAACTTCTTTGTCTCTCACCTAATGTGGATGAAACTTGGCATGTTTATACCACTCTCCACATTTACTATGTCTGCCAATGTTCAGAAGGATTGAATAAAGGATAATGGTGGTATAAGCAATTAACTTTTAAATGTATGTCTGACTGTAACGTCTTTATAGTCCAACCAGGGTACATGAAATTTGGCAGAACTGAATCTCACTTCTTCAGAATTAACTCTGCCAAATATCAAAAAGATGTGATCCCAATTTTATAAGCCTGCACAACATATGCAGAGAATGAGCCTATGCCAGGGATTCTCTTACATATCACTGTGGTATAAGATCTGTTTGTGATGCCAATTGGCCAACATAAATGTCAACCAAATATACTTATTCTGTGATGTGACCATCCCAACTTCTCTCCCCCACTTGTTACTGGGAAGTCAGAAGCATCAGTTTAGGAAAGAGCCAATAGAGATTCTCTTATGTCCTCTGTCACAGTGCTGCAGGATGTGATTGTCATGATAATTGGCCAGCCTGGATGTGTAAACCATGTATCCGGATTGCTGGTATGCTATCCCCAATTTCCCTGTCCCTTCTATGTCTGCCTGAGGGCCTCCCCCTCCCGATGCCCTCCTCGAAGCCACCACCGATTGGTCCTGTAAAGCTGGAAGTATGCAGTAATTGGCCAGTAAATGTGTCTGTCACTATGTTTGATTGCTATCTATCCTCCGTCCTACAGCCTCCCTCCCGCTGCCATGCCAGGTGCCTGACTCCGACTCGCACTGCATGTGCTGCTATTTATCTGAAAAATGGTCTTCACGGGGACAACTTAAATTGCTTATTAAATTGGGTCCCTTTATCAAATTGTCCTGTAGTTTGAAAGAGATGACAGGGAAGGTATGTGATACATTCTTGCTGAATGTCACGTAAACAGGATGGAGTGCTGCAGGGGCTGTGTGGACTGGAGGGGTGTGTGCTGCCTGAGGGGGCTGATTAGCAACACCTAGGGATAGGCGAACGTGGTTTGGAAGTTCGGAGTTCGGTCTGAACTCGGCCTGTTCGGACGACCGAACCCGAACTGACCGAACCGAACTCTATTCCGAATGCCGAAATGACCGAACAGTTCGGTCAGTTCGGATGGCGTTCGGTTGAGTTCGGGTGGCAAAAATGTGTCACGGGAAGGCAAAACGTGACAGGGAGGGGGAGTCAGCTGAGGAGCAGACTTCCAGGCACCAGGG
>QEPC01012674.1:57778-71998 GCA_003113815.1 Sphenodon punctatus | reverse complement strand
GGGGCCACAATGGAGAGGGCATTCTCGGTGGCCAGGCCGCGACTATGGACCTCCCTCCCAGAGGAAACCCATCTGACCCCAAGTTTTATGGCCTTCTGCCGGGCCTGTAAAACCTGGCTGTTCTCCCAGGTCTTCAGGGGAGGGAACAGGGGGGTTGTGATAGAATCTTGGGGGGGGATGTTCTTAGGTGGATTTTTCAATGTTTTAATCTTTAAGTTTTGTGTTTTATTATCTTATTGTTATTTTATCTATTGTTACTTTTATGTTGTAAACCGCCCCGAGGTGCCATGGACATGAGGGGGAGGCTAAGAAATGCAAATAAATATATATATTTTATATATTTATAAATATATAAATATATTTAAATTTATAAAAATAAATAAAATAAGTAGTGCCATTACTGATCCATCAAGCCCAGCATCAGACCAAAATGGTCCATCAAGCCCAGCATCCTGTCCTCCGACAGTGGCCAATCTCGATCACTTGAGAGAAGAACCAACAGTCAAAATGGGCAATCCATTCCCCATTGTTCACTCTCAGCTCCCGACAGTAAGAAGTTCATCCCGTAAGCTACTTGGTTAATAGCCATTAATGGACCTACTCTCCAAAAACGTATCCAGTACTTTTTTAAACTCAGCTATACTACTGCTCTTGACAATGTCCACTGGTAACAAATTCCATAAGTTAATTATGCGTTGAGTGAAAAAGCACTTGCTTTTATTTGTTTTAAATCTGCCAGCAACTAGTTGCATGGAGTGCCCCCTAGTTCTAGTACTATTTGAGAGGGTAAATAACTGCTCCCTATCTACTTCTTCCACACCACTCAAGATTTTATAAGCCTCTATCATGTCCCCTCTCAGTCTTCTCTTCTCGAAGCTGAAGAGACCCAGCTTGTCAAGCCTCTCTTTGTATGGAAGCCGTTCCATACCCTTTACCATTCCCGTTGCCCTTCTCTGTACCTTTTCTAATTCAGCTATGTCTTTTTTGAGGTGGAGCGACCAGAACTGCACACAATATTCCAGGTGTGGTTGCACCTGGAATCAAATGGCCAGGAGTCAAATCTAGGAGTCAAATGGTGAGGACTGTGTCCAAAGCCAGGTAATAAGGCAAAGCAGGGTTGAGGAAGAACTGGAATTGCACATGGAGTCCTAGAAGACAGCTTGGTTAGCTGGCATGTTGCACAGACACTATAAGACAAAAGTGAGCAAACTGTGTCTCTTTGGCCAAATTGACATAAATGGATGCGGCTCTCGGGATTAGAAACTTTGCCCACCCTGATATAGCCAATAAGAAGTAGCATAACCAACCAATCAGATACTAGGGCCATTTTGGTATGCGGCAGACTTCTGATGAGTCTGGTCTATGGACAGCTTCCCTAGAAGTGCAGAGCTAGAGCATCTGCCTAAAGTCCCTTGTGGGCAGGTTTGGGATCCACAAGGTTTTAAAGATGGCCAACAACTAATTCCCATCTCCATACAGTTAGTGATACTTTCCTTCTCCAATGGAAAATAAACAGGACCCAGAAAATCAGGCAGGATTCGCTCCAAATTCTCTGCCCAGTCAGGGCCCTGGGCTGCCTCCCTCTTTTCCCACCTCTTAAGCACCAGTACTGTTGAACACGAGACTTATTCTTTCCAGCTACACAAGGCATAGGTTGGCACAATGATTTCCTAACTATTTGGAGCAGTGGACCACTGTCAAGACTCAAAACATTCTGTGGACCACTATGCACCTGAAGGATGCTCATTGAAGGTTGGCTGGGAATTCACGAGGTCAGTAGCTTCAATCCCTACTGGCACCTTGGTGATTTCTGGGGGAAGATGAAACCAGAGGATGACATAATGCACATGTATTGGCTGCACAGTTGCTGTAGCTAAGGCCAGTTCTGCAGACCAGCTGAAGATGTCATACCATAGACTTATTTGCACCACTGGTGCTCTGCAGAGCAGGCTAGAAGAACTACACTGTAATGACCTGTCCTTGGGAATCCATGGGATTCCATGCAAGCACAGAGCTCTTCACAAGAGCAGCGTCCTAAAACAGTTAACAAGCAAACAAACAAAAACCACCCATGGTTTCAGATAGGTAAGGTTCACTTGAGAGCTGAAACAGGTAGTGGGCTTCATATTTGTGGCTATTACTCATATTTTCAGGTAGTCCTTTTGGCCCCTGCACTAACACTGGTTCAAAACAGCTGTTCTGTTTTTGCAGAACAGTTCAGTGAAAACAATGGCTGTCAGAATTTTGATCAGAATTCCAATCAAAATAAATGTTTGAGTGGAATTCCAGTTGAAAGATTTGAACATGCACAAAATGGCGGCCACCAATCTGAGCTTGCATAAAATGACCACTGCTAATGGTAAAGTGACTGCCATTTTGTTGTATGACACAAATGGTCAAAAATGTTTTAGATCATTCTGATCAGAAATCCAAATAATAATAAATTATAATCTTTATTTTTATATAGTGCCCCCCTGCCATGGGACTCAGAGTGCTTTACATATAACTAATAAACACAACTTTTAATCCTCACAACAACCCTGTGAGGTAGGTTAGGCGGAGAGAATATTGTGACTGGCCCAAGGTCACCCAGTGAATTTCTAGCTAAGGTGAAACTTGAACCAGGATCCTCCCCATGGTCCACGTATTGCACACTTAGCCATGTTATTCACTTAAATGAATAACTGTTTGTTCTATTTCCAATTGGAACAATCAAAATGCCCGATTCTGACAGAATCTGGTCAGCCCAACCCCAGGCAGAATTCTGGTTTCAGACCTACCCTGAACACTACCCACAACTGAAAGCACTCACATATCCAATTTTGGGGGGCATTCTTGTTTGTTCGTATGTTTGTTTTTCATTTTCAGTATTTTAGTTGCATCATGCAAATATTGCAAAATTACATCAGCAAAATACCAATACCAAGCTATCCAAAATGAATAAGTAAAGAGGAAAAAATCTAATAGGTACCTGCTAGAGTGCAAATGGGTATTTATTGATCATTATTCAAATCACAGTTTTCAGCTCGGGTACTGCAGTTTTGATGGGTTTCCCCATTTTGGGTACCCATTTCAGCTCTACTTCACACTTAAGTAACTCTGCTGCTAAATCAATGAACTTGGGTGCGACAGCCTTACTAAGAAATGTAGGTTCTGATCTTCATCTTGGTGACTTTACTTTGAAATTATTCCTTGCACGATTATTAACAACAAACAAATGTCTGAAAATCCTGCTGCAGGTGGATACCATTTGCAATCAAATAAAAGGGCAAACATGTTGAATAAATTATTTGCAGTGAACTTTTCCACTTCCAGTCATACCTTTAAGCACCCTAGGGCTTCAGCAAGCTTGCCAGAGTTCTCCGAATGTACTTTTGTGTGTGTCCTTCATTAGCATTACCCAAAACCTCTGCAATTGATCTGGTATTTGTCTGCGGTTCCTTTGACCTCCCCCTGTCGATGGATCACATTCAGAATTAGCTTCACTGTATTCCTGGTAGTCTGCATCCCTAGCACGTGCAATGTGGCTCCTCAAGAGTCTTGGTGAGGATGTCGTGATGCATCTTGGTTCAATAAATAGGAGATACATTTATCTTCACTGACTGTAAATTTAATTGTTTTGACTGGGCCTCTGAGCATATTTTCCAGACTGGACAGGTGGTTATCAAGGGGTGTGTTTTTCATGGGTGGGATTTTTTTTCCGTCTCGCAGGCCACTTTGAAAATTAGTCCAAGCTCACCTTAGTTGACCCATTCCCACCACCCAAGGGTGCCGGTTCAACACCAACTACTTTACACTATCAATCTGGGATTAGCATCTGATCTCGGGTAGCATTAAACAGCACAGGTGAAAACTGTTGGTTGGAGGGTTTTTCTCTGCCTGCACTATGTGAGGTTGCACTAGGGCAGCTAAATCTAAGTCTGGCTACCTTGGGTTGAAGCCCCAGTCCTAGCCAAGGCCCTTGTTAAAATTCCAAGCACTGAGAAGAGCTTGGAACAGAAACTTCTGCCCACATCATTTCCTTTCTGTAGTTCTAATCCATATTATGTATTAACGGGCAGCATGATTTCATTTTAATAAAACAAAAGCTCTTTTAAAATTACAGACATGCACTAAAAGAAAAAAGAAAAGAAATCAGACCGAAGCCTGTTGACTGGCATCATTCAATTTTTGAGTTGTAGTCAGTGGGTATTTTCAGATGTTACGAGATCACAGTCAACCACAGTGAATCTGCACATGGTGAAAGTGATCCCGTAACGTCTGATGGGGGAATGGAAGTTCCCCCCCAGATGTTCATCATGGTCAATTGTGGCGGGGAATCACATTCACCATGCGATCGGCTGAACCTGCGGGGTCGGGGCTGGTCGTGTGGCGAATGTGATTCCCCGCCGTGATGAACCAAGCCGTCGCGTCTGGACGGCAGTCACGGCCCAGAATCCCCGCAGGGATTCCAGGTCATGGTCAATTTGAGTGGGCGCTGTGGCCACATTGGCTGCAGCGCCCGCCCGTCTCCCCAGAGGGCGGGCGGCAGGGGAGCGGGGGGGTGGGGCCGCGCGGCCCCACGTTGCACCTCACGGCCCTGCCCCCTCCCCGATTCCCCGCTGGGAGCCGCCACCACGTCTGTTCACCTGTGATGTGGTGGCCCCAGCGGGGAATCGAAGGTTTGTTTCCGTGACAGGGCCAATTGGCCCCGTCACATCTGAAAATACCCAGTGTCACAGAGCAGGAAGGGACCTCAAGGATCAATTTGTCCATTCCCTTGTACAATTGCAAGATTCAACATACTTAACCTGATCCAACAGGGTAATCTGCCAACAGAGGGTGAAAACAGACATGACGCTAACCACCCTTTAACCACCCTTGGTGGATATTTATGCATGGTGCTGGACTGTATTGGTGTCCTATGCATCCCTGAAACATGCATAAATGACCACCAAGGGTAGTTAAAGTGTGGTTAGCGTCATGTCTGTTTTCACCCAGAGAAGCCGTGCCTAATAAAAATTCTACCACATGCAGTGACGGAGTGGTCAGAGCACATCAATGGCTGAAGGAACAGGGAGTGACCCTCTGCCATTACATTTGGTGGTTAACTTTGATATTAGAGGATTGTCCTGCCTAGTCAATTGCCATTTATTTTATTTATTTATTTGGTGCCAGCAGTGTACCTGGCACAGTAATCTGAACTAGTCAAAAATTCCTTCCTGGCCCCAAATAGGGTGGGACTCTGAGCATGTGTTCAGGCTAGACCCGAAACAGTCATCTGATTTGGTACCCACAGGTAATACTTACTTTTTCAGGTACCGTTTCAGATATCCAAATCAGTACCCAGATACTGTAAGAATACTCAAAAAACCAAAATTTCTATAACCAGGTTTTTGAGTACCTAAAAAGGGAAAATAATACCCAAACAATTCCCCAAATCTGACCCCAAATTGGGAGAAAATCATCATTTTGGTATACCAGTTGTCAGTATTTTAGTATTTCGGTATACTGATTGTCTATGGGTGTCTTCAGACGTTACGCGAACACGGTGAACCACGGTGAATACCCACCTGTGGTCACCGTGTCCCGTACGTCTGTTCACGGTGCGCCAGATGTTGGCCATGGTCAATTTTCACATGGGGTTCGTTTGAACCACGCTTCCCGGGCTAGCCGGGGGAAGGTCCCGGGAAGCGTGGTCAAACGGACCCCGGGCTGTGGCCAAGGAAAAGTAACGTCTGGCCGCGTGCCACGGCCCGGGATCCCCGGCGGGATCCCGGGCCGTGGCACAATCGGCCGGACGCGGCGGCCGCATTGGCCCCGCCGCCCGCCCGTCTCCTCGGAGGGCGGGCGGCGGGGTGCGTGGAGGGGGCGGGGCCGCGCGGCCGCACGTTGCGCCGCACGGCCCCTGCCACTTTCCCCGCCGGGGTCCCCCCGGCACGTCTGTTGTGCCGTTACGGGGTGACCCCGGCGGGGAACGAAGCCGTTGGTGCCGGTACGGGGCCAATGGCCAACGTCACGTCTGAAAATACCCAAAATTTCAGTATTTTAGTGTACTGGTTGTCGGTATTTCAGTATTTTGGGTACCTGAAATATCCAGTTTGAGTCAAGTAAGGTATACCTGTTTTTGTGGGTACTTATTTCAGCTCTATTCAGGACCCACAAGTTAGGGGACCCAACATATAATTACAGAACCCAGGAACCAGAATGCCTCCAGTTCATCTGGTGCCCAGAAATGAGGTGTGGATACCTGGAGTCTCTGGGACAAGCTTGAAGGGCTCATAACCCTATTTTGAACGATTCAGATGATCACCTCCTGGAGAGTGGAGCCTTCTTTTCCTGGGTTAATCCTGCCTCCTTCCAGACGTAATCACCCTGATCACTTTACCATTACTTTAAATCTTCTGCTTTATTGAAGGCAAAGCAGAGGGTATTATTACCTTGGGCTAATTATTCGTGGAACAAACAGACAGTTTTATATATGCTGATATTATTCACATTTTTGGTAAACCATCTGAATATCCAATAATATCCTCACCCAATATTGATATTCATATAGCTGTTTTATGGTTTAAATAGTTTGGTTATTTGGTGGGAAGCTCAATAGGGGGAAGTGTACTCTAGAGAGCAGGGCAGGGGGCTTGGTTGGGGGTGCCATGATGCAGGGTGCAGGGCAGGGGGGACTCCATAGTAGGGATGGGCGAACAGAATGTGGTTCGAATGTTTGGTTCGAAACCCGAGTTTGGGTTCAATGGTTCGGTTCAGTCGAGTTCGGTTTGGCCGAACTTGGCAGAACATTCAAAAATAGCGAAATCGAAACAAACCAAAACAAAATAAAAACCAAAATAGAAACTGAAACCTAATTTTCAGCCCTGGAAAGACGTTTTTCCTGCCTCTGAACTCGCCTGAACATGACCGAACTGTTCGGTTGTTCGAGAGTTCGGTTCGGATGTTCGGTTCGGACATCCAAACAGACCGAGTTCAGTCCGAACTCCGAACATCTGAACTGCGTTCGCCCATCCCTACTCCATAGTAGGCACTGTGCTTCAGCGAACAGTGCTACACTGTAGGGGGTACCTTGCTGTAGGAAGCAGCAGGGTAGGGGGATCAGTGGGGTGGCACCATAATGCAGTCCTGTAATCCTGAGCCCCCCACTCAGTAGAGGGCAGTGGGGACATCATGCTGCAGGAAGCAAGGCAAGACCTCACTGGTGTGTGTGTGGAAGAAGCAGAGTGGGGTTCTCAGCTATTGAGCATTATTTAGCATGTGGAATAAACTAAATAAACTAACTAAGGCAAATAACTGAACCGAATGAAGTGAATCACCAGATAGCTGAATAAATGGAATAGCTGGTTCAGTTTCTAAATTGAATAAACCAAACAGCCATAATCCAAAATATCCAAAGCGGGTATCCGAATGAAGCATGACAAGTATTCTTTCCATCTGATTCGATTTGAAGAAGACAATTATATTCACATTGAATATATATTTCATCTTTAGAAGTAGCTTCCTATGAGAACAACCCTGAAGTATCTCTCGTGGAATTGGGAGTGAATGATGCTTAGGACCCTGATGGAGAATAGTAAGGGAAGGTGTTTTTGTGATCAGACTAAGGAGGCCTGATGATGGGAGCATTGCCTTTTCTGTTCTGGGTGTGTAGATGGGAGGAGAAGTTGACAAGAACTGTCCACTTGTATGTTTCAATAATGTATTACACTTCCATACTGATAAATCTAGAATTCTGGAACTGCAGAGAGAAGAGATTGCTCTGGGATTTGTAGCAGGCTAAAAAAATTGATCCAGACAGAACTTAGATACTCCAGTGACAGGCATCTTAGCAATACCACAGATATACACAGATTCGATAGGAGACACCTGCCACTGGAACAGCTCAAAGCCTTTTTCAAATATTATTTTATAACTCCCATGGCCCTCAAGTAAACTGAGGTAGGGAGAAACTGTTGCAAAAGCCAGAAACTATTGCAAAATGTCATAAATTTGTTGCAGCAACAGCAAAAGACAGTAGGGCTGAAGCTGCAGCATTGGTTGCCGTTCTACTGTTTATTGTTGATTCTTGCCACCAATCCAAAGACATTTGCTGTCAGTTTGGGACTATTTCTGATATTTTGTAACACTTTCTGATATAGTGAGATTTGCAACAAATTTATGATACTCCAGAGGCTCTGGAGAAGGACTTGCGGGGGTACTGGTCTCCTTGGATATTTTCAAACCCAGTTGGACAACCATCCATCTGAGATGTTGTAGGCAGAAAATATCCTGCCTTGGAGCAGGGAGTTGGACTAAAAGACCCTTGATGTCCCTACATACTCTACAATTCTATTATTCTATTTGGGCCAAGTATTTTGTGTAGACTGAGGCTCTTTTGTTAACAGCATCTGCTGTTGTGGCTCACCAACTCTGTCGGAACTGGACATTTAGGTCGTTCTGATTGAAAATCGGAAGGGACGAAATTCCGTTTGGGTTTTCAGTCTGAACAATCAAAAACAAATTCCACCATTTTGTGCAAGCAACAAAATGGCCGCTGCTGTACAACAAAATGGCTTACAATACGTTGGTCGTCATTTTGTTGTGCAGCTGAGGCCATTTTGCTCATGTGTAAAATGGTTCAATCAGAATTACGATAGAAATTTCACCAGCCTTCTGTTTCTTTGGAATTGTTCCACAAAAATGGAAAGAGTATTTCGAACCAGCCCTAGTGACTCTAGAGTCAGTTGGGACTGTATGTCACTGACAGACAATGTTTCCTTCAAAACCAGGGATAGCAACAGGGCCTGCTCTAACTAGTCAGCAAAGCTCCTTAGTTAGCTTAGAGCTTTATTTGGTTTTTCCATTTCCTCAATTAAGTGGAACCCAGCAGATTAGAAGAACCACTCAGAGGAGTTAATCATAACTTTAACAACCTGCTCTCACTGCAATAACTGAATATGGTTGCATCCAGGCAGTGGAATAATCCACCACTAATCTTGCCCTTCGTCAGTCTATCTCCCTAAATGCCCTTTAATTAAGGTGGCTAAATACTTTATCTCCCTGGAAATGATGGAGGCAGATTGCTGGCTGCGTCTCTCCCTCCGGCTGTTGCAGAAAGGGGTTTGGATAACAGTAGGTTTGTATCCCGAGCACTATCAGCTCTAGATCAAGGAGGACAGATGGAGGTGGAAGGAAGGAAGGAAGGAAGGAAGGGTGACTATGTTTCCGCAGAGGGGATTGTTTTAAGGATTCTGAAGGTGTATCACGGGCCTTATCGTGGCTTCTCCGACACGCTGGGGAATGAATGAAACAGCTGTCACATTTAAACACACACAGAAGTAATCCTCCACTGAACACAATGCCAGGAGAAAACAGAAAATCTATCAGCACTTACAGCGCCTTCTATTTATTTAACGGCTGGGCCTGCCCTGCACTTCCGTAAGCTCCATCTGTGCAAGACAAACAGGAGCTGTGGCCAGGTACAGTAGCTTTTTTGTGGGGGCGGAGAAATAGCACTAGGTTCTGACATGTCATCCTTGCTCCTTACCTTCCATCTGGCAATGTCGGGTCTGGCACAGAATGCCAGTGGATGGGGAGGAAGTTGCTCAAAACTCCAGAATTCTTTCCCAAGTGGCGAGCTCTAAGAGGAAAAAAAACATCCCCTAGCGAATGGCAGCAATAGCATCACTCAGGACGGGGCACTGGTGGGAATGACAGAAGTCATGGCTAGTACTTAGGGCGAAGGGACTGACTAAGTGTGATTCCTGAGCTGTATTTGCAGTTCTAGAAGGGCAGTATTTATAGTATTTCATTTCATTTTTCATTTAATTTTTCATTTGTATCCCTCACTCTCCCACCCAAAGGCGGTTCGAGGTGGCTCACAACAGCAAATAAATACAATAATTGGGTTTTTTTCCCACGCAGGGGAACCCAACAATCAAAGCAACACACAGATACAGCAACGCTAGGGTCTATATCCCACACAGGGGGACCCAGCATTTAAAAAGCAATACACAATCGACACTCCCCCCCATATAATAATAAATAATTACATCTTACCCCCTCCAATTATCCTCTGCTATTAGCAGTCTCAACATTCCCATCCTGTTCACATCAGGGACCTTCTACAATACATCCTTCTGTCCCCTGCTGCCACCAGGGGACATCCTCCCTCTCAACCCCTCTCTCACTGGGGAGAGCAGGAGGCCTTCTCACAATCCATAACAGCAAAGAATTCACATCAGCTAGTCCCATCGACAAGCCCTCCTCCCCAACCTCCCGGCGAGCCATGCCCCCAACATGTACCTCCGGCCACCCCCGATGTTATGGGAAGTGACCCGGAAGGAAACCTCCCCAGGGCCCGCCCCCACATGGGAGGGGATGGACGAGCTACTCCATGACCCCTTGCTGGCCAACTGCCAACACCCCGCCCCCAGTACCAGTTGTTAATGTCTGTAGTCATCAGGAGGGGGGAGGAAGATCTTGTCATCTTTAATGGCTACCGCGCCGCCTCTGGAGCCCCCGACCAGCTGCCGCCTTCACTCCCCGCAGCCGCCTCCAATGTTAGTAGGGATGGATGTCACAGATTCAGATTAATCGTTACAGATAAATCTGAACCAAACCGCAACACTTCTGGTGCAGTTCAGTGTAAAACCTATACATTAAAAAATGGCCTTTTTGCGCATGTGCAATTATTTTTAATTTTTAAATTTTAAAAAATTATTTCTAAATTGATTTAAATATGAATCTGTAATATGGATCCATAATTAAATCTGGAATTAAAGATCCAGATCCATAATACGGATCCAGTTCCATAATTCTCTCCAGACGCTCACCGCTAATTTATAGTAGTTATAGCAGGGGGTTGGATAGCAGGACAACTAGACCCTAGTATAACCAGCTCTAGGTAGGATTATCCCTCTGGGTTTTAACTCATCATCTCTGGGCTGCAGGTGAATCCCTAATTTCTTTGGGTTATCAAAGAGAGAGGGAAAACCCAGTGATTAATTTTTTAATTTATATATATATATTTTTTAAATGTCCCAGGATCCAAGCTGCCCCTAAAAACTACACCTCCTGGTGCAGAGCTTGCCAGAGAAGAGAAATGTACTCTATTCTCCAGCTAGCAGCCAAACCATTGGACGAACTTGCCTCTCCACAGCTGGTGGGGCAGAAAAATCATTAATGAAAGCCACGTAAATTATGCAGGCTTTTTGTAAGCTGCCCTGAGCTGCTATGACAGGAGGGATGGGGTAGTACGGTTTTTAAATAAATAAATAATTTTTTATTTCCAACCCCAAAATGGCCAATATTGGCCTTTTCTTGATTTTTCACATTTTGAGATGCACACTCCCACTGGGAACATTTCCTGAGGCTCACCCTCTCTGAATTTAATTACTAGGGCTGAGTCCTGGTACGCCCCACCCTCCACCTTCAGATATTAAGCCCTGGGTGAAACCCTTTCTGACATTTCCCCACCCCTGAAGAGCAGTGTAACGCCATGGTGCTCCAAAGGGGGTGTGGCTAAAATGGGAGTGGGACTGTTCCTTTGCCCCACCCCCTTTGCCCCACCCCCCAGTCCGTTTGGGTCAAAGCCTTTGGAAAGGTATGAACCTAGCTCTAGGAGAGGAGTGGAGGAGCTTCTGCTGCTGAGCTGGACTCCTGAGTTCTGTCCCTACCTTTAGGATGGGACTGTGGCCTAGTAGTCAGAGCCCAGGTCTACGTATCAGGATTTTGGGGGGTTCAGAGACAGATTTCTGCAGCTGAGGAGCCTGCTTCAGTGATAAGGTCATTGCAGTTAGTACTGAGTTGGAAGATGGTCTGTGGCATGGTTCTGACACTTGTATTTTCAAAGTGAGGCCTGTCCTTTATCTCAACCAGATCCCTTCATCCACTGAGTATACCTGGGGAAAGCAATGCAGGCAGATGCTGACAGTGGCCACCCACTGCTGCCAAGGGACATTGATGCAGCGAGCTAGCAGCTGGCCATTAAAAACGAAACCACATCCCCTCCAGCTACTTCTATGATGGCCTGTTCTTTGATAAATAAAATATCACCCTGTGGATTGCACACAGCATGAGACTGCCTGTGAGAGAGACAAAGCAATCTCTGGGGGTGGTTTAAAACATCTCCCTGTGAGGTCATGGCAGCTTCCCAGATGCTGACTAAACCATTCGGTATTAGTTAATAGTAAGCAAGCAATAACAATTAAAAGCAGGCAATGCAACTTCCTGTATTCTGTACGGCATGAAGCCTGCTACTGGCACTCAGTGAATAAATTAATACTATAATAGAATGGGTGTGTGTGTGTGTGTGTGTGAGAGAGAGAGAGAGAGAGAGAGAAAGAGAGAGAGAACATTGCCATCTACAAGATAGAATGAGAAACGTTCCATTTTGTGTCTTAAGTCCTGTACTGATTTTCTCTCACCAGCCACTTTCAAACAAGGCACAAGCTACATGGGGAGTGTTTCCACGTTCCCCACGCTGCCAGAAGTGACGTGCTGCCAATTGTTGGCAGTGGCAGAGACTGGAGACGCTAAGCTTTGAAGAGGTGCATTCTGAAAGCCTCACTTTTCAGGCTTTCAAAATGCGCCTCTTCAAAGCCCCGCTTGTCCAGCCGCCGCCACTGCCAACAATGGGCAGCACGTCACTTACGGCAGAACGGAGAGTGTTTACGCGCTCCCTGCGCAGATTTTTTCTGAACGCGAGGCTCAGGAGGCACTTCTAAACGCCTTGTTTGAAAGTGACCACGGATAACAAGTTTCAAAATCCAGCCCTGTAATCCGTGAGAGAAATTGTGCCAGAAACAGGCTAAAACCCTGCACACATGAGTGGAGTTTCCTGCAATTCTACCTGGCGCAATTTCAGCTCACGCCAGTCCCTCCCCACTCCTGCCTCATGTGGAAGCAGACTCAGTCAGGTTAACTTAAAAGCTAGGGGCCTTTGAATGTTTACAAATTGAGGGTGACAGGGTTAAGTTCTCTTGTCACTGTTGAATGGTAACATGAGTAACCAGCAGAGCTAAATGAAAGGCAAGTAAGGTGGCCACCTTTGGCCTATCTTTTAGGAAGCCTTAGTCAGGTAAGTTATACATTTTTCCTAGCTCCACCCCTTCTGAATAAGCATGTGGAGAGAATTCTGCAGCTGGTGAAGAATGTGGCGGCCTGTCTGCCTACTGGGACAGGTCACTGTGAGCACATTACACCAGTGCTCCAATCTCTGCACTGGCTGCTTATTATCTTCCGAGCCCGATTCAAGATGGTGTTTTTGACTTTAAAAGCCCTAAACAGCCTGGGTCCTAGCTATCTGAAAGACTGCCTCACTTCCCGGGCTCCTGGGCAGCTCTTGAGGTCATCAGAGCATGCCCTCCTGGAGGTACCATGCTATAGACAGGTGGCGACCAACAGGCAGGCGTTCTTGGCGGCTGCACCGATGCTGTGGTACTCACTCCCGGTGGAGGTCTGTCTCAGTCTGGATCTATTTGTCTTCTGGTGTTGGTGCAAAACGTTGCTCTTCTGCCAGGCATTTGGGGGTGGATGGGTTGGGGTGTGTTTTTTGGGGGGGGAGTGGGGTTTGTTTCTTGCACACCCTTTGTTTTTTTATTGTTGTTTATTGATTTTGGTTTACTATTTTAATATTCTAGAGTTTATGGTATTTTATTATATTTATATCTATGTTGTTCATCACCCTGAGGTGCCAGAGGCAGGAGGGTGGGGTAAAAAATTATAAAATAAAATAAAAAATAAAATAAATGCACCAAAAACCACCTGGGGTCCTGACGCTGGGAAAAGCTGTGAAGTTCTGGTTTGCCACAATTTATACTGCTTAGGTCTGCCTAGGGGCCACATTGAAAATTAGTACAAGCTCCAAGAGCTGCATAGAAGCTGGGTTCAGGGGTGCTTAAGGGACGCACTCAGAAAGAGAAGGGTCCAGATCTTGGAAACGTGCCATGGATCTCTCCCCTATCCATGTGTGCATGCCCTCATCTCTGCTCCCTTACCCTGAGCTCAGCCTTTCAGTGCTTTGGGGTAAGAACTGGATCTATGGGCCAGATCTAGGAAGTTTATTTAATTTAATTTATTTATTTATTTATTTTATCAATTTATATCCCACCCCAATTTATATTTCAAAAATATAAAAATACAGTCATAAAAAATATTTTAAAAGCACTCATAACTTTACAACAATTAAAACACGGCTAGGGTAACACTAAAACAATCGATACAATAAATAAGGGTGGAGGGAGATAAAAA
>QEPC01012674.1:36423-54136 GCA_003113815.1 Sphenodon punctatus | reverse complement strand
ACCCCCCCCCCCACCCTTCCTCCCTAGCCCTGAACAAGAAAAACCCCTACCTGCCAAAAAACTCCCCATAGTCCCCTGTGGCCCCAAAGTGCCCCTAAGGCCGTGCCCTTTGGCTGCGGCCCATGGCTTGTGGCCTGAGGCAGGGCCACTGGCCGCTGGGATTAATAGCCCCGAGCCACTTCCGGGTGGGGGAGGGGACAAGTCAGCCCTCGCGACTGGCTTCTTCGTTCCCCCTCACCTCCCTGGCTCTCACAGCTTGTTGTTCCTCCCCGCAGGTCTCAAGGATCCCGCAGAGCAGCAGAGCGGTGGTGACAGCAGTGGCAACGGCAGCAACACCCCCCCCCTTTCAGCAGGCAAGCAGGCAGATGACCACACAGCGCAGGTAAGTTGTTTAAAATCCTGCTGGCCGCTGGGCTTAATAGCCCCCAGCCACTTCTGGGTTGAAAGGTGTCAAATGAAAACTAGCTGTGGGTTGTATTTGGACCCCAGGCTTGAGGTTTTCCATCCCTGCCTAAGCAGTTTACAAATCACTGAACCCGTTATACAGATGAGGAAGCAAGACATAGTGAAGGAAAGACTTGTCCAAGGACACACAGTCAGGAACCAGACCCAGGATTGTCCATTCTTCCAGTCTGCTCTCACCACTAACCATTGCTTCCTCTCCTGCTTAGCAGGGAGAGGGAGATTAGCTGGTGCAGCAAGTAAAAGTGGCTCTGTCATGTCTCTGCTTCTGTGCCTTTCCTCTAAAACAATGGTGCTCAAAGTTGTCCTTAGCGTCTGTGTTTGGAAATGTCCCTGCAGTGACTACAATAATCATCTTACAAACAACCTCCAATGAGCTCTAATTGCCTTGAACGTTGTGCTACAGCTGGGATATTGGGAAAGCAGTGAGACACGCTGACTGTCACAGCGCTGCTCTGATTATATGGAACCTTGGGGATTGGTTACAACGAGAAAGAAGTGAGTTAGTCTAGTAAAAGAGCCGGTTTTTGCATGGCACCTTCTCAACATCCTCCAGACAGAGCCAAAAACAGCTCTCCAGCATCTCTGCTCTCCAGCGTGAAAGAGAAATAGTTGATCGTGCAGGAATGGTGGGAAGTATAGTCTTGGAATGCCACTGCCAGAACTACCCATAAGAGGAATTTTGTCTTTATGGGTCACTGTATAGGTTTGGACCTAGGGGTGAAAGCCCTCCAGCTCAAGCTTTTATTGACTGCACTAAAGGGGTACATCCACTAGCTGCCCCCATTGGAATAATCTATGGAGCAGCCACTGGAATGAGGATGTGCCACACATTCGGCTTGTAACACTATGCTCAGCAGTGCTAATTAATACGAGCCTCTCAGTGCTTTAGAATCACCAGATAATGGTTTTCACTAGAATAACCCTAGAGGTGAAACAAAAATCAAATAAAACAAATACGTCTGATGAATGTGGACTATACTATCTGGCTCTAATTTGACAAAGCAGATAATAATTAGGGACGAACTGAGTAAAAAAATAAAATATTCCCGGGTATTTCCGAGGATTGGGCCTGATTTTTCAGACCAGTCCTTGGTAACTAAGTGAATGGTCAGTACTTAGTCGTGGCAGGAAGGGGGCGGGAATAGGGCACAGAGGCAGCAGGGGAAGGGCAGAGGGCTTCAGGGGAAGGAGGACAAACCTCCTGTCCCCTCTTCTTTGCCCCTTCCCAGGGAGCAGCAGACACACAGGAAAGTAGAAGAAGCCAGCACACCATAGAGTGGAGCAGCTGTTCTAATGCAAATCTCTGGGATCATGCTCTATAATGCTGTCAGGGAGTATGCTGAGAAATGTAGTCCAGCATGTTCCCAGAGAGTCAGCCACAATCACTGTTCTATTCTCCTGGAACATTCTGGACTACATTTCCCAGCATGCTCCCAGATAGCATTATAGAGCATGTTCCTAGACACTTGTATTAGGACAGTTGCTCTACTCCCTGGTGTGCTAGCTTCCTCTGATTTCCTGAATATTTGGTGCTTTCTGGGAAGAGGCAGGGCAGGGGGGATGGAGTTTGCTGCCACCTCCCCCTGCTGCCCCTTGCCCTCTTCCCCTGCTGCAATCTTCCCCCATTTCCCCTGCTGCCCTCTGCCTCCCCTTCCTGCCCCCATTCCTGTGGTCAGCACCCCTTGATCAAGGAGTTAGTATCAAGTGCCAGGCCAATTCCTCTGTTGCTCGGTACTCAGAAAAATTAAGTCGAGTGCTAGAATACTCAGGAAAACCGGAGTAATTCTGACAACTGAGTTTCAGTCCTAGTAAAAACCGCTATTCATTTCTGTTTCATTGAATAGCCACTGCCCACATTTCTCTACCATATGAGCTAAAAGTTCTGATGTTTATTAGACATCATGGAAAACCCAAGGCATGGTGTTTATGTGCGGACGTTCCATGGGGTCTAAATGTTCCATCAAACTTCTGCAGGCCTCTCCTCCCTGTGACCAGGGCCAGATCAAGAATTGTGCAAACTCGTGGTCACTAGGCACGAACCGAGCAATCACAACAAATGCTGTTTCCGTTGGAAAAAGGTCATTTGCTTCCATTTGAGTGATGAGGTAACTTATCAGTCTTTTCTTGATTTTCACCTTTTTTTGTTATTTCCCAGCACTTTTTGGTATTTTGTTAATTAAGTAAATTGTAATTGTTCAGTAAAACAAACACCGCATTGAGAGGGGCCCCTCACTGCCGTATCTCTGACACAAAACAAATGGGGTGGGGGTTTAATACTATGGCACTCCTATCCAGCTCTTGTAAATTTCAAAGCCTCCTGCTGTCCCCCCACCCCCACACACATTGTGGAAGTGCACAACCACCGATCCCAACACCTGTACTCCCCAGGCTGACTCACTTTACCACCACCCTGGGCTACTACTGTCCCAGTCGCTGCTGGTTGCTCCCTTCTCCTCCCTCGGTCGGCAAGCTGCACAACTGAGCTTGGGGACCTCTCTTCTCATCTTTTTCTGAGTGCGAAAAGGAGTGGGGAGGCCTCTTCCCACCTGTGTGCAACCCCCTAATGGGTCCCCATTTCCAGGGTAACCAATATCAGAAGAATGTGTGGGTCTTGCGCGCATATATGGTATCAGTCCCCCTGGGAATGGGAACCAATTAGTGGGTTGCACCAGGGGCCTTAGAGCTTAGTCCATGCCTGGCCATGTCACAATGGACGTGATGTTACCCATTACCTACGGGGCCACAGACAGACACAACCTTCCCATAAAGTGTTTCCTTTACCTATATATAGGTAAAGAACACCTAATAATTATTCACAAATCCCCTCAACTTTCCTCCTCCCCAAGAGCATCCTCAAGTCCAGTAATAGCCACTGCCCCATTGTGGTCTGCATTGGGGTACCTGCATGCAGCTGGATGAGAGCACAAACTGGTCTAATGGGTTGTATAGGCAAGTACCTGTGTGCAGTTTAATGAGACCACAAATTAGGCTAGTGACTTTCCCATGCAATCCAGCAGGGGTGGATTGGCAAGTCTCCCTACCAGGAGATATCCTGGTGGGCCGATGTCCCCAGTGACATCATGGGGCTGGCCAGCCAAGCTGGTGTTGTTGGTTTTTTTTTAAAATCCAGTCAAGGGCCAGGGCCAGGTCAGTTCACCACCTAACTGGTCTCCTCGGTGGCTGGCCCTTCCTCTTAGTTCTCCTCCCAGGCTTCCCCTCACAGGAACTGCGCATGCGCAAGTTCCTGTGTCAGCAGCAGCCGGGAAGAGAACTGAGTGGCATGCGTGGCTTGAGGCAGCAGCAGAGCAAAGGAGAGGTAGCAGGTAGGGATGTGCGAACACAGTTCGGACGTTCGGAGTTTGGCCCGAACCCAGCCAGTTCGGATGCCGAACCGGATGCCCGAACCAAACGTGGAACCCCCCAAACAGTTCAGGCACGTTCAGGTGGGAAAAACCTGTCAGACAGGCCCGGGGGGAGGGGGAGCAGCTGAGGAGCAGACTTCCTGGCCCCAGGGGTGGAGAGAGGCTTGGACTAGCAGCCAGCCTACCTAATCACCATCCCTCCTTTCCTCAAACCCACTGGCTTGGCAGTCTGTGATTGGCCACGGGCCAGGCTGCACAGAGCCAATGGGGCTTGTGGTAAGGAGGGTGCAGCAAGTAACAAAAGTCATTGCCTTCCCCCCTTCCAATTCCTTCTGAGCTAGCCACTCATCCTGTCAGCAGGCGTTTTCAGAAGTCTCCCTCTCCCAGCAGTTTGTGTTTCTAATCCATTGCCATCCTCCTCCTATTTCACCCATTTCCACACATTTACCTCCATAGTTTCATTTATTTAGATTAGATTAGATAGATTTAGGTTTATTTTGTATTTTTTACCCCTCCCTGTGTTGTTTCTCCCTACCCTCCATTGAATATATTCCATCACTGCTTCCCTTCTCCTGTTTTAGGATTTATTTAGAGTAGGATTAGATTGATTTAGCTTTCATTTCAGTTTTGTACCCCTCCTTGTGTTGTTTTTTGTGACCTGTCTGTGTTCCCTCCCATCCCTATGTGTATATATAGATAGATAATAGATACTAGTATAGACTCGGATCTGGCCACCATCATCCATGCCTTTATCACCTCTAGTTGCAGGACTTAGCTTAGTTATAGAGATAGATAGAGATAGTGTGTAGTGATTCAATTTTAACATTTTATAGTGTGTTTGTAGGACTAGGCCTTTGTAGATAATGATATAATTGTAGATAATGATATAATATTCCATTTAGTTCCATAGGTTTTAGAATAATTAATAGCAGTTATAGTGTAGATATATATATTATAATCCAATTCTGAATAAATAAATAAATAAAAAAACTTTGTGTGCATTATTTGTGTTTTAGAAATTGAGAAGGGAAGCAGGAGAGGTCAGTCTGCTGCCCGTAAGGTAGGCAATGGGGCACGTGGCAGGAGTGGCAGGGGCCATGCCAGCTAAGTGGCAGCAGGCATCAGCAGCACCTGGGTCCATTACCACACCCCAAACTGCACAGGCCTGATTTTGGCAGACAGGCTTCAGAGGCTCTCAGCAGTGGCACTAGGGGTGTGGTTTGGCATCGCCTACTGCCAGCGTCCTCCACTGCCACGCAGGGCACTGGAAGGCCTGCACTCTAGGAGGCTGTGGCTGTCTCTGCTGCAGCTGCAGGAGCAAGTGCAGGTGCTTCAGGGGCAGGGTCCAAAGTTCATCATGTGCTACCATTGTCCCCCATTATTGAGGTGATCCCCAGCAGTCCAGGGCTGATGGATCCCACCCTGGTTACTAGAGGCACCCTCAGGGACCAAGTGCTGAGCCTGTCTGCCCAGGCAACGTGGGTTGCCAATCCCCAAGCCTTCCTTGTTTCTGCTGCTGCTGCTGCTGTGTCTCCGACAGCCTGCGGAGCACATGAAGCCTCCAGGCGGCTGAATTTTCAAAACGTTCAGGGGGGTCCGAACTCCTCAGGACCGAACCGATGAACCCGAACTAAGTTTTGGGGCTGAACAGCTGAAAATCTGAACCTGTTCTGTTCGCACATTCCTAGTAGCAGGTAGGCATTGTCTGCAGGCAGACCCTGCTCCTGCGGGCTGAGCTGGCCTTGCCTTGCTGTTTCAGGCCCAGAGGGGGTGGCTGGGCAGCACATGGGGAGGGGGGGAGGAGCAAGTGGGATGGCCAGCCACTTCCTGCCGGCCTGCCTTGGGTTTTTTTTCTGTATCAGACCTTGCGTGTGTGTGTGTGTGTGTGTGTGTGTGTGTGTGTGTGTGTGTGTGTGCTCCCCCTATCAGGACTTCTTTCTGTTGCTAGTGGTGAGGGTTCAGGGGGGTAGGCAGCCTGCCATGGTAGCTCTTGGAGGCCGGGGGGGGAGGTAGACCTCCTCAGAAAGCAGATGAGCACTTCTGTAAAAAAATCAATTGCCTCCAGACTCCCTGCCCCTGCCAGCCACCCTCAGAAGCAACCTGGAAGGGGGCGGAGGGGGACGAACTTCCACCTCCCCCTCTGCCCACCTGCCAGGGTGCCCTCTGCCCCCCCGAGCTCACCCACCGGCCACCGCTACACTGCTCATCCAACTAGGCCAACATCCTGGATCAGAAGGTTGCTACCTTGTGCAAATACAGTACTTCGATAGGGTTCCGACCATTCTCACAACAGAGTGTAGAGCCATCTCGAAGAACCTTGTTTAGAAGGTAGCAACCTTCTGTTCTTCTTTGAGTGACTCTGACCATTCTCCCAACTGGGACTGGGTGTTGCGAGAATGGGAGAAGCCACTTGAAGAATCTGCTGTTGACTAGCCAAGCTAAGGAAGCATGTGTGAGTAACTGAGTGAGGTGAGTGTGTGTGTTTTGAATGGGTGTGACAATGTGATAGATAGATAGATAGATAGATAGATAGATAGATAGATAGATATGAGAGCTTGATTAGGTGTGTGTGTCTGTGTGTAGGTGTGTGAGAGAGTCTGTGTGTGAGAGAGAGAGTCTCTGTGTGTGTGTGTGAGAGAGAGAGAGAGAGAGAGAGAGAGAGGGTGTGTGTGTTAGAGTTTCTATGTATGTGTGAGAGAGATCAGAGTGTGTGTAAGACAGTCTGTGTGTGAGTGTGTGTGTCTATGTGAGAGAGTGTCTGTGTGTGTGAGTGTGTCTGTGTGAGAGGCTCCTTCCCTGTGCTGTGATACTCCCCCCCCATGTGGCCCCAAATGGATCCCCCTTCCTCCACCCCGCGAACCTCCCCCACCCCGTGGCCCCAAACTGATCCTCCCTCCTCCTTCCATGTGTGACCCTCCCCGCACCCACAGCCCAAACTGATCCTCTCTCCTCCTTCCCTGTGTGACCTTCCTCCCACAGACCCAAACTGATCCTCCCTTCTCCCTCTGACCCTCTCCTGCAGCCCCAAACTGATACTCCCCTCACAAGCATACAGACATCTCTCTCTCTCTCTCTCTCTCTCACACACACACACACAACCACACACACACACCAGACAGAACAAGTATGAGCCATGCTTGGTCTGTGTGTGTGTGTGTGTTAGAGAGAGAGAGAGAGAGAGGTATGTCTGTGTGTCTGTATGTGAAAGAGTGTCTATGTGTGAGGGAGATGTGAATGTCTGTGTGTGTCTGTATGTGTGAGAAAGGTGTGTGTGGCCATGATCTTTGGGAGGGAAGGGGCTGGGGCATCTGGAAGTGGCTGAAGGGGTTGGGAGGTGGGAATAATCTTGGGGGAGGAGGTTAAGGGAAGAATCTGGAGGGATGATCTTGGGGAAGATGGGGTTGAAGGAAGGAACCGGGTGCTGTAAAATGCTGCAACTGTTGCTATTTACTTTTGATTGGACTCTGCAGACTTGGTGGTGAAAGGCTGAGCTAGAAGGAGTGGTTTTGGAAGCTCAGGATTGACCACAAATGCTGCACAATTGGTTGTGGTTTGAGGGTGTCTTTGGTTGGAGTTTAATAAACCCTTGCCTTGAAGGCAAGGTGATCTGTATTCAGTGTGCGTTTTCTATTCATTGCATATTCCAAGGCAATGTCAAAATTCAAGCTGGCCCCACCTACCACTGGTCCCGTCTACAACATGGGCCACTTTCAGAATATTTTCCAGGGTCGTTTTAAGTTCCCAATCCGCCCCTGCCCACTAGCCCAATTTGGACTCAAATCCAACTGCACTCAGGTTTGTCCCTCCTAGAGCAGGCCTTCGAAGTACACGCAGTTGAGGATTACAGTGTGGGCTGATAGAGATTCCTCTATCTGTTGGGTTTGGGAGCTCACCCTCCCCTCATGCGGAACTCTACCAGACCCAAGTTCCTCTTAGGGCATTTTCTCATGGGACAAAACTCTCACCATTTGCCTCCGGGAAAAACTCCTGGAGTCAAATGCTGTGCGTCTTTTGTCACATGGGAAAATAAAGTCACATGGCTTTGGCCCCAATCATGTGGAGGATGCAGAGCTTGATTTTCTAGTTCTGCATCCTCTGTATGATTGGAGCGAAAGTTGCGCTACTTTGTTTTCCCACGTGACAAATGCTGCGCAGCTTTTGCCTCCGGAAGTTTTACCCAGAGGCAAATGGTGCGTGTTTTGTCTCGTGAAAAAGCGGTCTTAGCTTAAACCCTCTGCTCAGATTGGGGGGAGGGGTTGTCTGTCTTCTGGATTCAAGGGAAATTTCCCCTTTGAGCTGGTAATCCCACTCTCTGCCTTATCTGCACTTCTGCTGCGGTGAGGCTCGTGGCAGTGAAAGCAGATTTCCAGGTGCTGTGTTCTAGCGCCCTTTCCTCTCTCCTGAGTCCAGAGAATGTTTCCTCAGGCAGCCATCTTGTCTCCCTCTCTTTAGTTTCACTTGCTCTAGTTATTGAAAAATAAACTTAAAAATAGGACTGCAACAACAAGTAAAAAGAGCCCAAATATTATGTTTTGTTTACAAATTCTTAGTCTCTTGATTTTTAAGGACCTGATCCATGATTCTTTTTAGGACCACTGAGCCCGACCCCAAACACTGCAGATCGTGCGTGGAGCCATGTGCACGTGGAGCTGCGTGCATTCTTCTTGCAGGAAAATTGAGCCCTGCGGATCCCGCGTGTGTGCACGCACATAGGCTCCAAGGGGTTTGGGATCAGGCTCATTGAAAGAAAGGTCATAGAAAAATGTATTCTTTGTTGTTTTTTTTACAAATTTACTAACCCTCACACAGTGGAAGGGAAGAGGAAATCCAGACTTTTACGTAGGTCAACCACTTGGGATGATGTGTTTGTATAAACTTGGTTTGATACCAAAGCAAAGGTGGAGACACTGGGTATTTTCAGACGTTACAAGATCACAGTCAACCACAGTGAACCACGGTCAATCCTGCAGCAGGGCCAAAGCGCCCTGAACGTCTGTTCGGCGGCCGCCAGATGTTCACCACAGTCAATACCCACATGGGGTCAAATTCAACCACGCTTCCGGAGCTCTGGCCTGGACCATTGCCGAAAGCATGGTCAAAGTGATTCCCACTGGGAAACAATAAAAAGTAACGTCTGAATGGCAACCACTGGCCGGAATTTAAAAAAATGATTCCCAGCCGGGGGCAGAGCATGCAGCGTCGCTGCCAGGCAACCTGCAACAACACAGGCTGTGGAGGGAGATTTAAAGGGCACACAGCAGCAGGGGGACGTGGTGGGATGGAGCAAGGCAGAAGGGAGAGGAGAGTGGCGGGCAAGAGACCGAGGGAGGAGGAGGAGGAGGCAGTGGAGGCGCAGGAGGAGGAGGTGGTCATGCTGCTCATGGAGGAGGTAGAGGGACAGCAGCAGCAGCAGCAGCCGCCGGGACAGCCCCCCCCCCGTCCCGCAGACACAGAAACAGGCCCGGGAGCCTGAGCCCCCAGAGGAGATGGGCGCAGCCCCAGAGAAGGAGGAGGAGCAGGAGCACCCGGGAGGACCACAGGGGAGATGGCCCTACCAAAGAAGGGAGCAATGGGGGCACAGGGAGACCCAGGATTTTATCCAAATCTGGGGGACCCTGGAGCATCAACTGGAGCTCGCGCTCAATCAGTGCAATGAGCACGTGTTCCGGGAGATAGTGCAGGACATGGAGGTGATGGGGCATCACAGGACCATGGCACAGTGCCACTCAAAGGTCAAGGAGCTAAAGAGGGAGTACAAGGCCATCCGGGACAACAATAGGTGGTCCAGACATGGAGCCCAGACTGCCCCCTACTATGATGCCCTGGACCTCATCCTCCACATGAAGGGATCAATAGTATCCCTGTGCCTCATGGGGAGCGCCATGGTCCAGGACAGTTAATGGGCTGAGGTACCCCCTCCCCTCTCCACCCCACAGGAAGGCACCAACTCCAGGACCCCAGACCCCCAGGAGGAATGCCCAGGTACCTCACAGACCAGCAGGGCCCCCCCTACACCAGCCTGGAGATCCCCCACCCCCTGGCCAGACAGGCTGACTCCAAGGCTGGCACACTGATCACCTTCAGCCAGTGGTCACTGGGGGCCCCCAGCTACACAGACGGGCTGGCCTCGGAGGGATCGGAGACAGACATTGACGGTAAGTGGGAAGATGGGAGGGGAGACAGACCGGGGTGAGGGGGGGAAGGAGGTCTGGATGCCCCTGCTTAGGGTGCGACTGGCCAGGGCAGCCACCCCATAACTGCTGTGTACTCTACAGGCTAGCCCGAGAGGTCCCAGAAACCCGTGCCCCCGCCACAATGGATGAGGGAGCACCGGGCATGGGTATGGTGCCAGAGGGAGGACCAGGCAGAGGACATCGTCCACACCACAATGGAACAGGGGGAGTGGATGATAGCGGCCATGGATCGCATGGAGGCAGCCACAGAGCGATCCCTACAACAGGTGGAGGCAAGGGACTGGAGGTTCCAGGTGGAGGTGCACCTGGAACGGAGGCAGGAGCGCCGGAACCACAGCAGGCAAGTAGAGGCATTTGGGCGGCTGGAACAGACCATCAAGGGGATGGTGCAGGAGCATTCCGCTACAATTGATAGGTCCCATGACATCGGGACCTCCCTGCTCCTGCACGCTGGCACAATGAGTGCCTATGTGATGGCAGCCACCCCACCGGGCACCCTGCCTGCCCAGGGCCCCATGCCAGCCCCCCCACCATCTCCCCAACTGCCCCAGCTGTCACCCCACCAGCTGGGGCTGCTCATCCACCTCCCAGTCCCTGTAGGCCTCCAGAGGGAGCAGCCACCGAGGGGGGGCCCTCAGGTCCCAGGTCTGCCCTCCCTCCCACAACCGCCTTCCCTTCCGGACACTGAGGCCTCCCAGGACACCATTGGGGACATGGACAGCAGGGGGGAGGGGGGAGCTCCCAGAGCTCTGCAGACCCCACAGGGAAGGCGAGGGGGAGGCCCTGGAGACGTGGGAGACAGGGGGATGGGGGAGAGGGAGGGCGGTCTGAGGGGGGCATGGAAACTGCACGGTGGGGGGGTGATGGCGGTGTAGGGGGGGACATGTACTTGGGTGAGGGACTAAATTCCAGGCCACCACTATTGCCTCCTTTTGTCTGTTCATGGGCCAGGGGGTGGAGGCGGACCGATAGCCATAGAGGGGCTCTCCCAGGGAGCTGGTGTGGGCCCCAGGTGGTGGGGTCAGGGTTGAGCACCCTCATGCCTCGACCTCCTGGCTGATATACCTGGCCAGGGCAGCACAGATGCGCTTGACGTATCGGTACTCCCACGGGTTCTCTGCATTCACATACAGGGGCAGAGGGCCGGGAAGGTTCTGGGGCATGGGGTATTTGAGGGTAGCCCCATCGGTCTTGCACACATTGTGCAGCACACAATGGGCACCTATCACCAGGGCCGAGGTCTCCACCGTGTAGTCCAGTTGGCCAGCAAGGCTCCTCCAGTACTGCTTGAGGGCCCCGAAAGAATGCTTGACCACGGTCCGGCTTGCACACAGGGGGAATTTTACAGCACTGTCTCCGGGGTCTGGGCGACCAGGTACAGACCATCAAGGGGATGGTGCAGGAACATTCTGCTACCATTGATATGGATCTCCCTGCTCCTGCACGCCGGCACAATGAGTGCCTATGTGATGGCAGTCACCATAAGCCACCAGGTGAGGGGATAGGCTGGGTCCCCCAGGATACAGGGGGGCATTAGAACCCCCTCGATCTGGGTCATCCCCATGTCCGCAAAGTCCCCGCAGTACATCCGGGCATAGAAGGGGGAGATGGTCATGATCCGGGCATCGTGGCTGCACCCAGAGTTGCCCGTGAAGATGTCGATGAACCACCTCCGGTGGTCCACAACAGTCTGTAGCTCTAGGGAGGGGTGGAGGTGTGTGCCGTCCAGGCACCCATGCAGTTGGGGAACCCTCCAGCGGTGAAGCCAGTCATCACAGCCACCTGGTCCGCTAGCTGGATTGCTTGGTCCAGGAGCACGCCCTCCACAGCCTCACATACATCCCGGAGAATACAGGCAATGGTGCTCACCCTGACACCGAAGTGCTGGGAGACTGACCGGCAGGAGTCGGGCGTTGCGAGAGCCCAGACCCTGATCGCCACCCGCTGGACCATGAGGATGGGGGTCCTCATGGGGGTGTGCTGCCACTCCAGCCAGAGCATCAGCAGCTCTGCAAGGCACAGTAGGGTGAGCTTGTCCATCCAAAAGTGTGCCCTCCTGGTGGCCTCATCCCACTGAGCCAGTGCCCAGGACCACCACCCCGTGCCCGCTCTGTGACCCAAACCCACTGGGCAATGGGCATAGTGAGCAGGGCGGTGTGCCACATGGTCTGCCTCCACCAGTGGAGGTGCCCAGCCACCTTGCAGAGCATTGCAGCCCTGTTCCGGCCACGGAGCAGGGACTGCCAGTCCGCCCTGGACACCCGCTGAGCCCTGAGCAGGGCCAGGGAATGCCTGCAGCCATGGTGGGCTCCCTGGGCCCTTGCAGTGCTCCAACCAAGCTAACCCACAGGCGGGCACCCAGTTGCAACTCTGCAGTCAGGGTGCGCAGCTGATCGGTGTGTGAATGGTACCACTCGGCACAGAGCGCTAGGTGCATCCCACAGGCGCCCAACCTGTCTTGCTGCATGGTGCCTTCTGCCCTGGATGGGATGGAGCTGGCCCCGTTATAGCCTGGGACACGTGGTGCCCCACCCCCGGGTTGTGACCCAGTGACCGGGCGAAGGCACCCGTGTGGGCCCAGGGCACCACCACCCCCCTGGCAGGCCTGGGTGGCTCCAGGTGGGTGGGAGGGCGGGGGCAACCCCTTGGGCGCACCTGCTGTCCCTGCCTGGGGCCTTGTGCATGGACCAGCGTGTGCCTGGGCATTCTGACAGCAGCTGCATTCCTGCTGTCATCACCTCCCACCTCTCTGTGTTGGCAACATTGTGTGCTCACTGGCCTGATTAGTGTGTTGGCTGTCCTGTCTGTGTGCTTGGTTACTGCAGCTGTGCTGGGTGAGGGTCCGCACCCCACGCCTCGCTTGTTTGCCATGCCTTGTTGCGGCCTGTAGCCTTATCACTTGGCCTTGGGGCTCCCCTGCATCCCCTCCCAGCCCTCCAGGGAATGTGGGCCCCCTTTTCTGTGCTCTCAGTCCCCCTGGCTTGCTGGACCATGGCTGGCTGCGCTTCCACCGGGCTCCCTGCCCCCATGGGCCCCCCCCCCATACGTGGACTTTCCGCGAGACCATGGCCCTGTGTGACCTGTGGCATACCCCGGCCATGCAATTGCTCCTGAGCTGCCTGGACAGCCTGCCGGGTGCCTATGCGAGCCGGAGCTCTGGCCTTCATTATTTTGACTATGAGGTGAGCACCCGCGATTGCTGGCTGCATGCTGAGACACTGGGGCTGGTTCCCTTTCCTGATGAGCGCATTCCAGAGAGGAGGTGCTCACATGTGGGGTGGTCTGTGGTGGAGACCGTGGCTGCTCTGTCTGTGTGCAGCCTGGCCACCTACATGATCTGTCTGGCGGAGGGGGGCCCTGCCTTGACCGTGTCCTATTTTGGCTGCGTTCACGGAGCCCGTGGGTACCAGTGCTCTTGTAGGGTGGTGTGTCACTGGCTGTTGGAGCTGGGTCACCTTCTGTGGCCCCCCCGCTGCTGACTTATGCATTTCTGAGCTCACCGCAGCAGAGCTGGTGGCGCTGTCAGGTGTGTGGTCCTGTTTCGATGTGCAGTTGAGGCTCTCCATGCAGGATCCATTCAAGGCATACTACCTGGTCGCCCACCACATGTCCATGCTGGGCACTTCATTCCCCTGGCAGGCCACCCAGCCCTTGGCCCCCTCGTGGCCCCCGGCAGCTGGCTGTGAGTCCCCCTGTGCCTTACGGGCCCCTGTTGCTGGCCCTGCTGTGAGCTCCCACCTCAGGCCTGCTGCTGTGCCCCACTGCCGGCTCCCTCCTTGATGTCCCACCCATGCTGCTGTGCTGCCTACTTCCCGGGGTTCCACTGCCCCTGCCTCTGGCTCTGGGGTCCCACCCCCCCATCTGCCTCTCCAACTGTTTTTCCCCTCCGTGGCTGCCTTCTCCAGTGTCCTTGTCCAGCTTGGGGGCCTGTGTGACCTCGGGATTCTGGGGGCCCCAGACTGCACCTCCCGGCTACCTCCTGCGGGGTGTGTGTTTGTGCCTTTGGACTGGCTGCACGGCTCTGGGTCTCCTGCCTCCCCTTCATGGCACCCTTGTCAGCGCTTGGGGTCTGTGTGTGCCTCCAGGATCATGCCCAGGCCTCTGCCTGTTCCATGTGGCCTCCCCCTGTGCCTGTACCCCAACCTTTTGGGTTCTCCCCATTCCGGGACTGACTATGTAGCTGTATGGGTGCCCGTGTTGGCTGTGCTGTTGTTGGGGGTCTGACTGCCGTTTCCCATGCCCGGTCCTGCCGTTGGTCTGTTCCCCCCCCCCTTCCCTGTCCCGCTGCCCTCCCTTCCCCCCTGTGCCTGGTGTGCCATGTGTGTTGTCTGTCCCGCTGTGTGCCCCCTTCCCTTCCTTTCCCATGCGGGTGTGTGTGCACCTGGGTGTGTGTGTGTTCTGTGTGTTCCACTGTGCCCTCGTTGTCTCTGTGCCTGTTGTGTGTGGTACCTCAGTGGCTCTTCTCCCTCCCTTCCCAATTCCCTTTTGTGGGCGTTCTCTTTTGGGCGTTCCCTTGTGTGGGCGTTCCCGAGCTGTTTGCAGGAGGGGCGGGATATAAATATATTAAATAAAATAAATAAATAAATTTAGCTTTGTTTGCCCTCAGCTGGCCATGTCTGTGTCCCGCCCCTCCCCGGTGCCTTCTGGGTGTTTTGATTGCAGCCGGGAATCGGCATCACGTCTGTTGCACTGCCCCGGGTCATGTTCTGGTGGCCCGTTTCCCTGCTGCGGTCCCAATCCCGTCATGTCTGTTCGGGGCTCTCCTTGACCACGGGGGGTGGTTGTTTGGTTCACCACCGCTGGGAATCCACTGTGGTGAATCGGGCACTGGTAACGTTTGAAATCACCCACTCACACAGACAGACAGACAGACGGATATGGTAAACTTGCATGTGGCAGACAGGCAGATAGCTGGTGCCCGCTTTATCTCTCTGTAAGTATGCAGTGGGTATTGTAAACGCCACCTACTTAGCCTCTGTCTATCACAAAACAACTCACCATCTCTATGTTTATCTTTTTAGTTAGCTACTGCTAGCAAACTCACCCTTTCTTCACATAGCTTGTTATCTGTCTGTTATCTTTCTTCACATGTCTCTCTATCTGCAACTCACATGCCTGTTTTGAGAACCTGTTGTATTTTGACCGAAATAAATAGGCAGTAAGGAGGGGATCATGGTGATTGTTGCAAAGTCAGAACATGGATCAATAGCAAGATAGATCCTACCAGGCAGCTACCTTGTCTGGGTTCTTGTAACATGCCCATCACCAAGGTACGAGTATGCCTTCTTATTTCAGTTAAAATTGCAATGGGGTCCCTTAAAGAGATCTCCAAACAGTTAAACTAAACAGTGCTTTTGACAAATAGGAGATTGCATATCTAAGAGACTTAACAGTATACCAGCCGTGCAAACACACACACACACACACAGACACAGAATCAGTTAGCATTTCCCAGAGTGCACTGCAAAGGCAATTTGTAGAGACACAGATATAAGGACTATTTCCGCTTTCAAATTGGGGGATTATATCGTATTTTGCATTGCTCTCGTGTAATTAAGGTAGCATGTCAGAAAAATTCCTTCCTACAACTACAGAATGCTGCTGTACCCCTCTTCCAATTTGTTCTCGTGGAGTGGAATTATTTGCACAGTCATTGGTGAAGTGTTTCATTTTATTAGGCTCTAGACAGATTTATCCAATAATGGGCACACCTAACAACTTAACGGAAGGTGGCTTCAAGCCCGCAAATTCCATCACATGGATATTATGGGAGGTGAGGGCTGGTGTCATGAAAGTATACGATGCTAGCGATGAGCAAGCGACATGATAGCAATTTGGTAAACAAGCCCAGCCAGCGTGTGGAACAATTCTTTTTATAAATGAACACAGTTGTCAGCATGCAGCATCAAAACTGCCACCTTGTGAATGATTAGAAGGAGAGAGAGCTTCACTGGCAGTGGTTCTGACATCTATGTCTGAGACAAAGGGTGGATTCTGATCTCATTTACACCATGCACGTTCAAAGTGATTCCATTGACTCCAGTGAGTTTACACCAGTGAAAAGAAGGGTGAAATCCTCCACTATTAAAGTTAATAAGAGTTTTTCTTTTGCTTCAATGGATGAAGAATTGTGCCCTAAAAGTACTTTCACATGTTACATTGACCACATAGATTTCATTCCAAACACATGTTTGAGTGTTCATGTGAACACACTCAGATTGCAGTCGGATTATGTGCCAAATCTGAGCAATCCGCTCTAAAAAGATGATGAAATTGGTTATAGGTATCGTTCCCCTGTAGCCAAGGAAACACAGAGGTGGGAACCTCTGGCCCCAGGCCCANTGATCCAGAGCCAGCCCAGCACCAGCGTCCAGCAGCAGCCAGTAAGTAAGTACCTGTACTGTATGATCCCTGGGGTGGGGTGGGGGTTTAACTCCCCCCCACCCCCCACCGGGATCACCCTAAGTACTTCCCAGTTCCCAGGAATCACCTACCTTGAGCTGCGGGTGGTGGCGGCGACGGTCCGGAGGCTTCAGCACCAGCAGTGGCTGCCAGATTCAGCACGCTAGTAGGCCTTTTGGGGGTTCCCCGGAAGGCCTACTAGCATGCTGAAGCCAGCAGCCACAGCCGGCGCTGAAGCCTTCGGACCGCCGCCACCCGCAGCTCAAGGTAGGCGATCCCTGGGAACTGGGAAGTACTTAGGGTGATCCCTAGGGTGGGCAGGGTGGGTGGGTGGTGTCCCCCCTTCCACCCGCGCAGCCTGGACTCGGGGAGGGAAACACGATTTTTTTGGTGGGTTTTTTTTACATTGTGGCCATTCATTTGAATGGCCGCAATGTAAAAAAAATAAAATCCGGTACCGGGAATCTGGTAAACGGGCCAGATTACCGGGTTAATCTGATACTGCCAGGACCCCAAAATACCGGCAGTATCTGATACCGGCTGATCCGATAGTCCCACCCCTGGTGTTTAAGTACCATCTGTGGCCAATCAGAAAGCTGGGGAGGGGCGTCTATGGAAACAAGCCCCAGCTGGGAGAGTGTGCGGCCATGCAAAGGGCAGTAAGACAGGGGAAGGCATATAGAGGAGAAATGCGGGAGGTGAACATGTCCACCGGGTGGTGCAGGCCCCCAAAACGCCTCTCCCGCATCCCAAGGTCAAGGGTTTGAGCCCGGGACCTGACACGAACAGGAGTGGGGATAAGATGAATGACGATACACCGGCCATCACCACTGGGTTCTCCTAGCCAGGAATGAGTGGAACCACTCAAAAACAGTCCCGCACACCCCAGACAGGTCCCACAGCTCTATCAACAACACCCAGGGTCAACAGTATCAAAGGCCACTGAAATATCTAACAAAATCAGCACAGTACAATTTTCCCAGTCAATTTCCAAGTGGAAATCATCAACCAGGCCTTTGGAGGAGGGGAGGGTGGGTTGGGATAAAAATCTGGGGAGGGGGATTAAGTTTTTTTTATTTAGGAAGATTTAAGATTTTTTAATTCTTTGCGTTTTATTGCTGTTTTAAATTATTGTGATTTTTGGTGTTGTAAACCACCCCGAGATGCCATGGACATGAGGGGGCAGCTAAGAAACGTAAATAAATAAATAAATAAACCCGGGCCATAAGCGCTGTTTCAGTGCCATGCCCAGGATGAAAACTGACTGACGTGGGTCCAGAAAACAAATAG
>QEPC01012663.1:688875-701282 GCA_003113815.1 Sphenodon punctatus | reverse complement strand
CCCCCCCCCACCGGCTCCTTTCAACATCACACCATATATTGTGTATTCAATTTATAACTTAAATCCAAACACAATTCCATAGTATTTCCCCTACTCTCTCCCCAAAACAAAACAGAAACCCACAGCAGGATTTAGGTTAAACATTTTCTGCAGATCCCTGCAGACTCAAATTCTATCATTTATTGCCCAATATTCCCCAGGCTCTTACTATTTAGAGCGTGAAACTTTACTAACAGTTATAAAAGGCCATAACATTTCATTTAAACCAGACCTTAGAACCATTTTTTTTTCTCTTTTTTTTTTTTTAACACAGATATGGAGCCCACAGGCCACCTATACCTTTTAACCAAAACAGAGTTCAAACATACTTTTTAATCTTCTCTCGCCAGGGCAGATACCCCCAAGCTCAAAGCTATACCTTATTTGAACATTTTTGCGGGTCCCAGTGATCTCCGCTTTTACTCAAAAATGCCCCATATTCCCTATGTTCTTACTGTTTGGAGCTTAAATTTTTTAACAACAAATATGAGAGTCCATCCGCTTAACCGGTCAACCCTTCAAACCATTCTATTTAACTCCCTCCAGTCTGTTGCCCTATTTTATTCTATCATGTTTTAAGCTCTTCAAAAATTGCAGCATACAACTTGAGCCCAGTAGTCTACAAGTTACCTATGACCAGTCAAGCAGAAGGGCCATCTTTGCCGCTCTCATGCATTGTCTACCATCACAGTTTCCCCCATAGAAGCCCTTGCTGCTTTGAATCTTTAAACATAGTACCAAATTCCAATGCCTTTTTGAAACAGTCTCTAACAAGTAGCATTATCCAAATTGTTTAGATGTTCTTTTTACTTTAGGCTGATAAATTTGACTCTAAACTGATGTGGTTCTTAATTAAGCAAACCTCGAATCTACCAACCCTATAATCATCCTTTTTTTTGTCCCCTCCATGCAGCCACCATTCTTGATTACCATAATTAATTACTCAATTTACTTTGAATTCTTGAAAACTCAGAGCACTACCAGACCATCTTCCAGAGTAACACTGAATTATATATCTTTTAGCCTTTTTGCAACTTCTATCAAATACCCCTCGAAAAGGGTTACTTCAACAAATACTCTTTTGATTGAGGTACCAAACAAGGAACCCCGAGGCTCTTGCAGACAGACACAAAACATACCAATAAAACTGTAATGCCCAGCCCTGATCTTTACCATACCCTCACAGCTGCCTCTTTCCTCAGTTTTCCCCTTTAGCTGGTCTCTTTATTTACACTCTTGCTTTCCGAATTAGTTATGATTTTCTAACACCAGACTCACAGACTTACAGCTTATGGAATCTGGCCCACCTTATGGAAGGAGCCAAAGAGCTGCCAAGCCTTTACAATACCTTTACAGGTCTCTCCAGCTGTCTACAGTCTCCATTTTATCCTTTAACTGCCAATATTGTTCTAAGCTCCTGACCCAGAATCACAAATCATTTATATACAGCTATAAAGGTGACCCTGGTCTGAACAGTCTTTCGCAAGTTCATTGCTGCGTCCCCTCAGTGCCCACAAAGAAACATTTATAGCTCTTACAAACATTCTGCATGTTATCCTTGGGGTCTAAATCATTTAAGCAAAGGTTTAACAGCTTCTTTCTGCTGGCTACAGCATCAAATTCTACCTTGGTTTCTCTTTTTGATTCAAACCCTTAGATGATCTTCTAAGGTCTTTTACACAGTACTTTAGGAGATGCCGCTGCCTTTAATTTTTGCTTTTTCAAGACTCCCTCTTTGGTTGACCATTTATATTTAAGGATTTGGTAGCTTCAACTATAGTTCTAAAGTGTTCTGCAGGGGCTTTTTTAGCCAGATTTTTACGCTGATTCTCTAGCTGCAGCAGACGCTGGCTGAGCTGCCAGAAAGATCTCAAGATCTTCAGTATTTTCAAAAATTTTCCTCTTCCCCTTTTCAAAAATCAGCATTTTTGCTGGAAACAGTAGTCTTGGTCTCAGATTCCTTTCATTTAGCTCCCCGAAATATTTACTCCATTTTAATCTTTTTTTCATAGTTTCTGCAGCATAATCTGGGAAGATTTTTATGGACTGCTGCTGAAAGACCAACTTCTTCTTGATTCTGGCTGCTCTCAGAACCTCTTCTTTAGTGTTATAATTCATAAACTTGACTAGGATTGGGCGGGGAGGGTCTGTATTTTTTTTGTGGAGGGCGCCCAGTTCTATGGGCCCTTTTGATTAAGGCAGCGTGGAAGTGCCCCTCCTCCAGGAAATTCTCCTTCATTATAGACCATATGATATCATTAATTTTTTCTGGCCCCCCCGCCTCTTTAACTCTGTTTATTCTTAAATTTCATCGACGTGAACGATTTTCCAGGTCTTCACATTTAGTCAATAAATAGGCAGTCTCCCCTTTCCACTTATTTAATTGTTCCTGCGTGACCAGGGAGTGGTCTTCAAGTTCAGAAATTCTTCCTTCTGCTGCCTCCACCCTCTTCGCCATCCCCTCCATTTTCTTGTTACCTGCTTGTACTGCTTCCTTGATCTGCCTCATTTCACTCTTGAGTTCTTCTTTCATCTGTTGAAGCAGCTTTTTTAAAGTGCCCTGTCCCTCTGCTTCTTCCTCCTCTGCACTTGAAGCGGCCTGGTCTCTCTCGGATTCCCGCGCTACCACCGCTGCTGCCGCCATGTTTTTTTCACCGCTGCAGGACTCACCCAGGGGCTTCAGCTCTGCGACGTGATTTTTATGGCAGAAGCGCTCAAGCGCGTTCGCCTGTGAGATTTTCTGCCGGGGTTTACTCCTACCGGCCATCCTCCAGCAAGAACGGGGAGGTTTTTTTTCTTTTTTGTGTGTTTGGTTTATTTTTGGAGCCGGGGAGAGCAGAGCCCAGGCGATTCCCGACTGCTAGCTGCGACGCATGCGCAGATCCCCCCTTATTTATTAAAATTTATACCCCACCCTTCCCCAAAGGCTCAGTGTGCCTTACAGAAATAAAAATACAGGGGGACAAGTGATAAAAATAGAATACAATCCCATGAAAATTCCTACCCTCCTGACCCCAACAAACTGAACCACCCCATCCCCTATTCTCGCCTGCAAAATACTTTGCCAAAAAGGAGTTTTGCACCACTTCTGGAATATGCTCAGGCCTTGGCTCTGGCGGGCCTCCTGTGGAAATGAGTTTCATAATACTTGGGCTGCAAAGACACCCCTCTGTGAGCCCTTTTCATATGGACAAGGTTGGCAGGTGGTACCTGCGAGAGGGTGCTGCCGGCTGACCGCACGGGTTGCAGTGGAGCATGGAAGAAAAGGTGGTCTCTCAGATATGTAGGGCCCAGGCTGTTTAGGGCTTTAAAGGTCAAAACCAGAACCCTAAATTGTGTCCAGAAAGCTATAGGAAGCCAGTGCAGATCATAGAGCATAGGTGTAATGTGTTCACATTGACCCACCCCTAAAAGGAGCTGGGATGCCATATTCTGCATCAGCTGCAGCTTCTGAACAGTCTCCAAGGGCAGCCCCATGTAAATCATTTTTAAAATTATTATTATTTATTTAAATTTATACCCTGCCCTACTCAAATGATTCAGGGTGGCTTACAAGGTATATACATATAATACATAAAAACTTCATAAAACCCAACCCCCAACCTTTCCCTTCACCCATCCCCAACCCCACCACAAACCCCACAAAACCCTCCCCAACCACCTCCTCACACCCCTACCCCAAACACCCACCAAAACCCCCATTCCCTATCCCTGCCTGTCAAATAACTTTATTATTATTATTAGCAAGCATTATTAGCAAGCAAACATTTATATAGTACCAGCAATGTACCTGGCGCTTTACAAAGTAATGGAATAGACATGGTCCCTGCCCTAGGGCTTACAATCTGAAAGACCATGGGGGTGGGGTGGCAAAGGAAGGGGAACAGAGGGGGAGACATGAAGTGTAACATTCACAAAGATACGAGGTCCCAGGTGCACGTACTTGGCTTGGTTACATCGAGAATGATGGCTGACTGGTCCGTGTGGTGAGGATATGAGTACACAGACCTCAGGTAACAGTTTGTACTGAATGGAGGGTATCAGCAGGAGTTAGATGAGGGGAGCGAGGAGAAGTCATGGAGGGCAGAGCGGAAGAGGTGATTCTTGAGGAGGGATTTGAAGATACAAAGGGAGGGAGCAAGGTGGATGTGGGCAGGGAAGGAGTTCCAGGCATGGGGGGCAGCTAGGGAGAAGGGAAGAAGGCGGTTAAGGGAGCAGGGGAGGTGTGGGAGCATGAGAAAGGGAACAGAGGAGGAGCGGAGTTCACAGACTGGAGTATGGAGGGAAATTAGCACAGAGAGGTGGGGGGAGCAAAGCTGTGAAGAGCTTTATAGGTGAAGATTAGGAACTTGTTCAGGAAGGGGGAGCCAGTGAAGAGAGGTGAGGTGGGGCTGAACGTGGTCAAAGCGACGGGCGAGGTGGATGACCCTGGCAGCAGAGTTTTGGATGGAGATAAGGGGAGAAAGGGGAGAGTGGGGGAAGCCAGTGAGCAGGAGGTTACAGTAATTGAGGTGAGAGATGACCAGGGTGTGAACAAGGGTTAGGGTTAGGGTTTGGCAGAGGAGACAGAGAGAAAAGGAAGAATCTTAGCAATGATATGGAGGGAGAAGCAACAGGATTTGCCAACAGAGCTGATGTAGGGTTTAAAAGAAAGGGGTGAGTCAAAGATGAAAAAGAAAGGTCTTGCAGCACCTCTGCAAGATCCCAAGGCTCAGACTCAAATGAACCTCTGTGGGAAGGGAGTTCCATAGCACTGGGGCAGCCACCGAGAACATCCACCTGCGAGCCCTCACCATACGAATAAGACTAACAGAAGGTACCCACAGGAATATACTTCCGGCCAATTGCAGGGGCTGCAGTGGGGCATGGAAGGAGAGGCAGTCTCTCAGATATGTGATGTCCAGGCTGTTTAGGACTTTAATGGTCATAAACATCACCATGAATTGTGCCTGGAAAGCTATAGGGAGCCAGTGCAGACTTTGGAGCACCAGTGTAATGTGCTCCTGGTGCCTCACCCCCGAAAGGAGGGGAGCCGATGCATTCTGCACCAGCTGCAGCTTCTGAGCTCAGGTAAGCACCAAGACTGCAGGGTCTGGGCAAGATGAAAAAAAGGGGTAGAACTGAGTGTCGTCAGCATACTGATGGCATTTCATCCCAAACCGCTGAATGACCTCACCCAGCAGTCTCATATACACGTTGAAGAAAAGAACCCTGCGGGATCTCACAGGGGAAGTCCTGAGAGACCAAGGAACAATCACCCATCACCTTCCTGACATGAAGGAGCAGAACCAGTCAAGAGCAGTCCCATGCACCCCTGCCAGGTGCCGTAATCATATCAACAACACCTCATGGTCAACTATATAAAAGGCCACCAAAAGATCTAACAGTATCAACAGGGTAGAATTCCCCCTCTCGATCTCCAGGCACAGGTCATCAACCAAGGCCACAAGCACAGTCTTCCTACCATACCCAGGTGGAAGTCCAACTGAAACAGGTCCAGGAATTCAATGGTGTCAAGATGAGCTTGGAGCTGTTGGGCAACCACCTGTTCAATAAGCTCCCCTAAAAAAAAGGAAGGTTAGAGACATGCCAATAGCTGGCCAGCATCCAAAGTTGGCTTCTTAAGCAGGGGCCAGACAACTACAGTTTTAAGAACATTAAACACCTTACTCTCATAAAGGGAGGCATTGACAACCCCCACCAGCAACGGCCTCAGCATCTCCTGACTGGCTTTCACCAGCTAGGATGGGGAGGCTCTAGTTCACTGCCCCAAGCACCTCCCCCTCATCAGTGGATGATACCGATTGAAACGAATCCAAATAAACAGGAGAAGACTGAGATTTCATAACCTCAAACCCTGAACTCTCAAACAGGGACCATGTCTATCTTATTCTCTGTAAAGCACCAGGTACATCGCTGGCACTATATAAAAGCTTATAATAATAATAATTAATAATAATGTCATGATGAATATGAACAATTTTGTCTGCAAAGTAATTAATACAAATGTCACAGGAGGCATTAGATGACTCAATTTCTGGATGGAGGCAGACTGGATTAACCAGGTGCCTCAGCACCCAGAACAGTTCCACCGGACAAAACTTTGCAGATGGTATGGTAGTGGAGAAGAAAGCTTTCCTCACCACCATCACAGCCATGGCATTGTCCCTTAAAAATGATCTATGCTGCAATAGGTTGGCTTCATCGTGAGTCAAGCAACACCTGCACTCTAACCACCTACTTTCCTACTTCTGCCACCTCAGGTCCTCAATATACCAGGGGGACCTGTGCTGCTGCAACGGTGGGTGCAAATGTCTGGGTGCAACCATGTTGATGGCCACAGTCAAGTTGTCATTCCATAAAGTGACCAGGTCATCGACAGAACAGCCGTCAAGGTCAGTCGGTGAGCCCCCCAGAGAGCTCTGGAAACCAACTGGATTCATAAGTTTCTGATGGTGTACCATCCTAATGGGTCCACCACCAGGCCCAGACTTAGGGGAAGACCCCCTAGGCCTTGGTCTTGGGTGGCGTTTTTGGGGGGGGCAGAAATCCTGGTGCTGCCCCCCTCCATCGCCCCCCCCCCGCAAGGCCAATGAAGCCTCCCTCATCTTCCTCTGCCATCAGCCTGCTAGTAGTGCTGCAGCAGCAGCAGGACACTGGGAGATAAAGTTGTTTGTAAACAAACAATTCCACCTCATGTGAGTGATCAGAAGGTTGTTGCCTTGTAAAGAATGTTCTTCAAGATGGCTCCTAACATTTTCACAACCGGGTTGTGCGTGCTCACCATATTGAAATAATAGACCACGAGATGGACTCGTGCGCCTCTAGTATAAAAACCACTCTCCTCCTCAGAATGACAGTTCCTTCTAACCCTTTCTAGGAATATAAAGAAAAAATTCCATACGGGCCTGGAAGGGTGGGTGTTGTGAGAATGTTAGGAGCCATCTTGAAGAACCTTGTTTACAAGGCAGCAACCTTCTGTTCTTCTTCGAGTGGCTTCTCACAGGCCCTTTTTACATTGCTCCGCCGAGTGGGGAGTCCATGGGCACACTGGTGCATGGGTGGGCATGCACACAACCGCACACACATCCCCACTCCCCCCCCCTCATCTGCACCCACAGAGCAACTGTCATTTCCCCCAATTTCTCTGTGCATGGGGACGAGTGGAAGGTGAGTGGGGATGCATGTTAGGCGAGCACACGCACACCCATTCAACACGGGCGCTGCATCATACACATGGGGCTCCCCGACCCATAAACACATGGTGTGGGGGCAGGGCTTGGCTNAGAAAGGGGTGAGTCAAAGATGAAAAAGAAAGGTCTTGCAGCACCTCTGCAAGATCCCAAGGCTCAGACTCAAATGAACCTCTGTGGGAAGGGAGTTCCATAGCACTGGGGCAGCCACCGAGAACATCCACCTGCGAGCCCTCACCATACGAATAAGACTAACAGAAGGTACCCACAGGAATATACTCCCGGCCAATTGCAGGGGCTGCAGTGGGGCATGGAAGGAGAGGCAGTCTCTCAGATATGTGATGTCCAGGCTGTTTAGGACTTTAATGGTCATAAACATCACCATGAATTGTGCCTGGAAAGCTATAGGGAGCCAGTGCAGACTTTGGAGCACCAGTGTAATGTGCTCCTGGTGCCTCACCCCCGAAAGGAGGGGAGCCGATGCATTCTGCACCAGCTGCAGCTTCTGAGCTCAGGTAAGCACCAAGACTGCAGGGTCTGGGCAAGATGAAAAAAAGGGGTAGAACTGAGTGTCGTCAGCATACTGATGGCATTTCATCCCAAACCGCTGAATGACCTCACCCAGCAGTCTCATATACACGTTGAAGAAAAGAACCCTGCGGGATCTCACAGGGGAAGTCCTGAGAGACCAAGGAACAATCACCCATCACCTTCCTGACATGAAGGAGCAGAACCAGTCAAGAGCAGTCCCATGCACCCCTGCCAGGTGCCGTAATCATATCAACAACACCTCATGGTCAACTATATAAAAGGCCACCAAAAGATCTAACAGTATCAACAGGGTAGAATTCCCCATCTCGATCTCCAGGCACAGGTCATCAACCAAGGCCACAAGCACAGTCTTCCTACCATACCCAGGTGGAAGTCCAACTGAAACAGGTCCAGGAATTCAATGGTGTCAAGATGAGCTTGGAGCTGTTGGGCAACCACCTGTTCAATAAGCTCCCCTAAAAAAAAGGAAGGTTAGAGACATGCCAATAGCTGGCCAGCATCCAAAGTTGGCTTCTTAAGCAGGGGCCAGACAACTACAGTTTTAAGAACATTAAACACCTTACTCTCATAAAGGGAGGCATTGACAACCCCCACCAGCAACGGCCTCAGCATCTCCTGACTGGCTTTCACCAGCTAGGATGGGGAGGCTCTAGTTCACTGCCCCAAGCACCTCCCCCTCATCAGTGGATGATACCGATTGAAACGAATCCAAATAAACAGGAGAAGACTGAGATTTCATAACCTCAAACCCTGAACTCTCAAACAGGGACCATGTCTATCTTATTCTCTGTAAAGCACCAGGTACATCGCTGGCACTATATAAAAGCTTATAATAATAATAATTAATAATAATGTCATGATGAATATGAACAATTTTGTCTGCAAAGTAATTAATACAAATGTCACAGGAGGCATTAGATGACTCAATTTCTGGATGGAGGCAGACTGGATTAACCAGGTGCCTCAGCACCCAGAACAGTTCCACCGGACAAAACTTTGCAGATGGTATGGTAGTGGAGAAGAAAGCTTTCCTCACCACCATCACAGCCATGGCATTGTCCCTTAAAAATGATCTATGCTGCAATAGGTTGGCTTCATCGTGAGTCAAGCAACACCTGCACTCTAACCACCTACTTTCCTACTTCTGCCACCTCAGGTCCTCAATATACCAGGGGGACCTGTGCTGCTGCAACGGTGGGTGCAAATGTCTGGGTGCAACCATGTTGATGGCCACAGTCAAGTTGTCATTCCATAAAGTGACCAGGTCATCGACAGAACAGCCGTCAAGGTCAGTCGGTGAGCCCCCCAGAGAGCTCTGGAAACCAACTGGATTCATAAGTTTCTGATGGTGTACCATCCTAATGGGTCCACCACCAGGCCCAGACTTAGGGGAAGACCCCCTAGGCCTTGGTCTTGGGTGGCGTTTTTGGGGGGGGCAGAAATCCTGGTGCTGCCCCCCTCCATCGCCCCCCCCCCGCAAGGCCAATGAAGCCTCCCTCATCTTCCTCTGCCATCAGCCTGGTAGTAGTGCTGCAGCAGCAGCAGGACACTGGGAGATAAAGTTGTTTGTAAACAAACAATTCCACCTCATGTGAGTGATCAGAAGGTTGTTGCCTTGTAAAGAATGTTCTTCAAGATGGCTCCTAACATTTTCACAACCGGGTTGTGCGTGCTCACCATATTGAAATAATAGACCACGAGATGGACTCGTGCGCCTCTAGTATAAAAACCACTCTCCTCCTCAGAATGACAGTTCCTTCTAACCCTTTCTAGGAATATAAAGAAAAAATTCCATACGGGCCTGGAAGGGTGGGTGTTGTGAGAATGTTAGGAGCCATCTTGAAGAACCTTGTTTACAAGGCAGCAACCTTCTGTTCTTCTTCGAGTGGCTTCTCACAGGCCCTTTTTACATTGCTCCGCCGAGTGGGGAGTCCATGGGCACACTGGTGCATGGGTGGGCATGCACACAACCGCACACACATCCCCACTCCCCCCCCCTCATCTGCACCCACAGAGCAACTGTCATTTCCCCCAATTTCTCTGTGCATGGGGACGAGTGGAAGGTGAGTGGGGATGCATGTTAGGCGAGCACACGCACACCCATTCAACACGGGCGCTGCATCATACACATGGGGCTCCCCGACCCATAAACACATGGTGTGGGGGCAGGGCTTGGCTTGGGGGCAGCAGTCTGAGAAGGGCCTAGGGGTGCAAAATTCCTAAGTCCAGCCCTGTCCACCACCCCGATGAGGGCATAAACGGGTGGGGAAACTGTAGTCTGGCCTTGAGGTAATGAAAGCATGAATGGTGGAAACCAGATTTGAATCAGAAAGAAAGGGCTGCAACTTTCTCACCAGATGGAGTTGGTGAAAAGTGGTCCTCCTGGCCACTGCCACAACCTGACACTCCAGGTACAGCAGGGGGTCTAGAAGCATTCCAAGGCTGCGAACCTGAGTAACTAGAGGGGCAAGATTAGTGCTGAAACTCTGTCCTTGGTTTTCCTCTGAAACCTTCAAGGATCAAGGTACTCTACTTGGTTTTCTGAGTTCCAAAGTTTCAAGGAAACTTTGGAACTTGGAAAATCCTCAGCTGAGTACAGGGAAGTGCTAGGCCCCTGCTCCACATTCCTTGGCCCCCACTGGCCAGGGAGAGAATAGGTCAGCGGGAGACAGGAAGGGGAGGTGGGGCATAGTGGGGGCTGAGGCAGTAAAATACTTTCCGTCCAGAGGGGCTCCGGTAACACGTGGCTTCCTCCAGACTGGGTAAGTTTAAAAAAACAAAAGCTGGGCATGCTCAGAAGGGTCTAAAGGCAATACAACTAAAGTTAATTATTATACATGAATATCTGGTAATGCCACACAACTCAACCCCAACTTCTCCCATAAGTGTATACAGTCATAACAGAGGAAAGAAAATAAATTGGAGAATCTAATTAATTTCATAGGCTTCTTTAAGCTATAACACCTAAAAAGATCGAACTAATTGGCTGATGTCCTGTTGAGCATAAGCTCACTGACATGAAAGCTTGTTAGCTGGAGGCGAAATGAAACTGCTGAATTGTAAGGAGGACAGTTTGCTTTAGATTCTGTGGAAAGGGTTGGTTTTTTTTGGGTTTTTTTTGCAGTTGACTATATTTGTTAGTATAGTTATTAGATACTGGGCAGGAATTCATTTTTAGAGAAGAATTTAATCTTTCTTTTGCTGTTCAAATCTATTCCATCTGCTCCCAATTGCCATTCAACGTGATATTGGACTTGAAAGTGGGGAACTGTCTAGGCATATTATGGTTCTCCCTTAATACAAACTGAAAGCAATGATTTTAAATGAACCCTGAAGTGTAGAGTTGATATAAGAGAAAGGCAGAGTTTGCAGATAGGAGCCAGTTGCACCTCTTTTTCATTAACCTAAAAGTAAAACTGGCCTCTCCTAGCAAAGTTTCTATTTCACATGTATCCTTCAATTAGTAGTGATTAGAGCTGGGTCGACATTCATTTTGAATTGAAATGAGAAGTTTGAAATGTTGGGTTGCATTTTTGATCAGTTCTACAAAGGATATGTCTAAGGAATTCTTTAATTTTTCACTAACATTGGACAATGCTTCTAGAATTGGCATTGCTATCACAATCCCAGTCTCCTCCATCATGCACTGTATGAATGATAAATAATAATAAACATCAGACAGACTTGGACTCAAGTTCATGCTAGATCGGTACACTTCCTGAGCTGCTGTGGTGACCATCAAGATAGTAGGGAAGAGAAGTGCCATCTGTCAAGGTACCAAGTTCATCCTCAAGACATTTGCCAGAATTATTTTACTTGATACTTTTAAGCCATATCACTGCAACGATATTTTAAGATGAATCATACCTGCACTTATTTATTCTTTGTTTCCCATTATGAATATTCCTACAGAATCACCTGTGCGCTTCACATGTACAGTCAGTACTCCATGCACCTATACACATTTATTGTAAAATCATCAGAACTGTGTGTAAAGTGACCATGTCAAAGTTCCTTAGCAGAAAACAAGATATTTAAAATCAGATTACAGCAGTGTGAGCTTCCCAATGTGCCTCAGTCCTGTTCTGATAGTGGCTTCAAGGAGAAGAGGTTAGCCTAGCCAGGCCTGATTTTTTTAACTGAGAAAGACAACAAATCTGACCACTTCTGACATTCGCCATGATTACTTTTCTGGTGCACTTGACAATAGCAGACTGACCCCCCAGCCCATTTATAGATCAGACATGAAGACTGAATTATGTTCTCAGACAAATGTGGTTATAATTCACACCTCATAGAGTTTAGAGACCAGTGGTGCCCTAAATAGTGGTGCACAGACTGAAGACTGATCCACTGGACAAAACAAGTTTGGGAGTCCATGGTTTAAATTATAGAGTTAATAAAGTGGTAGAACTTCCACGTTGTAGATTGCCAGATGGATGCTGGTTTAGAATCGGTATTTTAAGTGTCCGACACAGTAAACATTTCAAATAAAATGGTAATGTCATCTGTATTCCATCCCACAGACTCTACTCCAGGGAAAAGATGAACACTGACAGTCTTATTATAGCTGCTCCAGCCTTAGGCCATGTGCTGCAATGGCAAAGATTAACAACGGGAAGA
>QEPC01012663.1:665848-677797 GCA_003113815.1 Sphenodon punctatus | reverse complement strand
CAAAAGTACAGACAAGATGATGAGCAAGATAGCTCCTTGCTTACATTTGTTTAAGACTTGCCATCAGTTTGAGAACTACCTTATAGTAGTAACTAATTACACCTTGCGTAAGTCCCTTACTTTGCTGAGATTTCAGCTAATGCCCACGACGGTGACCGAGGGCAGACAAAAGCACATTCCTTATGAGATTAGATTCTGCCCATGTGCTCAGCAAAAGGTTGAGGATCTGACTCGTTATATTTTTGACTGCCACCTCGCAGAGAGTGTCAGACAGAAATTATTGGTTCCGTTGTTGACTGGGAAAACATTTTGGGACCACAATATGAAGCTTTCTTACTTGTTTCACCAACTCTAATCTAGCTAAGGACCTTAAGGCAGCTAACCTGGTGCACACTTTGACTGTCCAAAGGCGGCACACCATGAAATCACAGGATTCTACTATTGATTGAGTGTGGTGTTTTATTTTATTTTATTGTATTTTATTTTATTTTTTTATATTATTACTTTGTAAGCTTGCATTTAATTTTTGTACAGATGCTTTTTGGCTTGTTGTGCTGAATTTGTTATGACCAATGGTCAAGACAATAAACTGGTATTTGTTGTTTGTTTATTTGTTTGTTGCAGACAAGATGATGAAAGAGTTCTAGTGATTTTTTAAAGGACATGACTCCTGTGCTTTGTTTGAACTCAGATTTTCTTTCTTAGTGCAATTTTGCAACAATTTACTTTGTTTCACGCTTATAACTAAAATATTTTAGAATAGATAGAAATTTGAACTTCTGTTCTAAATTTAGGCCCAGACCCTCCAATTTAATCAACGGAATTATAATCCTTTTTGTGGAAACCAACTGATTTCAGCATAACCCCATGTGGCTCAAAGGCCGACTCATACATATGTCAATGCACATCATTCAAGCAAGTTCAACAAACTGCAGGCGCAAATTCTAGAATTTTGACCAACTACACCAGTGGTTCTCAAGTTTAGCCTTTGTGGCCCCATTTTGAGACTTAAATATAATTCGAAGATCCCAGTCAGCAACAAAGGCATGCACAGCATATGAAATATCAGTTGGGGAGAATGATTCCATCCACAGATGGTGTGGCCCCACCAATGATCTCAGCCCATAGTTTGGGATTCTTTGAACTATGTCTAACAGATGTTTTCCCCCAATCCATATCAGGTAGATGAATTTCTAAATCGTTATGCTTGTGTCTGCACATTTTTGTTAGTGGAAATTAAATACTAGTTTGATAGACTGACATCGTGCAGTTTCTATGTGTAATGTGATTTATTGGTGTTGTGAAGTGACCATGAGCATTAGAATTCATCATGACAAGTGCTGCTCTTGCAAAGCACAACAAAGGAAGCAATAAAAATGTACAGTGCTATTTATTGAAAAGACTTTCCAGACAGGGAATATAGAGGTCTTATGCTAGAATAATTAAGTCATCATGTAATTTATACATGGGCCTAGTTTCAACTGTCTGGGGATAGTACTTTGTCATCATCAGAAAAACAATAAAAGGGAATTTGAAAGTATTGTTTTATACTTACGTCCACACAGTGGGTGCAATACAACACCCCATATTAAACTGCACCTATGCCAGTGAACATTTGGGCATGCGCGCCCCCTGTGCAGCAAGCCGCTCGGTGTAATGGGGCACCCCTGCCAATACGACCCCCTCCCCTGAGTCCACACGCCTTGGGGGGATGGAGCAGGAGTCGTGCCTGCTCCATCCCCCTGGCTGCAGGGTGTGTAGACTTAGGGGGGTCATATCAGCAGGGGAACCCCATTGCACTGAGCAGCTTGCTGTATAGGGAGTGCGCATGCGCAAATGTGCACCCGCCACCTGACCAGTCATTGCACCTGCGGGCTACACATGCAGCCTGTTGGATTGCACCCTTTGTATCTAAGGGCCTTTTTAGACAAGCGGGATTTTAAACCCACGTCTCTTGGACACAGAAACAGTGGCGTCTGGCGACTCCTGGGTGTTTTGAGATGTGGCATATTAATATCTCAATAATCGAGGTCTGTACTATGCCGCATCTCAAAACATTCGTGAGTCGCCCAGTGCTGCTGTTTCTAATGGCACCTGGGCGACTTCTAGGTCATGGAGGAGCGTCTAAAGCCCCCCCACGGAGGTGTCCAAGAGTCGCGGGTTTAAATTGCAGTTTAAATCATGATTGTCTAAAAAGACCATAAGGGTGAAAACAAACATACAGCCAGCGCACTGGCTAAATGCCATGGGGAAAGGGGGCCTCCCCCACCTAGGTCAGGTAGGGGCACTGGATGAACATGTACCCAACCCATCCTGGCAACTAACCCTCCTCTTCCCCACCCCCGGTAGGGGAAGAGAACAAATGTATGGCAGGGTGTCGCTACCTCTGGTGTGTCCCCAGCACCCTGCCAGCCGTGGTGGCCAATAATGGTCTGCCATGGTTGATGGCCATGGTGGACTCCAATCCCCAGTGGGGGGGTGGCAGCGCGAATAAATGTGCTGGCCTGCTATGGCCCGCGTTGGCCCACCTGGGTGCGCTTTGAGTCTGGAATTATCTGGGGGGACCACATCTGGGCCAGTCTCTTACCCAGGTGAGGGCAGCAGTGGGTCCACATCTGGCAGCCTGAAAACAGACGCGCTGGTGAGTCCCTGACCCAGGCAGGCCATAGTGGGCTCTCGTCATGTCTCTCGTCACCCTAAGTTGTAGGACTACACGTAAAATTCTGGCTGCCTTAGAAAGAAGCCTTACTTCTTACATCTGATACTCTAGTCTGCACTACAGAGCTCATTTATTAGGGATGTACTGAATTGGCTCCATACATAAAAATTACAGCGACATCAATAGACAATCCATTTGTAGATTATGCAGTATGGCTTTGCAGCACAGTTGAGAGTCAGTTCTGAGAATAGTCCATTGAGCAAGCATGCTATGAAACAGATTTGTCAGAGAAAGTTGCTCTAATGGAATATGAGACAGAGTAGTTANGCGCTGGTGAGTCCCTGACCCAGGCAGGCCATAGTGGGCTCTCGTCATGTCTCTCGTCACCCTAAGTTGTAGGACTACACGTAAAATTCTGGCTGCCTTAGAAAGAAGCCTTACTTCTTACATCTGATACTCTAGTCTGCACAACAGAGCTCATTTATTAGGGATGTACTGAATTGGCTCCATACATAAAAATTACAGCGACATCAATAGACAATCCATTTGTAGATTATGCAGTATGGCTTTGCAGCACAGTTGAGAGTCAGTTCTGAGAATAGTCCATTGAGCAAGCATGCTATGAAACAGATTTGTCAGAGAAAGTTGCTCTAATGGAATATGAGACAGAGTAGTTAAGATGATACTTTTTATTGGGTCAACTTCTGTCGGCATGTGTGTGCAATAAAAACTGCATGCACTGGCTTGTCTTTCAGGGACAAAATGTCAATAACACTTTAAACAACTAGCAGAGCATGACATTTTTTTTAGCTGGACAGGTTCACAACAGGATATTTATCCTCCAGTTCCTTTCTCTCAGTGATAAGCCCATTGTATAGTACTGCAATTCCCACTGTGGAAACACAGTGACAGCAGAGAAAGAAATAGCTCCAAGAGACGCTTTGTAAATGTTTTATAAATTCATCACATTCTGCTTTCTATCAATGGAAACGCCTTTATAAAAATATAGACATACATATACAATGAAATAAGCGTGCTTATGACTATATTAAAGAACACTTATTTAATAAGTGTCTTATTAAATAAGCATGCTTAAGACCAAAGCACTGTATATATTTACAATACTATCTGTGTTTCTTAAATGTTCGTGTGGCGTAGGGCAGGGAATTTATGGAACTCTGCTCTAGATTGTGCTCCCAACTTCTTCAAGGTTAGTTATTCTGAAATAACTAACACACAGGAACTGTGCTTCTGATGAGTGATACAAGTCCCACATTTAATCACACTTTAACCACTCTGATCATGAGAACAATATGGGGTGGGGCGTGCTAGGGGCTTTTTTAAGGTTATGAATCTCGAAGAGGTGATTGTCAGAATACACCTATAGAGTGAAGACATGAAGTTGTTTTTAGGCAAGACAGCTATATAGGTATAATGAAGTGATTATTACTCTGTTTGCCTCACTAGAGAACTTGAATTCATAAGGAAGGCAGCCCTGTTAACTTAGACATTCCATGTCTTCTCTAAATAGAGAGAAAATTAGATACTGTTTCCCTTTCTTTTCAAAACTTTTCCACCTACTGTGAGCTGGACGAAGTGCAATAATTTGATTAATTTCCACTCTTACAATTGTTATGCAATGTTCCAGTCAAAGACAAAAAAGTGCTTTGCCTATGGGCATTTTCACACAAGACACTCTCCACCCACTACCCACCCACTATACATGTTACAGGGCACCCATTGGGCAACACTGCAGCCCTGCAACATGTATAGTGGGTGGGGGTGGGTGGGTAGTGGGTGGAGTGTGTCTTGTGTGAAAATGCCCTACGTTTTACACTTACAATGCTGAAATTTTGGCCCTTTTCACACGGGCTGTGGTGGGTGGGGGAAGTGGTGGGTGAGTGGGCAGTCCGTGGGGGTGCGTTTCCACAGACCCCGAACCAACCTCCATTCATCTCCATGTGCGGAGCATCGGGCATTGACGCCCGTTGTTCCGTGCGTGGGTGATGGGTAGAGGTGGGTGGGACACGGGAGTGCAGGCACACCCCGACCCACCACCGGCAGTGTTCCCACATGTGTCCACCCATTCCCCCTGCACCTGCCATGGTATTTTCACGGGTGTCCCCACCCACCCACCCACGTGTGTGGGTGGGGGGGAACGCCCGTTTGAAAAGGACCTTTAAGTAACTTCATATTTGCCTACATTTTTCTTCATGAATTAATGAAATTCTAGTCTCAGTACTAGAGTTTGAAAGTTGCAATGTATTTCTTCTCCATTTTCCATGTACCTCATGTTTCAGTTCTGCATCTCAGCTTGAAATTATGGGGAGAGAGACACAAAGTTTTAACTTACATTTCAATTTAGATTTAGCCTGGAGGTGAGGGGGGCGGGGACACAACATCCTGACTATATAACACTTAGGCAAAGGGACAAGCTGTCTATAAAGGCTGCAGATTCTCCTTCATTAGAGGTTTTTAAGAAGGCACTGGATCAAAATATGTCTGGGGTATTTTAGGTATGGCAATCATGCAAGAATGCAGGAGTATGGACTAGATGACTTTTGAGACCCTTCCAGCTCTATTGTTCTATGAACCTTTGTGATAGTTTAATAAATTATGATGCTTATCTTGGTATCAGCGACATTTTTAGATTTTGATAACTTGGAGAAATCGACTAATACGTTCATCCTGTTAATTTATGTACACTGCTTTAAGGTGGTACTGAATGCAAAGCACAGGGGGATTTCCTCTTCTTTTAGCAACCTTCTTTTCAAAACCCAGTCACAAGAACACCCCGTATCTTATAACTTGGGAAGATTCGATTTCAGAGGTTATAACAACAAATTTGGTTTATACTAGTTTTGGCTGCAGCAGAGTAAGGAAAGAGTGGCTGCAATCCATATCAATGGAACTACTCTGGAATAGGAGGTATCAGAATTGCAGTTTAAATGGGTTAACATTTTTTCATCATTTAGCAAGTCAAGGTTTGCATGTGAAGCTTTTAATGTTACATTAAAATGAACTCCAAATGTCCAATTAGTCTGAACACCTTTTACTCCATAATCATATAATTACTGATTCTCAGATTCACAGCAATCTTTTATTCAAGGTTATTAGGGAAAATTACGCTTTTGTAATTTAGTATTCATGTATTTTATTCAAACTGGAAAAATAGCGCTTCATTAGCCTTGCACTAGGATTCTGAGGGATTTTTTTAATGAAAGCACAAATTTGTAGACATTGGCCATCCTACAGAGAGCAGAATTTAATTAGTGCAATTGTGCTGGAACGAGAGAGATTTAATATGCACAGATTAATTCTCTGGTGTTGCCCCTCAAACATTTGAGAAATGCTGAAAAAAAAAAAACCTATATCAACAACATCCAAATTATATCACAGATGACAATACAGACTTTTGGGAAAGGAGATTAAGGCAGAAGAAAAGAAACCAAGGCTTTTGGAGAAGAGCTGAATGCATAATTTTAATGTTTCAAGTTAATTTTAAAACTGTAAAGAAAACTGGTTAATGCATCATTACTGGGTATCCCCCTACCAGTTGACAGTTTAGGGTTGGTATTACCTGGACCATTGTTCATACTAGATTTTGGGATAAAATACAGTAAATTATTTTTAGGAAAGGGATTTCTGAACCACAGCATCCCCCACACCCGAATCAGGATAAAATTTCAAAGATTCAGTTTCTGAGATTTTAAAACCTCTTTAGTCTAGTGATATGTATAATGGAATTCCTCTCTCTTTTATTAACCATTTATTGCAATAGATGCAGAAATGGGTCTGTATTCCTACAAGGCAAATGACAGCTTTTATCTATTTTGTGGAGGGAAAATGGTTCATATGACAAACTTGAAAGTGTCCCTCAGACCATGGACAAAGCCTGAGATGCCAACATAAGAAGTTGCTCTGTCAATAACACTGACATAACAAGTCTGTTTTATCCGCTTATCATTTAAACAGAAATAAACTACTGCATCTGCTTAAATAATGCTGTAGTCTACTACATTACATGACCAAAAGGGAGGTTTCATCTTAGTGCCTACTTTGAAAACCATATAAAAATATATAATAAAGTAGCATAACTGCTGCTCAAATTCTTATATGACTACGGGTGAAAACAAACAAGCCGGTAGCAAGCCGGCTCCTTGCGCTGCCCCTGGGTAGGCTACGGCAGCCACCATTCCTCGGAGCAGCGTGCAGCACAGAACAAACATGTGGACAAACCTGGGTAGGTGGAGAGCCATCCCCATCACCCCCACATCATGGGTAGGGTGGAGGAACTGAACACATGATTGGCTATCCGGCCCCAACCCCACCCCTCTCCGCTCCCAGCATTCTGCTGTGATGTACAGCCATGGAAAACTGCTGGCCAAAGAATCCTCAGCAGTCCGCCTGCACAGTACTCTGGGAGGGCAGGGGCTGAGGCCAGGGAAGCAGTCCCTGTCATCCACGCCAGCACGCAGAGGTGCCAGCCAGCCACAAGAGGAACCACCCACAGAAAGCCAGCTTTAGGGAACAAAGTGCATACCCTATGGCAAGTAGAGGAATGAAAGGGAAAAGCAGAAGGAAGAAATGAAAACAGCCGCATCCAGCCCAAACAAGCCATTCCCTGACATGCTGCCAGTCCAGTCCTTTCCAACCACTGTTAACACCACAGCTCATGGATCAGTCATGATGGCGAGTCGTAGCACAAAGTTCCAAGGTCCCGGTGCCTTTGGGAGGGGGGGACTTCCTCCCTCCACAGATCAGTGGCACTAGCAGTCCTGTGATCGGTTGGGAGCACCTCCCTCTGGGTACCCGAAGTATCATCTCTCATTCGTGTTTGTATGACAGGGGCTCACAGAGAGGTGTTCTTGCAGAACAGTGGTGAATGAAAGTAGCAGTGAGGGTCTAGCCGCCATAAGGCACAGGCAAAACTCAGGAAGCTCAGAAATAGGAATGAAACTCAATCTCATTTTTTCTTGATTCTCTTTGAGAATCAAGCTTCTTGGTTCAATTTCCATGAGAATCAAGAAATGAGAAAAGCCCCGGTTCTCAACTGTTTCTCAATTAAGATTTTCTTTTTCTCAATTTACTTACCAGAGCTATGTGTGTGCCATGTCCAACACCGAGTCTCACGTCCCACATCTGTCTATCTCTGCACTGACTGCCTACAGTTTTTTGGGTCCGATTTAAGGTGTTGGTCATTACCATTAAAGCCCTATACGGTCTGAGCCCTATTCACTTGTGGGACCACCTCATCCCTCATGTCCTGGATTGGCCCCTGTGGTTGGCCGGGGGTGCCTACTTGGAGGTTTCCCAGGTAGCAATGTTCGAGTGGACATTCTCAGTGGTCATGCCATGACTATGGAACAACTCCCTCCCGGTAGAAATTTGCCTCTGTCCGGATCTCCCCTCCTTCTGTAGACAATGTAAAACCTGGTTGTTTCGCCAGACTTTTGGTGATGGGGGATGGGTAATGGGAGGGGTTTTTTAATTATTATTTTAAGGGATAATGGAATATTTGCTTTTCGGGCCTCTGTTGTTTTTTATTTTAATTGATATTTTATTATACTGTATTTTGTGTTTTATATTTGTTATTTTTATCTATTATTCACCACCCTGAGCTGCCATTGGGCAGGAAGGGGTAGTATAAAAATTATGAAATAAATAAAATAAATAAATCTGTCTCTCTCCCTCACTTTTCTCTGTTCTTTTCTGCAGCCACAATGGAATGCTGACAGTGCCATTTTGGGAAAGGACTGACCATGCACAGAATGGCCCAGCGGTTCTAAGCCCAGGCTCAGAGTTTCATATGAATACCCAGCCTCGCAGGTCCCTCAATATATGCGTGTATGTATGCATATATGCCCATTACATGGTGCTATATGCTCCCACATGGTGCCTCACATTGTCCCATGGTTTGGGACTCCCTGTCCCTGATTTCCAGGGCCCAGGGTCTTGGAATATGGTCCCACCTAACAAGCAATAAGGACAGGCACTATGGTTGCCATCATGGAGAAAGTTTATTCACTTTCCCTTTGACACACACATATCATTATGGTCTCATTCCTTCCCCCTTGCGGTCCTGCCCAAAGTTGGCCGTATACTTCTTGGTACCAGTCCAGCTGGGGGTGGGGGGTTGTCTCCTACTCTTCTACCTGGGGCTCGGTCACTGAGGCAGCTGACGGGGCACTCGAGTGACTGCTCGTGTGTTGAGTCTATGGGTCTGAGTGACCTTAGACAGACACAGCGGTTAGGATTTTGGGGCCCCATGGCCACTAGTAACAAGACCTGGTTGGGCATTTGACATTCAGGGAGCCATTGTGGGAGTTCCAGGGGGAGGTTGGCAACTGGGCCCGCCCCAAAGCGGCAGATATTACAGCACTAGCATTGGCCACGTGGATCTCTCCCACCCACACTGGATTACAAGGGAATGCTGCATGATGTTGCGCAGCCCCCAGCCCTCTCTCTCCAGGGCCCTTTGGAAGAACCGAATCTGCTGTATGTGGCAGTCCCATTGTTGCCTCTCCATCCAGCATTCCTTGTGGGCATTGGCAGTAGGGCCCTGTGCTGGGTAGAGCACTGCTTCAGGAACCATCAGTACTCCTCAGCCAGCCCCTGGATGGAATCCCGTATCTTGTCCACCTGCCCTGTGGTCTTGTTCATCAGTTCTCATGCCAGATCATCCCTGCACAGGCTCCAATTCCACTGGGTGCCCATTGATGGTTGTGCCAGTGACAGCACCCCTTCCACTGGCAGACCTGTAGCGGGACGGAAAGGAAAACCATTGATTCAGGTAGCTCCATGCCTATCTTCCCAGTACAGTGTTTTGTCCCGGCCATCATGCCTGGTCCCTCATCACCCACTGTTGCCCCCACTCTCCATGCCCGCCAGTTCAGCATGCACGCTCCCACCAGCCCACCGTGGTTCCCTCCCACCCACTTGCCACACCTACCTTACCTTTGTGTCCCATGGCTCCACAGGTTCCTCCCACTCACCGTCCCAGTCACCAGTGAACCCAGAGAGTAACAAGAGCAATGTTGGTGACTGGCATTCCCTAGTCGCTCCATCCTATTGCTGGGTCACCTAGTCCCCCCACCCCTCTCCATTTATCACTCCCCTCCACCTTCATGTTCCCCAGGGGTCTGGGTCTTTTGTCCCCTCCACCTCCACATGCTCCAGAACCTACTTCTGGCTTGCTAGGTCCAGGGGGTAGGGATTGAGAGTTCTGAGGGTGGTGTCAGTGTCCTCAGAGTCAGAGCCTGGGTGGGGGCCATGGGTTGTGTACTATGCCTCTGATGGTCCAACCTCCTCAGACAGGGGGGCTAGAAATGCTTTCAGCTTGAGCAGGTGCAGCATGGACTGCCAGCAGGGGAGGAGTGTCCACCCAGTGGTGGTCCTCAGTGAGGCTGGTGCTGGCAAGGTGCAGAGCAATTATGGATTCATTCATGCACAGGAAGGTGTCCAGGAGATCCATGTCCTGAAGTCTTTGGTGGCTGAGGCCAGACCTGAGATTATTGTCCTTCACCTCCTTGTAGCCCCTCCTCAGGTCATTTGCCCACTACCAGCACTGGCTCATGTCCCCGTGGTAGCCAAGGTCTGCCATCCAGGGGTCAATCCCCTGGAACACCCACTCATTCCTTTGCATTTTGCAGAGGTCATACTGGACCTTCACATCCACCCACAGGCCATGAATGCCCTTGTCTCATCCTCAGACCATGGAACCTGCTTATGGCAAGTGACTTGGGAGCCTTCTCTTGGCACAGTGGTGTGTGTGTGTGTGTGTGTGTGTGTGTGTGTGTGTGTGTGTATGTGTATGTGTGTGTGTGCATGCTTCCAATGATGTCCCTGGGGTGGAAGTGCTGGTGGATGCCTGTAAACACGGCAATAAATATGCACCACATATAAATTGTACATACCGTGGGCTGGCTGCCATGCCCCAACCACCACCACTCTTCCCTGAGTGTGCTGAATTACTGTGCTGGACTTGCTGGCCTCCTGCTCTATGGTCACTTTGTCTGGCTCTTGCTTCATTGCAGAACAGGCATTGGGCATGAGCAGCTGTACTGACCAGGGACATACATTGTGGTCATGGCTTTGCTGCCCATTCCCTTTAAGGATGCCGGGGCTATCTCATGCGAAGGGGCATTGGCTACTCTGGGATTTTTGCTTGCAGCTTTACAACCCTGGAAGAGCTCACCCCACAGCAGGGCTGGGTGCCTAACAGATGGGAGGGTGCACATTAACCCAGTTTAGTCTGGGTGACCCAGCCTTCTCCTGGGCTGCATCCTCAACCTTCTCTGGCCCACACATTCCATAGCAGATGCCTGTCTACCCTGGGGCAGATGTGGGTGAACATCTGGCAGCGTATGAACTAACGAGCAGGTCACTCCCAGCCTGAGATGGGCTAATGCATGCTACTATTTTCACCCTAAGTCATATGAGACATTCTGCATTGGTACACATTAGTTCTGGGGCAGAATTATCATTTGTTGGGCTACATTTATATCAATCAAATTACCCAAGAGCTATGTTCATTTTCTTGCTGATGCATGTTACCAGTGGCAGCTGGTAGGGTCCAAGACTGGTGGGGACAAAAGGTAGGCGGGGCCAAGCAAACTTTTGAATATTGAATTTTACAGTCTCAGTTCTTCATCTATAAAAATTGGTAATGTTTTTGATTACCTGTCTCTCCCTGTGTTCCCCTAACCCTTGTCCTTCTTAGATTGTAAGCCCAAGTGGGCAGGGTCCTATCTTCAGTAACCACCAGCAGGCAATGTGTTCAATGGCAGGAGTACCATAGCAGAGAAAACAGAAGTACATAGGCCACAACTAAAATGTATGGAAAATGCTACAAAATCCAACAAAATTATGTGGAATCCTAAAATGCATATTATAAATGCTGCAATTGGTCCCTGGGAGGGAGAAGATTCCCCACCTCTGATATAGCACTGTCAGTCCTACCTACAAGCTGAACTAAAACACTAAAACCACACAAGGCTGTGTGCAAAATCAGTAAGTATTTTCTAAGTATTCTTAGTCACTAAACAGCTATGTCACCAAATAATTCTTTCGAAATGTTTCTATATTTTGTCTGTGATTTTTTTGCACTATGAGCTCCCCAAAATATCCCAACCCAATTTAAACATCACAAAGAAGGACAAAATTCAAATGAGGCTATCACAAGAAAGTGCAACACTCTAGGACAATATAAGGTCACATGAAAAACAAGTATATTTGAAGTGTTTGCACTGCATTATTTATTATTATTATTATTTTATTATTAATAATAA
>QEPC01012663.1:640497-651877 GCA_003113815.1 Sphenodon punctatus | reverse complement strand
GGGGAGGCAGATAGTTTCATTTCTTGCAAGCCTCTCCACCCCTGGTGCCTGGAAGTCTGCTCCTCAGTGACTAGTACTACCCCTCCCTGTCACCTTACAGTGAACCTTTTTTTTGCCACCCGAATGCGATCCGAACTGACCGAACTGTTCGGCCATTTCGCCGTTCAGTGTTTGGTTCGGTATGTTCATGTTTGGGTTCCCGTTTGGTCGTCCGAACAGACCGAGTTTGGCCCGAGCTCCGAACTTCCGAACCGCATTCGGCCATCCCTATCAAGGGCGAATGTGGGGTAAGATCACCCAATGTGGGTTAACATCTCTTGTGGTCTTACCCTTTGTAGAGGATGAATGTGTAAATGGGTCCCCATTGTGGCCCGAACACACCACAGATATCCAGCATGTCCTGTGACCTATAGGTCTTGAAGGAGACTCACTAACTCACCAATGGTTTCCTGGGATGATCTCTGTTCCTCCCATCTGGGATCCTCTTCCTGTCTAAATGTCTCTCTTGCTTCCAGGTGGTGGGGTCTTCTGGTATCTTTCCTTGGGTCCAACTTAGGCACTTGGTTCTCTCGTTCTCTATGAGGCTTGGTTCACCACAGGGGAGCCTACAGCTTCCCCAACTGGTCTGCGCTGGCTACAGAACTCTACGGATCCTTAGAAGGATGCTAGGGAAGCCCACCGCTTCCCAACCAGCCTACACTGGCTGTTTGTCTCAGGTGTGATCAATTTCACCTGACCTGCTCTTGAGGACGTGCCTCTCGGAGAGGCAGCTGGCAGCCTGGTCAATTTCACTGCCGTGCTCTAACTCATGCAGGCAGGCAGCATTCTCTTCGCCTGCCTCCTGCCTTCCTAACCTCCACTCACAAAGCAGTTCAGATGGATGGCCCACATACCAGACTCACATGATGGTGATGGCAGCGTTGCTAATTGCCGCCTCAGACCACATGCTCTTTTGGTGCTCCTGGTCAAATTCCCTTCCCTTGGAGTAAGGGAAGCTTTTAAAGAGTGAGCCTCGCTCAGTCTGTTACAGAACGACATTTCCTTACAGTTTAAAAAATATGTATCAAGTAGAATTATGTTATTCACAGGGTGGGAGTCGTGAATGGCAGTAACATCAGTTTCCACTGGGACTCAAATAACATTATCCTCGCAATGCTTGACATTAACGTCCAGTGTTAGAGATGACAATAGTTTCTGTGTTGCTGACATACTTGTATATCTTGCCAAACATTTGAGAGAGTGAAAACAAGTGAGGAAGTAGTGACATCATGAATTTATAAGAAGCATAATCAGACTTTGCCATGGAAAATTGTACAACTAGTATTTCACCTCTAAATAGCTGAGCACTGAAGTCTCGAATTGATTAGAGTGTTGGGCCTTTACCTCGAACTAAAATTATTTTCCATTCTTATTTGTCAGAATTCATCACTGATGTACATCCAAGAATCTTTTCTAGTAGGCACTGTTCAGTGTGGGTTTGCTTGAGGTATATTGTTTTTGTGTAGTTCCTGGCCTGAAGGGATGTAGAATATTTTCTCTTTGATTTCTATGCTATAGGGCAACCCTCAGCCATTAAAGTCAAGGGGCCTTGAACCATTAACTTCAGTGGGGATGATCCTAAGCCCTGTTGTTATTCTTATTTGTGCATCCCTTTTATGGGGACTATGATGTGCACACAAACTGTGTGTAAACTGCGTGCAACTTCTGCATGAGCACGTGTGTACATGTACAGAGGTTTAATATCAGGCTAGTGAGGACAGGATAATACCCATTACCTAGGTGCCATTTCCAAATATAATGGCACCTAGAACATAATCCCCATGAGCATTCACTTGAGGGTAATTTATACCAGATTCTTGTACTAGTTTAAGCCCTCTCCGTAGTACACTAACTCAAGCATTCACACACCATTTTCTCTTATATTTTAGTATAATTCATCTCTTAAACCAGTTTAGAATATTCAGGTCTGCCTTTTCCATCAAGATCCCCCCTTTCCCCTTGTAACTAAACTAAGCACATGCACCTGAAACCTTTCAGCTTTATGAATGTATTCCTGTGTCTCCCTATTTCCCCCCCCATCTCCCCTCCCTTGTCACATTCTAGATTTTAAGCCCCTTGGGACAGGGTACTGCCTCAGATCATGACTGTACATCACCAGGCACATTGCTGGCACTATAGAAACAATTATTACTGTTATTAATAATATGCAGGAACTCTGTAGTAAGAGTTCAAATCTGTTGCCAGACACATGGGAGCAATCCCAGCTCTGGTGGAAACAGACCCAGGTTCTTCCCAGCCAGTGTTTTCGACAACAGAGCACTTCTGGTCCCCTCTAGAAGCCCCAGCTGATGAGAGACTGAGGATGCTGCTGACAGACTAGAAGGAACTGCCTCCTGTCAGGTTCCCCAGCAGGCAGCAGTCCTGGCCAGTCCGCCTGCAGGAGCCTCAGGACTGCTCTGGCAGACCAGTTCCATATATACACTTGCTACGTGTGGACGAAACTGCCAGGCAGCTGTTCCATTTTATTTTTCCTGAGCAGCATCAGGTTTGGTAAGAAGCAAGCCCTCTGTTACAAACACACAAAGATGAGTATGTGTGCGGTTAATATAATGCACTGAACCACTCTGGTCATTGTATGCTCTTGTGCAATAGGATCTGGAATATATTGCAAGTAGTGGGGCGGGATCAGTAGATCAGCCCACATATCCACTGATATTTGGCGGGTACCAGATCCACTGATACTCCTTTGAAGTGGAGGCATATTAGTTTATACATGTGCTGCCTCAGGGTTTAACAGCCATGGAATCCCTTGCAGCAAATCAGACTAATTGGTTGTGGTATGCAATAGATGAGCAATATTACTTCATTTATAAACACACACATAGACTAAACTAGAATATGTGGAATATTGATATCCCATAATATACGCAGGGATGAAACAAATATGCTATTCTACACTCACAAAGATTATTCACATATTTGGATTATTCACATATTTGTTCAGCTATGTGATATTTAACATATTCATTTCTTCGTTTTGTTCTTTTCATTGACTTCAGTATTTTGTTTTGCTCATTTCAGTATCTTGGTTATTTTGGTTCAATCATTTCAGTGTTTATTAGTTCATTCTGTAATCTTTAGTGCTGTTGCACACCAAACAGCTGCACAACAGGAAGGTCACTTTCCCACGTTCCCAGGGAGGCAGGGAAACGTCCATCAGAGCAATCACACCTCTGTTCTCGTGGGAATTAGTGCACGTGGGAACGTACTATTCTGCTTTTATCCTGTGAGAACAGTCATCCTTGTAAACACTACATTTGGGGACCCAGTCATGCACAAGTGCTTTTGTGGGATAAAAGGGGAATAGCACATTGCCACGTGTGCTAATTACCACAAGAACAGAACTCTTCTAGATAGAGAAGAGAGGGAAGCCAATCTAATAATATTTTTATTGCACCAACTGCTGTTTGTGGAAATAAGGAAGCTTTCAGACAACACAGGGCATGTAGCATAGCCAGTCAAAAATATAAACTGAGCCAATACAGGGCCGTATATAAGGAGGCAGGAAAGGGTGGCATTAGATAAGACAAGGTGACTAGTGGGGGAGATATTTGATAGAGATAATTGTGCCAGACATAAAAACAGGGCTGTTAAGGAAGGTATAGGAACGGGATAAAAGGGAAACAGCTATGGTGAAGTCAAATCACATAAGAAAGGATCTGGGAGCATGGAATCTACATATGAGAGTGGCAGAGAGGGAGACAGATACGATATAGAATATGAAGGAACTAGGTGTATGAGGAGGCAGGAAAAGGGAGAGTTAGATAAGATAAGGTGGCTGGTAGGGGGTAAAAAGTGCCAGAAATTAAAATCAGAGCTCTTCTCCCTATCAATACACACACACACACACACACACACACACACGTCACCTTGTCTTATCTAAACCCACCCTTTCCTGCCTCTTTATATACTACCCTGTATTTTCCCAGTTTATATTTTGACTGGCTACGCTACATGCATGAGGAAGGGTCCTGTGTGGTCCGAAAGCTTGCTTATTATTTCCACCAGCGGCATTTGGTCCAATAAACGATATCATTTGAATTACTTTCCTTCCTTCTCTGTCACTTAGGACCAACATGGCAACCACACAATCTCTCTGGATTACAGATGGAGCAGATGGAGAATTCAGAAGGGATATGCTCCACACCCTCCAAGGAGGACAAAAGTAGAACCAGAAGTTAGATCATGTACATAAAATGTATTAAAATAGAATCTGAAGGATGATGGAAACCCAAGAGTTGAACACATTTATGCTTTTACAAAAAGCAGACCCCAATTATCCAAAATAACAGTAGTGATAGCCAGGCATACAGAAACAAATAATGAATGAAATTAGTCAAGTGCTAGAAAAACACCATCTGCTGTGGATCAGCCAAATGCGGAAATGATATGAAGCAGCCATCTTTAAGGCTACATTAGTTAGCACAGTGGATCTGGTCAAGAAGAGCTGGAATGCTATTAAAGAGTTTTAGACACTCAAGTTCAATAAGCTTGAGTAAACAGGAAAAGAGTTTATTATCTAGATGACTGTTATTTAATTGTAGCTGTCTCTGGTTCATGTGGACTTTTTTCCATGATTGATATCCATTAGAAAATACTTTTTAAAAGAGAAATGAAAAACCATACACTTTGGGTATTTTCAGACGTGATGAGACCACGCTCAACCATGGTGGATTCCCACCGGGCGAGAAAGGTCTCGTAACGCCTGAAGGGGGAATGGAAGTTCTCCCCCAGATGTTCACCCCCGTCAATCATGGTGGGGAATCACATTCACCACGTGATCGGTGGAACCAGCGGGGCTGGCCGCGATCGCGTGGTGAACGTGATTCCCTGCCATGAGGAAGGGTCCTGTCCTGTCTGGATGGCTACCACGGCCCAGAATCAGCGGTGGGATTCTGGGCCATGGTCAATTCGGGTGGGTGCTGCAGCGCCCAGAGGGCGGGCAGCGAGGGAGCACGGGGGGGCGGGGCTGTGCGGCCATACGTTGCCCTGCGCGGCCCCGACCCCTCCCCGATTCCCCGCTGGGATCAGCCGGAATGTCTGTTGGATGTGCTGGTGTGTTCCTGGCGGAGAATCCCCACGGTGATTCCGTGCCGAGGCAACTAGCGCCCCGTCACATCTGAAATCACCCTTTGTCAAGGTCTAAGAGATTCATGGTGGTTGTGTGGTGAAGTGCTGTGAGTAAGTTGTTGCAGGAGCAAATCAACAATGTTGCAGCACTTCACCACTTGCTTGCTGGGGCCTAGCACTGAAAGCGCTAACAGGGAGTCCAGGAAGCCAAGGGTCAGTTGACCGAATGTAGGCTGGTCACATGACCCTGGATGGGTTTTAAAAACAAAGCACAAGTGCAGGAAATTAGTCTTAGCTTGGAGACAGCAGGGTGTGGTATTCTAATGCTTGCTTGAAGCCAGCCAACTGAGAAGGTTTGGAGGGAACCCTGGCCCCACTCATTGAGGGGCAAGGTGTTCAGGAAATCCCGAGAAGGCTGCACCTGGAGGGTGCTGTCTGCAGGTTTAGATAGAGGTCTATAAAATCATGAGTGGTGTGGAACTAATAAACAACAAGCAGTTATTTACCCTCTCAGGTAGTACTAGAACTAGCCGACACTCCATGAAATGCATGGGTGGCAAGTTTAAAACAAACAAAATAAAATATTTGTTCACTCAGCGTATAATTGGGTTGTGGAATCTACTGCCAGAGACTGTGGTAAGGGCCAGTACTATAGCTGAGTTTAAAAGAGGTTTGGAAAAGTGAAGTTTCTGGAAGATAGGTCGATTAGCAGCTATTAGCCAGACAGGATCAGGGAACATGATGGGAGCTGGGGGCAAACAATAGGCAATGGATCCCCCATTGTGACCTTTTGGGTGCTTTTCCCAAGCCACCATGATTGGCCAGGAGACAGGATACTGGGTAGATGGACCATTGGTATATTTATTTTATTTCTATTTCTAAAACTTATATACTGCTCCTTCCTGCCTCAGGCATCTCAGGGCGGCTCACAGCATTTTAAAGCATAATAAAATACACAATAAACAACAATTAAAACAATAAATTAAAACCCATCCCTACCCACCCTAAACCAACTGGGTCTGACCCAGTATGGCACTTCTTATGTTCTTATGATAGAACAACCATTCAAAAATTGATGACACATCATTAAGTATCCAGTGTGAAATAACTGTACAAGAGGCTGCTCCGCAACATGTCCTCATAATTTTTCTGAGGACACGTCATGTAGCAGGCAGCTGTATGCATTTGACTGCTGCTGGCTACATGATGCACTGCTTTGCATGGAATGGCTGCCCGGGGGGAGTAAGGCTACCCAAGATGTGGTAGCCTCTTCTCCCTGTCTTGCATAGCCTCTACAAGTGTGCACCAGGCATATCGTTTTCATTTTTCATTTTCATTATTCAAAAATGTCATTTTCGTTATCGTCATTAATGACAATGTCATTTTCATTATTGTTGTTTTTATCGGTATCAGTATCACTAGAGTTATAGGTACCGTTTCAAATGAAGATTTTATTTTTGGTATCGGTATTGTTATCGATTCCTGTGCTCAACTAATATCTATCTAAATCTAAGGGAGACAGGGGAAGGGAAAAGAAAAACTATCTATTATCTAATCAATATCTATATAACTATTCTAATCTAATTTAGTCTATATGTGTGTGTGTGTGTGTATATATATATATATATATATGTACAAGGGGGAGAAGGGCAGGGGAAGGAAGAAGGTAAAATGCAGGCTATGAGGAAGGAAAGGTATTGGTAATACAATGAGGGCTAGGGAGGATTTTTTTGTGTGCAAGCACCACAGTTCTGTAAACGCAACCTGACAAGCAGAACTCTCACAGAACGGAGAGAAAAAGCCTGGCCCTCCCATTATAAAGGGTTGCAGTTAGGGCTGCAGCGGAATATCGCAACGGTAGCTATTTCCGGCGGAAACAGTGTTTCCGCAATTAGTGGAACGGCATGGCAGAGGCTTTCATTCCGCGGTTTCATTCCGCGGTTCCGCGGTTCCGCTTATTTAATTTCGCAACTTAGTGGAATCGTGGAAACATGACATTTTCGCTATTTCCGCAATTCCGCCAGCGCCAAAAAATAGCGGAATAGCGGTTTTCCACGATTTCCGCAATTTTTCCGCAATTCCGCGATTTGCAGAATTCCGGCGGAATTAGCGGAATATCCGCAGAAAAGTCGCGGTGTGGCGCGGGCAGTTCCGAAATGGCGGAACGGAATCGAGGCGCGGTAAAAGCTGCTGCCGCATCAGTCCTAGTTGCAGTCCCCTCCCCCAGAGCCCCCCTGATTGGTTGTGGGAGGCAACAGGCATTGAGCAATCACAGAGTGTCTTGAGGTTGCTGGGGCCTGCCTGCACTGCTCATTGGCCAGAGATACATCCATCAGATACTGCTGAGCTGTTCACCCCTCCCAACACAGGTACAGTTCAAGAGTTCAACCCTGTTTAGGGCTCTGAGATGTCTGCTCCTCCCCTCTCATATTTTCCCTCCAAAACCCAGCTGCCACCACACTAATAATAACAACGATAAAGACATTGTCGTTTTCGTTTTTGGTATCATTATCAGTATTGTTATCATTATTTTTGGTTGTCATTTTTGTTATGGCAATAACAAAAACTAAAATGACAATTTTCGTTATCGTTATTGTTATAAGTAACGAAAATGACATGCACACCTTTAGTAGTCTCATCCTTGGGCTTTTTCTGCAAGTTGTAGCATGTCAAGTTGCAATGCATCATGTTACAAGTAATCAAACAAAAGGGGATTTTTTAAAGTAGGTTTCATCATGTGCTATTTAATCTATCCTCATGTGGAAGCCATTCTTTATCTTTCATCCATTTTGTTGCCCTTCTCTGAACCTTTTCTACAGTTTTTAAGATGTGGTAACCAGAATTGCACACAATATGCAAGTTGTGGTCACAGCATAGGTCTGTATAGTGGCATTATTATATTGTCTATCATCTGTATGCCTTTTTGGCCACTGCTGCACATAACACCTAATTTAGGGCCCAGGATTTTGTATAATTAGGATTATTTTTCCTATGCTCATCACTAGGAAGATTATTTTTCCTAGTGATTTTCCTAGTAATCCTCCAAATCACTAGGAGGATTATTTTTCCTTTGCTCATCACCTTGCACTTGTTCACACTGTATTTCATCTACCACTTAATTGCTCAGTCATCCAAGATCCATCTGTAATTCCTCACAGTCCACCTTGGTTTTAACTCTCAAATAATTTCCCTTGATTTCCCTTGATTCCCCACCCCCCCTCCAGTTTTTTCTCATTGATTTCAATGGAATTTTCTCCCCCTAAAGTCAATGAGAACAAAATGGGAAAAAATCAATGCAAAAAACAAAACAAAAACCAGAACCAAAAATGAACCCGAATCTTGGATTTAATTTTACAGTTTCTAAACCGAAACGGCCAGTTTCAGGTGACATTTCAGGTATCCAAATTGGTACCCAAATGTTATTTGAGTACTCAAAATACTGACCTCCAATATACCATAATACCAAATATTTCCAAAAAAACCTTGAAATCCAGTACAAGATTGGTACAAAGTCAGGATGTTGGTATAATGGTTGCTGGTATTCCAGTATTTTGGGTATCCAAGCAAAAACTGCGTCAGGTACCAAAATGTACCTGAAATATTCCGTTATATTCAGGTACTGGAAATCCAACAGGTATACCCATTTTTGTGGAGACTCATTTCAGCTCTACCCCTGGGAAAGAAGTTTTGCACTGCAAATGACTTCACTATCATTCACTAATAGCATTCACCGGAGGTGGTGTGTGCTCCCCTATAGAACAATGCAATTGAAAATGGATGCATTAATATGGGATGGGCCCATCTGTCCTTTTAAATATGAAAAGTGTTGTATTATAGTTTTCACCTACTTTAGCTTCCATATGATCAATCATGCAGTTTCTCCTCTCATTAAACCCAGTTGGACAGCAGCTAATGTCCACTGAGTTCAGTGGAGTTACTTTAAGTGTAAGCAAGACCAAAATATGCTCATTTCTATACAGGATGTACCTTTCTCCTAAAATCTGATGAAATGTAATTAAAAGAAAAAGATGATGGAAAAGAGCTTAATCATTTTTGGCAAGTCAGAAAATGGACTTGCTTCCATATTTCTAACATTTATTCCTTACTTTACAACGCTGACCTTGTTGGAAATATTGACAATAAAAAGGATGACTTCTCTATCTTTTATAGAGCAAGAGAATGCCAAAAGAAACACAGTGATGGCAGTAGTTCCAGGAATGATGAAAAATGGAATTGTTGGGAATATCCTTAGGGATAAAGACTACTCCAAATAGGCCGCACAGGTAATGGTTATTTATTGGCCTTTTGGTCCTTTCTATTCTATTATTTCAAGCAAATAATTGTTTATATTGCCTTTCATTTCACTATGCATTTGGCTTGCTTAATCCCTGCACATCTTGCAACAATAATAAATAAAAAATGAGAACATTATTTCATATCTTTTTTTTTTGCAGTATCCAACCCAATCTATTTTCTTACAAGTGCATTAACTAGTTTGTAATGCACTGTCAGATAAACATTGTTATAAAAGTATAAAGTATTATTATCATGGCTTATTAAGGGGAGAAATAGTCAAAGGTCCAAATGTCAGGTACCTATCTGTTAAAGATTTCCAATTACTGAAACTATGCCTAGTTTCTGACTCAAACACATAATGAGTTAGAGAGGCATCAAACTTAGACCCTTTCCTAATGGACGTGGGTGCATAGGGGATGGGTGGGTCATGCGGTAGTTGAACGGTACGTGGGACTGCCTTCCCACGGACCCCCACCCACCTCCACCCACCTCCATGTACGGAGCATCGGGCATTGGCACCGGGTGATGGGTGGAGGTAGATGGAGTGTGCTCGCACCCCCACTCACCACCTGCAGTGCCCACCAATCCCCCCGCACCCGCCACAACATTCACATGGGCCCCTCCCCACCTGCACATGTGTGTGGGGAGAGCATCTGTGTGAAAACGGCCTTACTCTAATGTATCCAACTAATATTTATACCTTTGAAAACCTTCCCATAAAGTTAGAGCCAGGGAAAACCTAGGGACCATGTATATACAAATGGTCTCCTAAGTAAAATCCTAAAGTTGCCCTAAGTAAAATCCTTCCCCCCTCCCTCCAAGCAATATGGCAGAGAATCCTACAAACAACTTCCATATCAGCAGTAAATGGATCCAAGGATAGTGGTTCAACTATGGTGTGAATTCTACTGGTGTTCCATGAGGCTATGGTCAGTGGCCTGCAGTTGATCTGTGGAGCCAGCCATAGCTACAGCAAAGTCCCTGCTGGTGATGAGGTCATCTTATGGTGTGTTTGGGGATGTCTATAAAGTGTATGTGCTGCCTTTTGCTTCTTTATGGTCTGCCAGCATATGCACATTGCAATCCAACAGCTTCCCCCTGCCATGGATATTTTATTTCATTCATTCATTCATTCATTCATTCATTCATTCATTCATTCATTCATTCATTCATTTATTTATTTATTTATTTGATTTTATTTTATTTATCAACCACAGGCCTCCTGCTAAGCATCTTGGGGTGGCTGTATTGTATTCTGTTTATTTTATATATATATAATATATATATACAGCCATATAAAATAGAATACAGCCACCCCAAGATGCTTAGCAGGAGGCCTGTGGTTGATAAATAAAATCAAATAAATAAATAAATAAATAAATAAATGAAATAAAATATCCATGGCAGGGGGAAGCTGTTGGATGATTGCAATGTGCATATGCATATATATAAAATAAATAAACAGAATACAATTAAACATGGTAAACCCCCCCCCCAAAAAAAAACAATAGGTGGAGATAAAACCCTCTACCTCCACTGATCCCAACCCCCTGCCCTCCCAATGAACTGTCTTCCTCGCCGAAAGCCTGGTGGAACAGGCGAGACTTCCATTGGGAGGGAGTTCCACAGCCAAGGTGCAGCCACTCAGAACTACCTCCCCATAGTCACCCCCCAAGATATTTATTTATTTATTTATTTATTTATAGATTTATACCCCACCCCTCCTGAGAACAGCTCAGGGTGGCTTCCAACAAAAAAATATAAAATACATATAAAACCATTTAAAAACACATCAAAAATACATAAAGTATTAAAACAGGGCCCAGGAAACATTTTAAACAATAAAATAGGGTAGGGGAGATAAAACCCCATTAAGCCACCCTCCCACCCTCCCCAAAGGCCTGGGCGAACAGCCAGGTTTTACATCTTCACCAGAATATCAAAAGGCTTGGGG
>QEPC01012663.1:619053-630192 GCA_003113815.1 Sphenodon punctatus | reverse complement strand
AGAGAGAGAGAGAGAGAGAGAGAGAGAGAGAGAGAGAGAGAGAGAAATAGGTTAGGGACAGTAGACAGTTGTAGGCATTAGCTTAGTGATAGAGATACCGTTAGTGATTTAGTTTTAGTGTTTGTAGGAGTAGGCCTGTATACTTATTTGATAATCCATTTAGTTCATAGCATTTAAAATAGTTAATAGCAGTTAGATTTAGTGTAGATAGATAGATATAATATTAGATTAAAAAATTAAATTAAAAAAACCCATATAAAAACAAAAATAACAAATAAAAAACAAAAATAAACCATATAAAACCAAATAAAAAACCAAAAAACCATATAAAACAACAAAAACACCCATAGCAAAACATTTCCCGAATGGCCGAACCTGAACCGAATGGCCGAACTGAATGGTCGAACCCGAACCCGGCGAACTAACCGAACTGCTGAACCGAACGGACGAACCGAACGCAGCCGAACTGAATGGCTGAACCCGAACTGTGATCTGTTCACCCATCCCTAGTTTTTTTCCTAATATTTAACCAAACTTGTACCTTGAAGCAATTTAAGTCCATTCACTCTTGTTCTGCCTTCTGTGACATTTTTTGACATAATTTTACATATTTGGAAAATGTTATTGCGTCCCTGCCTTAGTCTTCTATTTTGTAGGCTCCGCATACCCAATTTCTTCACCTTTTCACACACAGCTTGCATTGCAGCCCCTTATCTTCACTGCTCTCCTCTGAATCCTATCAATTTGATATTTGTATTATGAAGACCTTTGCTGGATGACGCTTTGGGGCCTTTGTTGGGTCAGATGATGCCGGCCATGTACTTGGTTCAGCATCAGCCTAGAACTGGGGATCAGGGAGGGAGGATTGGAAGGACAGTGGCTATTGAAGGCTATCCAGTGTCTGATTTATCCAACATAGAGTGTGTCTACCTAGTGGCTGAGGACTGGGATAGATTGGGGATCTGCTGGTGTACTGACCACCTCTGTGACACAACAGATTCCCTGACTACTCTAGCTGAGCTGGTCTTGGAGGTGCTGTTGTAATCATCCATACTTATTGTCTTTGGTGATTTCATCATACACGCCGAGGCCTGTCTTTCAAGGGCAGAGCAGGAGTTCAGGACTGGCATGAACACCATGTTCCTATCCCAAATAAAATCTGTCTCGACAAATGAGGCTGGACACATGTTGGAACTTTTGTTTTGCCCTGGTCTGGAAACAGGGATCCGATAATTAGGGGTGTCATTACGACACCGTTGTCATGATCAGATCATTACCTTCTGAGGTCCCAGATCACTACCCTCCTTTGCCCCCGTTGGGGTGATGGACCAGTTAGGATGATCTGCCCCCAGAAACTAATGGATCCAATAAAATTCCAAAACTCTCTGGGGGATTTACCCGCTGACTTTAACGACTTCTCTATTGATGCCCAGGTTGATTTGTGGTATGCTGGCATCTGCTTCCTCCACTGCTTCCTCCAAGGTATGCGGAGGATCTGAGGCTGCTAAAGCATAGAGGGTAGACGGTTAGAGCAGAGGTGGCACTCAGCTCATACCAAAGCCACCAACTCTGGCATAGACTGTTTTTGAAGGACTATACCATGACTGTGGCAGCGACAAAGAAAGCTTTCTTCACTACAGCCATAGCATCTGGAAAGTGTCATCTGGGGAAGCTATTCCAGGTGGTGAATAGATTATTAAATCCTGGCTGTGTCTCCACCTGGAGTTAGAGTCACTAGCTGCCTGCTGTAACCAGTTTGTCCCCTACTTTGCAGATAAAGTTTCTTGTAATAAACTCAACTTGGGCACTGCTACTTTGTCTGCAGAGTCAGGGTTTGGGGCTTGGGAGACCCGGTCTTGTCCAGTTTGTTTGGATCAGCTTCAGTTGGTCTTGTCCAGTAATACAGGGGCTGTGCTTGGGGTGATGCAAGCTGTGGCAGGGTGAAGCAGCTGGGGACTGCTGCCCCTTTAAGACTGTGACTCCAGACTTAGCTGGATCAGCTGAAGGAGCACTGCTGGCTGAGGCCAGAAAATCCTGCAGCGCAGAAGGAAGAGGGTGTGTGAAGACGGAGAGAGGATATGTGTGACTCTGGCTGGAAGAGCAGAACACAAACCTGATTGCAAGTATCCTGCATGAGCCGGAGTTGGAGCCCTGTTTTGCAAGCGAGGAACTGAACTGAGGGGAAAGCTTATGCCTTTGTGGGAAGGGCAAAGTAAAAAAAAAACTGAGCAAACAACATTCTTGAAAAGTGGTGCCCCAAAATGAACCCAGTATTCCAGATCCAGGTCTTGGATGTGATGAATTTGTGTAGTAGTAGCTTTATTTGTTGTTAGCCACCTGGGCTGTAATAACCATAACAATCAGTCATACAAACAATAACAAACAAAACAGCTTTACCCAACATGAATCAATCAGGTACTAAAATAGGAATAAAACATGCGAACATAAAAAGAAAAACAGAGCGGCAGATGATTTTGTGAATACAGCTTAATATTCCATTCATGAGAAATGTCCTGATAATGCCAATTAGGTCATAGTTTACCTCAAGGATTTTGATTTCCAGTTTATCCTGTTCGTTGCCTATACTCCTTGCAAAGTACAGAGGTGGGGGAAATGACAGCTTGGGGGCTACATGCAGCTCTCAGGCACTTGTATTGTGGCTCTTGCCAGAAGTGGCTGTCTGGAGGTCTGTCCATGTGGCTTCTTCACAATCAAGAGAAGCTGAGCTGCTATTTTGGCCCCAGGAGCCTAATGGGGGATATGGGAGTAGGAGGAACATGCCCTGTGCTGCTATTGCTGCTGTCCAACCACACCAGAATACCTGGGTGCCAGAGCTTTGATATGAGGAGGCAAACTGGTGGAAGTCAAAAACTGCTCTGTCTCCAGGATAGGGGGAAGCCATGGTTGATATAATGCATGTTGTGGCTCTCAGCAATAAGAACATTTTGGTATGTGACTCGAGTTTGGGAACTTTGTCCACTTCTGCATTAATGTATAGACATTTGGTAATAGCAATGTTAGCAATTTTTAGAAAGCAGCAATATTGTCACTCAGTAGGCCTAATAGTGCTTTTCAAATAGATGCCTGACCACTAGGCACAGGAAAACCGGTAAATCCGGAATCCGATAATGCCGGTACCGGGCGTACCGGCATTATCGGATTCGACCCGGTAAATCCGGTCCGGTTACCGGATTCCGGGTACCGGATTTTTTTACATTGCAGCCATTTAAAAATGGCTGCAATGTAAAAAGCCCCACCAAAAAAGTAAAAAAAAACAAACCCTCCCCGAGTCCAGGCTGCGCGGGTGGAAGGGGGGACACCCCCCACCCACCCTGCCCAGCCTGGATTTTTGTTTAAAAAAAGACTCAGAGGCGAGCCCACCCCCCAGCACCAGCGGCCGCGGCGTCCCCGCAGCCGCCGGTAAGTATGACCCGATCCCTGGGGGGGGTGTTTAACACCCCCCCAACCCCCCAGGGATCACCCCTACTAAAGTTCAGTGCTTGCTTTGCTTACCTTGCAGAGCTCCGGCGGCGGCGGGCGGTCCGGCGGCCTCAGCGCCGGCTGTGGCTGCCGGTGTCAGAGACGCTCTAGGCCTTCCGGGGAAACCCGGAAGTTCGCTAAGGGTGATGGGATTAGTTCGGCCATTAGTCCTGGAGTGTTTACATAACAACATTATGTTTGTGGCAAGACGCGTCCCAGGAATCGACAATTGCATAGCTGATGCATTGTCTCGGTTCCAGATGAGGCGTTTCCGGCAGCTGGCACCGGACACCAAAGCAGACCCGGATCCTTTGCCACCGGACATATGGAGCCTTGGCAAGTAGAGCTTGAAGCCACCGTCCAGGGATCCCTGGCTCCTAGAACGCAGGCTGCCTACGGTAGGGCTTTCTGTGAATTCCAGGAATTCCGGGTGGGTAAGGGATGGGGGATGGATTTTCCCATAGCTGAGGCAGAAGCCATACAGTTTGCACATGCCTTGAGGCAAAAAGGGTTAGCAAGCGGTACCATAGCTGAGAAACTGGCGGCCCTGACCTTTGTTAGCAGGCTGAAAGGTTTTCCGCCCCCTGACAATGGTTTTTATATAAAACGTATGCTGGAGGCTTGGGCCAGGTCTTCCACAGTACAACACAGGACCCAGGACCCAATAACAACCTCGATCCTCATCCAGATAGTGGGGTCCCTTCCAGTAGTTTGTTATGATGGTTATGAAGTGCAATTGTTCACAACAATATTTGTTATTATGTACTTCGGAGGTTTTAGGATTAGTGAATTAGTATGTAGTTCCGCAAGGGATACTACCGCCTGAGCTTTAGGATTGTTAGATCTGCAGGTGGATGAAGATAGGCTCAGGATATGGCTTCGCTGGTCAAAAACCGACCAGAAACATAGGGGATAGGTAGTTCAACTTTTTAGAGCTGGCCCAGTGGAAATATGTCCATATGAACAAGGAAAACGTTATTTGAGGGTAAGACCGAGGGGGCAAGGAGAGTTGTTTATCCACCAAAACAGGGCAGTGGTTACGAGTCATCAGTTGACAGCTGTACTACGGAGGGCTTTGAAAAAGGTGGGGCTCCCCCCGTTAGAATTCGGGTCTCATTCATTTAGAATAGGGGCAGCTACTATGGTTGCAGCGGCGGGCCTACCTGAAACGGCAATCATGGCTGTAGGAAGATGGAGGTCAGCCGCCTATAAGAAATATGTTAGGCCAAGTTGTACCTAACCTAATTTTATCTTGTTTTCCTGTTAGGCCGCGGACCCACTAGGAGATCATGTCAAGCAATATGGATCATTGGGCACAGCCTTGTTCGCTGGGCGGGTTCCGCGGCTGCAGGGTCCTCATGGGGGGTGCACCTGGACCTGCATACGAAAGCACAGATAAAATGGATGGGAAGGAGTGGGATGCGTTGGACACAACTCCTACCAACGTTACGTAGGATGAAGGATACTCCTCCTCCCAATGTATTGGTAATACACTTAGGAGAGAACGATCTGCCGGCTAGAAAAGGGGTTAGCCTAGTGATAAATATTAAAAAGGATTTGTTGGTAGTTAGGGATTGGTTCAAGGGAGTTCACATAGTTTGGTTGGAATGGATTCCCAGAATTCGTTGGGATAGGGTGCACCACCCGGGAAGGGTGGATAAGGCAAGAAAAAACATTAATAGGGAAATATCTAAATGGGTGATAGGGTTAGGGGGCTCCATTATTAAACAGTCGGGGATAGTTCACACCAGAGCTGAATTATATAGGGAAGATGGGGTACACCTATCAAAGACTGGTAATGAAATTTACTTGGCAGCACTGGCATGTCACTTGGGAAGTCTATTGGATGAGTAGGCGGTGGGGGTCGGGGCGTTTGTTTTGGAGGATTCGCCCCTTTGTGGCAGGGGTCCAGTATGCCATCATAGGATTAATAGGTAAGGTAGGAAGAAAAATAGAGTCATCTCCCTAAGAGATGGGGAAAGGACAAACAGTGTAATGCAGGGCACAGCATGCACTGGGGTCACTTCCCTGGGAGCGAGGGCTTAGCAGGCTCTGTAAAGACATGCACTGTCTTCGGGCCTTGCGGGCACTTCCGGGTTAGGCACCCCCGGGTTAGGCACCCCCCTTCGGCCACGTCACGTCGAAGGAGGGGATGTTTCTTGGTTATGGGACTGCCAACGGAGGGCACATCCGGGCAGTACCTTGTTAAGAAGTTTTAATAAGTTACATTAGAGTTGGAATACTGGACCGGAATTTCTTGAGGCAATTTGCCCACCAACCACCAGGTGCATTTATGGAAATAAATGAATGCGGCCAGATTTGAAACCAAATACTGTCTCTGTGTCTCATTGGGGTGCGTCGACAAGGAAGGGGAGCAGCAAAACCTCTTGCCACTGTCATGCAGCCCCCTAATGGGTCCCTATTACCAGAGGGACCAATATCAGAGGTGCATGCAAGACCCACTGTTTGGTGGTGTGGAGGAAGGGGGGAAGGAGGCAGCCGGCCTTTGAAGCCTACAATCACTCTCCCCCAACAGCCATTTGGGAGCAACTTGGAGCAATCGCCTGGGAGGTGGGATGGGTGGGGGGACATTTTCCCAATTCTCCTCCTGTGGATCCAGCTGTGGCAGAGTGTTCATGGAAGGCATGCAGGAATGATTGGTGGGGAGGCATGCCTAAGATCCAGCTGTGGCAGAATGGGCAGTGGTTGTAGTGCTGGTTGTTGCCTGGCTGTCAATTTGAGCCATAGCCCCAGTGATGGTAATGCTCCACAAGTCGTTATGGAGAATGCAACAGCTAGGAAAGAGCAAGTGCCAGGGACATACTGCCAAACAGGAAAAGATGGGAGAATGCATGTTTGAAAATGGTGCATTGGGTTTTTAAGGCAGACATGACATTGCGTGCATGCCAATGAGAGTAAGAAGGGGGAGAGGAGCTGGAAATGATAACTTTTGGAGTACTCTAAGCTTTTCACCCAGGACTTGACAGTGCTGGTGGATAGGGATGTGAGAACGCGGTTCAGACGTTAGGAGTTTGGCTCGAACTCAGCCAGTTCAGACGCCTGAACCGAACATCCGAACCGAACACCAAACCCCCAAACAGTTTGACTGCGTTCAGATGAGTTCGGGCATGTTTGGGCGGGAAAAACCTGGCTGGCAGGCCCAGGGAGGGGGGGCAGCTGAGGAGCAGACTTCCTGGTGCTAGGGGTGGAGAGGCTTGGACTAGCAGTCAGCCTGCCCAATCACCATCCCTCTTTTCCTCAAACCACTGGCTTTGCAGTCTGCGATTGGCATGGGGATAGGCTGCACAGAGCCAATGGGACTTGTGGTAAGGCGGGTGCAGCAAGTAACAAAAGTCATTGCCCTCCCACCTTCCAATTCTTTCTGAGCTAGCCACTGATGCTGTCAGCAGGCATTTTCAGAACTCTCCCTCTCCCAGAAGTTTGTGTTCCTAATCCATTGCTATCCTCCTCCTATTTCACCCATTTCCACACATTTACCTCCATAGTTTCATTTATTTAGATTAGATTAGATAGATTTAGGTTTATTTTGTATTTTTTTACCCCTCCCTGTGTTCTTTCTCCCTCTCCTCCATTGATAAGATTGATTTAGGTTTCATTTCAGTTTTGTACCCCTCCCTGTGTTGTTTGTTGTGAGCTGTCTGTGTCCCCCCCCATCCCTGTGTATATATAGATATAGATATAGATATTAGATACTAGTATAGATAGATAGTTGTAGGAGTTGGCTTAGTTATAGAGATAGATATAGTGTGTAGTAATTCAGTTTTAATATTTTATAGTGTGTTTGTTGGACTAGGCCTTTGTAGATATAATATTCCATTTAGTTCCATGGGTTTTATAATAGTTAATAACAGTTAGAGTTAGTGTAGATATATATAATATAATCCAATTTTGAATATTTTTTTGTTAAAAAAATCTTCGTGTGCATTATTTGTGTTTTAGAAATGGAGAAGGGATGCAAAAGAGGCCAGTCTGCTGCCCGTAAGGCAGGCAATGGGGCATGTGGCAGAGGTGGCAGCAGTCATCAGCAGCAGCCCGAACCCATCAGCACACCCCAAACTGCACAGGCCTGATTTTGGCAGACACTGACAGGCTTCAGAGGCTCCCAGCAGTGGCCACACTAGGGGTGTGGTTCGGCGTCGTTTGACTCGCCTCTTGCCAGCATCCTCCACTGTCACGCGGGGCACTGGAAGGCCTTCAGTCCAGGAGGCTGTGGCTGTCTCTGCTGCAGCTGCAGGAGCAGGTGCAGGTGCTTAAGGGGCAAGGCCAGAAGTTCATCATGGGTCACCATCATCCTCCATTATTGAGGTGATCCCCAGAAGTCCAGGACTAGTGGTTCCCACCCCAGCTGCTAGAGTCAGGGCCCGATCCCCGGGCAATGGCAGCAGGCAGCAGAGCAGCAGTAGCAGCAGCAGCTATAGGGGGCACAGGGAGAGTGGCAACAGTATCGGCAATGGATCAGCCTCAGGGTCCCAGTACTCCCCTTCACGAAGGGACATATCTCAGATTGGGGACAGCGAGGCAGACACTAGTCCTGTGGAGGAGATGTCTGGTTCTGAGGCAATGGCTGTCCCTCCAAAAGCTGTGTTACCACCATGTTCTTCCCTTCCCAGAAGTGCATCACCCGGTGTGGACCAGAAGGCAGGAGAGGGGAAAAAATCCTCTGTATGGGGGCATTTTAATTTGGTGCTGGCGGATGACCTCAGTGAGGCGCAGTGCAGTTTGTGCCAGAAGGTGGTGAAGTGTGGGCAGGTGCTCACCAACCTTGGCACAACTGCCATGGCAAGGCACCTAAAGGCAGCTAAGCGGGCAGGCAGTGGCAGTGGACACCAGTGGGTTCCCGACTGCAGCGGCCAGTCATCTGCCTCCATCAGCGGGCAAGCATCCTCCTAGCAGCAGGAGCGGTATTGCTGCTAGGGGGGAAGAGCAGCAGCAGCAGCATCAGGGTCAGTGCACTATGGAGGAGCTGGGGTGGGGGCAGCTGCCAAGTCCATCGGCAGCTGCAGGACATGGAGGGCAGCGTGGCTTTCAACGGAAAGTCACGTGCATGTTGGGGGAAATGATCATGCTGGATGGGCAGCCCTTCTCGATGGTTGGGGACAGGGGGATTAGGTGCCTGATTGGCTTCCTGACCCCCAGTTTAAGCTAACCTCATGCACCACCCTGAGTCAGCAGGTGGTGCCAGTCTAGTACTGGCTTTAAAGGAGAGGGAGCAGCTGGCAGGGGCTGGGGATGCCACCGTCCACTTCCCCACTGACCTGTGGTCCAACAGAAGTGCACAGCATGCCTACCTGGCAGTGACAGCGCACTGGTGGCAGAAGTAATGGATGGCTCCTACACCACTCAGAATATCAAGGAAGCCCTGACTGCCATTGTGAGGGAGTGGGTCACGTCAGGTGCACCCTTCACCAAGGGGAGCGTGGTGATGGACAACATGGCCAACATATATAGGGCGGTCCATGATGGGGGCTTCACCAGCATCCCTTGTGCCACACATACACCCTTCACTTGGTGGTCAGGGATGTTCTGGGCTTGGGGGAGAAGGGGATTGGGTCAGGCACCCTTAGCTCCCTGATCAAGCAGGGGAGGAAGCTGGCCAGTTTCTTTAAACAGAGCATGAAGGACAGCGACCTCCTCCGGGCGAAGCAGGCAGAGCAAGACTCCCCAGTGCACCAGCTGGTGCAGGATGTGTCCACCCGGAGGAATTCAACGTGGCTTCTCAAGCAGTAAGCCGCTTTTCATCAGGTTCAAGTGGTGATGGACAGCGGGGCACCTCCAGGGTACGATGGGGAGGAATGAGAGATCCTGGATCACACAGTCTTTGTGTTGAGACTGTTCCTGACTGTGACAAAGGCCATCAGCTCCTCCATGACCACCATCAGCCAGGTGACCCCTCCAGTCCAGAGTCTGCACAGGAGGCTGAATGAGATTCTCGGGGGGAAGGATTATGGCCCTCAGGGCAAGAAGCTGGTGGATGAGGTGGTTGCCCAGGTGTAGCAGCTGAAGTCAGGGCTGAAGGCATGGTTCAATGAGCTCCTGCAGTGGGAGGAATACAATTTGGCAGCCATGCTGGACCCCATGGTCAAGGACAGCGTGGCATGCCAGACACAGCTCTATGGCCACTGGAAGCGTGTGCAGGTGGAAAGGGTCTGGCAGGCAGAGAGGACTCTTGAGAGTGCATGGCAGCAGAAGCAGCAGCAGGACACTCCTGGGGATGATGGGAGTGGGAGCAGCCACCCCTTTCAGCTGGCAGGGTCTAGCCCTAGAAGTATCAGTATCAGCACCAGCACCCCTATTTCAAGCAGCAGCTCGTATGTGCAGGGCACTCTGGTGAGCATGGGCTCGTGCACAGCAGGGCAGGCAGCGTGGCTGAGGGCAGTGGTGGAGGTGGTGCCCAGGCAGAGTTATGTGATGGAGTATGACAGCACCTCAGTAGCAGTGGAGAGGTACCTGGAGGAGGAGCCATGCATTGAAACCAGCAGCGATCCCTTGGTCTACTGGGCTGGAAAAACCAACATGTGGCCGGCCCTGTCCAAAGTGGCCAATGGTCTGCCCACCCAGTGTTCTCCAGGATGGGGGACATTTGCTCGCCGCACTGCCTGAGACTGGGGGTCAAGTTGGTGGAGCACTTGCTGTTCATCAAGGTGAACCTTCCACTGCTGGGATTCCTCGAGCTGCCCCTGGACATGGATTGATGGTGCAGTGGCACACATCATCCCATGCCAGGAGCAGTCTTGGGATGGGGCCCTCCTCAATCTAGGCTGCTGCTGCTGATGTGCTGTCCCTCCCTCCCAATACCCAGTGCGTGCCCTGCCTCTCTCTCTTTCGGTGGCCTCAGCCGGCCTATCTGACTGACCTCATGATGCCAGGTGGCATTGGGAAGCTGTAAACCTGCCACCCAGCCTCTGGCTTGACGATCTTGGCCCGCCTATGTGACTGGCTCTCTCTCTTGTGCATTGCACAGTCTTTGCCAGCCTATCTGAGTGCCCTCCAAGGTTCCAGCCTGCCTTCCCTACTGCCTCTCATGCCACGCTGCCTGTCTGTTCACCCAGGTTGCTAACCTCAAACCCTGCCTCAGTCTGCCTTCCAATGCTCATGCCACGCTGCCTGTCTTCCCGCCCGTCCAGGTTGCCAAGATCAAAGCCTGCCTAAGTCTGCCTTCCAATGCTCATTAGGGATGGGTGAACAGATCACGGTTTGGGTTCGGCCATTCGGTTTGGCTGCGTTCGGTTCGTCCGTTCGGTTCGTTCGTTTGGTTCGGATTTGTTCGGTTCCTTCATTCGTTTCGTTCGGTCGGTTCGTTCGCCGAGTTTGGGTTCGGTTGTTCGGTTCGTTCATCCGAACAGGCTGTTCGGTTAGGCCGTTCGGCTGTTCGGTTCGGCTGTTCGGTTCGGCCGTTCGGGAAGTGTTGTTATGGGGTTTTTTTTGTTTTTATATGGTTTTTTGGTTTTTTATTGGGTGTTCTTTATTTGGTTTTTTGGTTTATATATGGGGTTTTCTTATTTTTTTTTAATCTAATATTATATATATCTGTCTACACTAAATCTAACCGCTATTAACTATTCTAAATGCTATGAAGTAAATGGATTATCTAATAAGTACACAGACCTACTCCTACAAACACTAAAACTAAATCACTAA
>QEPC01012663.1:599009-618668 GCA_003113815.1 Sphenodon punctatus | reverse complement strand
AGTCTGTAGTGAAATACATACATTACATACTCAATGAGTCTGTACAGTGCATAACACAAGGTTTCAGTTTATGGTTTAAGTTTCATTTCATTACAAAAGTGAAATGAAACTTAAAGCAATCTAAAAATCCTACTCAACATCTGCTGTTCAGGAACAGTGACTAGCTCAGAAGGTGTTGGGAAGTGGGGAGGCAGATAATTAGTTTCGTTTCTTGCAAGCCTCTCCACCCCTGGTGCCTGGAAGTCTGCTCCTCAGCGACTGACACCTCCCTGTAATGTTTGACCTTCCAGTGAACCTTTTTTTGCCACCCGAACCCATCCGAACTGACGGAACTGTTCTACCATTTCGCCGTTCGGTGTTCGGTTTGTTCGGTATATTTGGGTTCGGGTTCGAGTTCGGTCATCCAAACTGTTCGAGTTTGGTCCGAACTCCGAACTTCCGAACCGCATTTGCCCATTCCTAATGCTCATGCCACGCTGCCTGTCTTCCCGCCCGTCCAGGCTGCCAAGATCAAAGCCTGCCTAAGTCTGCCCTCTGATCCTCATGCCGCGCTGCCTGTCTGCCTACCCTGTGGGCAAAGCTCAAACCCTGCCTCAGCCTGCCTTCCGATCCTCATGTCAAAGTGCCTGTCTGCCCGCCCTGTGGGAAAAGCTGAAACCCTGCCCCAGACTGCCTGCCTCTCATGCCAAGTTGCCTGTCTGCCTGCCCCAGCAACTCTGGATGATGTGCTCCTCTGGCCTGGTAATCCCGCTGCTACTGTCTGCTGGTCCATGGTGCTCTTCCCTGGAAAATTCAAATGTGCCCATGCAATCCTGCTGCTACCATCTGCTGCTGTATGGGAGCTCTTCCCTGGCAAATCCTACCATCCTGGCTCCATGGGTGCTGCATATAGGCAAATCCTGCTGCAACCATCTCTGCTGTTCCACGGGTACTGTGACCTGGCAATCCAATGTCTGCTGCTGCTGCTGCTGCTGCCTCTGCAGTGTCACAGGCTCTGTGCCCTGGCCATCCAATCTATCCTGCTGCTTCTGATGCCCCCTCTGATGTGCCACGGGCAATCCAATGTCTGCTACTGCTGCCAATGCCACCTCTGCTGTTCCACGGGTTCTGAGACTGGGCAATCAAATGTCTGCCGCTGATGCCAATGCTGCCTCTGCTGTCTGTTCCATGGATTCTGTGCCCTGGCAATCCAATGTCCACTTCTGCTGCCTCTGCTGTGCCATGATCTCTGTGCCCTGGCAATCCAATGTCTTGTGCTGCTGCCAATGCTGCCTCTGCTGTGCCACAGGTTCTGTGCCCCAACAATCCAATGTCTGCTGCTGCTGCCAATGCTGCCTCTGCTGTCTGTGCCATGGGTTCTGTGCCACAGCAATCCAATGTCCACTTCTGCTGCCTCTGATGTGCCACAGGTTCTGTGCCCCGGCAATCCAATGTCTGCTGCTGCTGCTTCTGCTGCTTCTGCTGTGCGATGGGTTCTGTGCCCTGGCAATCCAATGTCCGCTTCTGCTGCCAATGATGCCTCTGCTGTCTATGCTATGGGTTCTATGTCCCAGCAACCCAATGTCCGCTTCTGCTGCCTCTGATGTGCCACAGGTTCTGTGCCCCAGAAATCCAATGTCATCTGCTGCTGCTTCTGCTGCCTCTGCTGTGCCATGGGTTCTCTGCCTCGGCAATCCAATGTCCACTTCTGCTGCCTGTGACATGGGTTCTGTGCCATGGCAATCCAATATCCGTTTCTGCTGCCTCTGCTGTGCTGTGGGTTCTGCTACCGGGCAATCCAATGTCTTCTGCTGCTGCCATTGCTGCCGCTGCTGCCTCTGCTGTATATTCCATGGGTACCGTGCCCCGGAAATCCAATGTCTGGTTCTGCTGCCTCTGCTGTGCCATGGGCTCTGTGCCCTGGCAACCCAAGGTCCGCCGCTGCTGCTGGTACTGCACGTCAGCCATTTTCTCCTCACTCTTTTAGATGGGCATAGCTCAGATGAGTGCACCGACAGGCAGGGGCTGGATGTTCACGAGATTTACCAGGCTTGCCCAATTTGCAGAAGAGCTTGTTGAGATCCGGTGAGTAGGATGCAAGCCTGCAATGTCCAGATGAATAGGGGGGTCCAGCCACCAAGCCCTGGCCAGGCCTCTGCTGCTGCTCCACTGATGCCTGGCAGTCTGCAATGCCCGGCCAAGTAGGGGTGCCAGTCACCAAGCTCTGGCCGGGCTTCTGCTGCTGCTCCGTTGATACCTGGCAGCCTGCAATGCCCAGCCAAGTATGGGTGCCAGTCACCAAGTCCTGGTCAAGCCTCTGCTGCTGCTCCGCCGATGCAAGTAATGTAACAAAAGTAATTGACCTCCACACTTCCAATTCATTCTGAGCTATCCACTGATCAAGTCAGCAGACATTTCAGAACTCTCCCTCTCCCAGAAGTTTGCGTTCCTCCCAGTACATTGCCATCCTCCTCCTATTTCACCCATTTCCACATATTTACCTCCATAGTTTAATTTATTTAGATTAGATTAGATAGATTTAGGTATTATACTCAACATCAAGAACTAGCCACTCCAGCCCCAGGTCCCACCATCAGGGTTCTGGGGCCTATGTTACAGGCAGGGAGGGCTGTCCACTTCATCCAGAAGCTGCCACTCCTGTCCCAGGACCCACCATCAGGGTTCTGGGGCCAACAGTACAGTCAAGAGGAGCCATCATTCCACGGCATCAAGAAACAGCCACTCCAGCTCCAGGACCCACCATCAGGGTTCTGGGCCTACGTTCCTGGAAGGTAGGGCTGTCATTCCACTTCAGTGTCTGCAAATGCTCCACCAATGCCAGTCAGCCTGCAACGCCTGGCCAAGTAGGGGTGCCAGCCACCAAGCCTCTGCCACTGCTACACCGATGCCTGGCAGCCTGCAATGTCCAGCCTCTGCTGCTGTAGTTGCCACTGGGTTTCAGCCAGCCAGCCATGCCCCCACAGGCACCCCCAGGGGCTAAGGGCTGTGCCTGCCTGCCAGGGAAACCCAGGGTGCCAAGCCCCAAGCTTTCTCAGTCTCTTGCTGCTGCCGCTGCTGCTGTTGCTTCTGCTGCTGCTGTGTCTCCGATGGCCTGCCATGCCCCCACAGGCACCCATGGAATACCCCAAGCCTCTGATGTGGCCAAACATTCTGAACATTAGGGGAAGTCCAAACTCCTCGGAACCAAACCCATGAACCTAAACTAAGTTTTTAGTCCAAACTTCCGAACGTACAAATATTCGAACTCTGGTCTGTTCACACATCCCTACTGGTGGACCTGGAGGTGAGGAGGCTGCATGTTACCTAACTGATGGGATGCAGACAGTGGGTGTACATTAGCTTGCCTTCAATCACATGCTCCAAGATACCACTATGAGTGGGGACTGCATGTTCTCTCTTATTTGAACCACAAGTACTGGAGCTTTAGCACCATTTCACAGCTGTTGGTTTTGTAGCAGATATAATGAGTGGGTGGACTAGGGATGTGCAAACGCGGTTCGGAAGTTTGGAGTTCGGACCGAACTCTGTCTGTTTGGATGACCGAACCCGAAATGACAAGACCAAACCTGATTCCGAACTACAAAATGATCAAACAGTTCGGTTGGTTTGGATCGAGTTTGGGTGGTTCGGACTGACCAGTGACCACTACTGCCATTTGGTGACCACTGTCTGACACAGGCAGGCACAGGGAGGGGGAGGGTCAGCTGAGGAGCAGACTTCCAGGCACCAGGGGTGGAGAGGCTTGGACTAGCCGCCAGCCTGCCCAATCACCATCCCTTTTCTCCTCAGACCACTGGCTTCACAGACTGCGATTGGCCATAAGCTAGGCTGCATGAACCCAACGGGGCTTGCGGAGAGGCAGGCACAGCAAGTAACAAAAGTCATTGCCTTCCCCCCTTCCAACACCTTCTGAGCTAGTCACTGTTCCTGACAGCAGGCATTTTGAGAAGGCTCCCATTTACCTCCATATTATCATTTAGATAGATTATATTTGATAGATTTAGGCATTCTTTTTATTTTTTACCCCTCCCTGTGTTCTTCCTCCCCCATCCATTGAATTCTTTCCCTCTCCCTCTATATATTCCATCGAAGATTCTATTCTCCTGTTTTTGGATTTATTTAGAGTAGGATTATTAGATTGATTTAGGTTTCATTTCAGATTTGTACACCTCCCTGTGTTCTTTGTGTCCCCCCCCCATCCCATAGATAGATAGATAGATAGATAGATAGATAGATAGATAGATAGATAGATAGTAGTTGTAGGATACTAGGAGTTAGCTTAGTTATATAGATACTGTGGTTTATAGTGTGTTTGTAGGACTAGGCCTTTGTAGTTATTAGGATATTCCATTTAGTTCCGTAGCTTTTAGAATAGTTGCATTTAGATTTAGTGTAGAGATAGATAGATATAATATTATCAGGGGGAGGAATTGAGTAAAAAAATAAAAAAATAAAAAATCTTTGTGTGTGAGTTTGAAGACATGGAGAAGGGAAGTAGGAGAGGCTGGTCTGCTTCCCGTAAGACAGGCAATGGGCCACGTGGGAGTGCTGGTAGTAGGGGTATGGGCCATGCCAGCAGAGTGGCAGCAGGCAGCAACAGCAGCCAGAGCACATCACCAGCCCCCAAACTATGCAGGCCTGCTTTAGGGCAACAGGCTTCAGCGGCTCAGTGTCACCTCCACTGCCAGGCAGGGCACTGGAGGGCCTGCAAGACATGAGGCTGTGGCTGTCTCTGCTGCTGATGGAGCAGGTTCTGCTGCTTCCGATGTTCCTCCAGGGCCACAGATGTCCCACATTGTGGAGGCAATCCCCAGTAGTCCAGAGCTGGTGGATCCCACCCCGGCTGCTAGAGGCAGCGCCCACTCCCCGGGCAATGGCAGTAGGGATAGGAGTAACAGTAGCATTAGCAGTAGCAGCTATAGAGGGGGGCACAGGGAGAGTGGCAGAAGCATGGCGGGCAGCCAAGCCTCAGGGTCCCAGCACTCCCCTTCACAGGATATCACCGTGATCGTGGACAGTGAGTCAGAGGCAGACACTAGTGCCACAGAGGAGATGTCTGGAGCTGAGGTGATGGCTGAGCCTCCTCCCAGAGCGGTGTCACCAGTGCCACCAAGTTCTTCCCCTCCCAGCAGTGCTGGCAGCAGTGCGTCACCCGGGACAGGCCAGAAGGAAGAAGCGGGGGGGGGGGAATCCTCTGTCTGGGAACATTTTAAGCTGGTGCGGGCAGATGATCCCAGAGCGGTGCAGTGCACTTCGTGCTATAAGCTGGTGAAGTGTGGGCAGGGCACTGTGGCTTTCTCTTCCGTGGCGAACATGCCTGTTCGCCAAAATGATTGCACTGAATGGCAGCCCTTCTCAATTGTAAAGGACAAGGACTTCCAGTGGCTGATTGGGTTCCTGACCCCCCCAGTTTAAGCTGCCGTCCTGCTCCACCCTCAGTCAGACTGCAGTGCCAGACCTTTACAGGGCTTTGAAGTAGCGGGTGAGGGAGCAGCTAGCAGGGGCTAGGGGGTCATGGACCACTTCACCATGGATCTGTAGTCCAGCAGGAACACCAAACACGCCTACCTGGTGGTAAGAGTGCACTGGTGGCAGGACCCGGAGGCAGCTTTTAGGAGTGGCAGAAGGGGTCCCGAAGCAGGGTATAGGTGGGCCCTGCTTCAGGCACAAGTCATGGACAGCGCCCACACCTCCAGGAACATAGAGTTAGCCCTGGTCACCATGGGGAGGGACTGGGTTACACCAGGCGCAGCCTTCACCAAGGGGTGTCTGGTGACAGACAACATGGCCAATATTCTGAAAGCAGTCCGTGATGGGTAGGGATGGGTGAACATGGTTCAGAGTTCAGACCAAACTCTGCCTGTTCGGATGACCGAACCCGAACCCAAACATGAATCCAAACACGAACTGACCGAACCAAACTCAATTCCGAACGCTGAAATGACCGAACAGTACGGTCAGCTCGGGTCGCATTCAGGTGAGTTCGGGTGGCTAAAACGACAAAAAAACGTGGTGTCACTGGAAGGCCAAATGTGGCAGGGAGGGGGAGTCAGCTGAGGAGCACACTTCCAGGCACCAGGGAGTAGGCTTGGAGTAGCAACCAGCCTGCCCAATCACCATCCCTTTTCTCCAAAGACCACTGGCTTCGCAGTTTGCGATTGGCCACGGGCTAGGCTGCACGGAGCAAGGGGGGCTTGTGGTGAGGTGGGTGCAGCAAGAAACAAAACTGATTGCCTCCCCCCTTCCCAATACCTTCTGAGCTAGTCACTGTTCCTAAACAGCAGGCGTTTCAGAAGGCTCCCTCTCTCCCAGCAGTTTTTGTTCTTTCCTATTCCTAATCCATTGCCATCCTCCTCCTATTTCACCCATCCAACCCATATACCTCCATATTTTAATTTATTTATCTTAGCTTAGATAGATTTAGTTGTTATTTTTTGTTTTTATCCCTCCCTGTGTTCCCTCTGTTCAATCTTCCTTCCTCCCCCTCCATTGAATCCTTTCCCTCTCCCATATATTCCATCCCTGATTCCCTTCCCTTCCCCCTTTTTTTTTATTCATTTAGATTAGGATTATTATTAGATTGATTTAGGTTTCATTTCAGTTTTGTACCCCTCCTTTTGTTGTTTGTGATTCCCCCATCCCATAGATAGATAGATAGATAGATAGATAGATAGATAGATAGATAGATAGATAGATAGATAGAGAGAGAGAGAGAGAGAGAGAGAGAGAGAGAGAGAGAGAGCGATAGAGAGAGAGAGAAGACACTTGTAGGAGTTAGCTTAGTCATAGAGAGAGTGTTTAGTAATTTAGTTTTAGCGTTTGTAGGAGTAGACCTTTGTACTTATTACATAATCCATTTAGTTCATAGAATTTAGAATAGTTAATAGCAGTTGGATTTAGTGTAGATAGATAGATAGATAGATAGATAGATAGATAGATAGATAGATAGATAGATAGATAGACAATTTCAATAATAAAATAAAATAAAATAAATATATAAAAATATTATTTTGGAGGGAGAAATGGAGAAGGGAAAGAGAGGCCAGTCTGCTGCCCGTAGGGGAGGCAATGGGAAACTTGCCAGAGGCGGAAGGGGCCATGCCAGGGAAGTGCCAGCAGGCAGCAGCAGTAGCTAGAGGCAAAGCACATCACCACCACCCAAACTCAGCAGTCCTGCTTAGGGCAAGAGGCTTCAGCGGTTTAGTGTTGCCTCCTGGCAGTACACTCCTTCACTGCCACGCAGGGCACTGGAAGGCCTGCAGGACTTGAGGCTGCATCTGTCTCTGCTGCTGGTGGTGCTGGAGAAGGTGCTGGTGCTGCTTCCGATGTTCCTCCAGGGCCACCAATGTCCCCCACTGTCGCGGCGATCCCCAGCAGCTCAGAGGTGGTGGATCCTGCCCCGGATGCTAGAGGCAGGGCCTGATCCCCAGGCAATGTCAGTAGGGAGGGGAGTAGCAGCAGCAGCAGCAATAGCAGCTACAGATAGGGGCACAGGGAGAGGGCCAGCAGCATGGTGGGCACAGGCAGTCTAGCCTCAGGGTCTCAGTACTCCCCTTCATGGAACATCACCATGATTGCGGACAGTGAGTAAGAGGCAGACACTAGTGCCGCAGAGGAGATGTCTGGAGCTGAGGCAATGGCTGAGCCTCCTCCCAGACCTGTGTCGACAGAGCCACCGAGTTCTCTCCCCCCCAGCAGTGCTGGCAGCAGTGCATCAGCTGGTGCGGGCAAGAATGCACGAGGGGGGCGGGAATCCTCAGTCTGGGATCATTTTAAGCAGGTGCGGGCAGATGATCCCTGAGAGGTGCAGTGCACGTTATGCAATAAGCTGGTGAAGCATGGGCAGGTGCTCGCCAATCTTGGGACAACTGCCATGGCGAGGCACCTGAAGTCATGCCACAGTGCTCTGCTGCTCAGTGGGAAGGCAGGGGAAGTGGATGCCAGTGGGTTCCTGACTGCAGCGGGCAGGCACCTGCCTCCTTCAGCGGGCCAGCATCCTGCACCAACTGCTGCTACCTCTAGCAGCAGGAGCAGTATGGGGGAAGGACAGCAGCAGGAGCCTCGCCATCAGAGTCATCAATCCACCATGGAGGAACTGGTGTGGGAGATCTGTCAAGGCCAATGGCAGGGCGCCATGGCACTGGCTTCCAAGAGAAAGAAAAGCACCTGTTGGCAGAAATGATAGCCCTGGATGGCCAACCCTTGTAAATTGTGGAGGACAAGGGCTTCCAGTGGCTCATTGGGTTCCTGGCCCCCAACTTTAAGCTGTTTCCTGCTCCACCCTGAGTCAGATTGTGGTGCCACAGCTCTACAGGGCTTTGAAGGAGCAGGTGAGGGAGCAGCTGGCAGCGGCTGGGGGTCCACAGTCCACTTCATCACTGACCTGTGGTCTACCAGGAACGCCCAGCACGCCTACCCATCAGTGACTTCACACTGGTGGCAAGACCCAGAGGCAGTGCTTGGCAGTGGCAGGAGGGGTCCTGAACAGGGTATAGGTGGGCCCTGCTTCAGGCACAAGTCATGGACAGCTCCCAAACCTCAAGGAACCTCGAGGCATCCCTGGCTACCATGGTGATGGAGTGGGTCATGCCAGGCATGACCTTCACCAAAGGGTGTGTGGTCATGGACAATGCAGCCAATATCATAAACGCAGTTCGTGGCGGGGGCTTCACAAGCATCCCTTGCGCTGCACACGCCCTCCATCTTGTGGTGAAGCATGCTCTGGGCTTGGGGGAGAAGGGGATTGGGCCAGGCACCCTTAGCTCCCTGGTTGAATGAGGGAGGAAGCTGGCAGGGTTCTTTAACTGCAGCGTGAAGGGCAGCGAGCTCCTCTGGGAGAAGCAGGCTGAGCAAGGGTCCCCGGTGTACACGCTCATCCAGGATGTCTCCACCAGGTGGAATTTCACCTTCCTGATGCTCGAGTGGCTTCTTGAGCAGAAAGCCACCCTGCATCAGGTGGAACTGGAGACAGACATGGAGGCACCTCCAGGGTACAAGAGGGGGGAATGGGAGATTCTAGCTCACATGGTCTTCATCCTCAGACTGTTCCTCGCCATGACGGAGACCATGAGTGGCTCCACTGCTATCCTCATCCAGGTGACCCCGCTTGTCCATAGTCTCAAGAGGAGCCTGGATGAGATTCTCAGGGGGTGGGATTGTGGGCCTCCGGGCAGGAAGCTCTCTGATGAGGTACTTGACCTGCCACGGAAGCTGAAGGGGGGCTGAGTGCATGCTTTGTAGGGATGGGCAATCAGAACAGAGTTCGGATATTCGGTTTGGTTCAGTTTGGTTTGAAATTTGAGTTCGGAAATTCGATTTGGTTCAGTTTGAATTTTGAGTTCAGTTCGGAAGTTCGGTTCGGTCGACCGAACAGACCAAGTTGGGTCGAATTCCAAACTTCCGGACCAAGTTCGGCCATTCAAAACCAGGTTTTTTGATGTGTGTTGCCACTAGGGATGGGAAAACAGAATGGATATAGGAAATTCAGTTGTGTTCGGTTCAGTTTGAAATTTGAGTTTGGTTCGGAAGTTTGATTTGGTCAACCGAACAGACCGAGTTCGGTCCAATCTCCGAACTTCTAAACCACGTTCGCCCATCCCTAATGCTTTGCTGAGCTCCTGCGCAGGGAGGAATATGTTGTGGCAACCATGCTGGACCCCAGGATCAAGGGCAGCATGGTATGCAAGACAGCGGTCTATGGCCTCTAGAAGGGTACGCTGGTGCAAAAGGTCCGGAAGGCAGAGCGGGCCATGCAGCAGGACGCCCCTGGGGATGGTGGGAGCAGTGACCCTTTCCAGCCATCTTGGTCTATCCCTGTCCCTGTCCTAGTGGTAGCAGCTGCACCAGTAGCAGGATGAGCAGGAGCAGCAGGACCCCTACTAGTGCCAGCAGCTCCTCCTGTGTGCAGTCGAGTCTGAGGATCATGGGGCCAAGCACAAAAGGGCAAGGAGCATGGCTGAGGGCAGTGGGGCAGGTGGTGCCCACCCAGCGCTACCAGAGGGAGGTATGATGGTGCCTCAGCAGCAGTGGAGACCTACCTGGAGGAGGAGCCATGCATTGATCCCAGCAGCGATCCTTTGGCCTACTGTCAAGCAAGGCCAATGTGTGACCGGCCCTGTAGAAAGTGGCCTAGGGTATCCTGTCCTGCCCACCAACTAGTGTCCCCAGCAAGAAGTTGTTCTCCATGGCGGGGGACATTTGCTCCCTGCACTGCCTGAGACTGGGGGCCAAGTTGGTGGAGCAGTTGCTGTTCCTGAAGGTGAACCTTCCACTGCTGGGATTCCCCGAGCTGCCCCTGGAAAAGGAGTGATGGTGCAGTGGCACACACAATCCCATGCCATGGGCAGTCTTGGGTCGGGGCTCGGGCTACTGCTCCTGTGCTTCTGAGATGCTGTCCCTGCCTCCCAATGCCTGGCACCCGCCCTACCCCCCCCTCTCTCTCTCATACTAGATGGCCTTGGCCACCTTATCTGACGGACCTCATGACACAGGGTGGCATTGAGAAACAAACTATAAGCCTGCCAGCTGGCCTATGGCTAGCTACACGATCTTGGCCCACCTATGTGACACTGACTGGCTCTTGCTCCCTCATTCTGCACACTCTTTGTTAGCTTATCTGAGTGCCCTGCTGCCAATGTCCCAGTCTGCTTGCCCTACTGCTTCTCATGCCATGCTGCCTGTCTGTCCACCCAGCTTGCCGCCAAGCTCAAAGTATGCCTCAGTCCGTCTTCCTTCCTCCCATGCCAAGGTGCCTGTCTGCCCACCAAGGTTGCCTAGCTCAAAGCCTGCCCAAGCCTGCCTTCCCTACTGCCTCTCATACCATGCTGCCTGCCCACCCACCCAGGTTGCAAAGCTTGAACCCTGCCTCAGTCTGCCTGCCTTCTGCTCATGCCACCCTGACTGCCAGCCCACCCACCTGCCCAGGTGGTCTAGATCAAAGCCTGCCTCAGTCTGACTGCCTCTCATGCCACGATGCCTGCCCATCCACCCAGGTGACCTAGATCAAAGCCTGCCTCAGTCTGCCTGCCTCTCATGACACAGTGCCTGTCTGCCTACCCTGGCAACCATGGGTGATGTGCACCACTGGTCTGGTAGTCCGCCGCTGCTGTCTGCTGGTCCATGGGTGCTCTGCCCTGGACAATCCAAATATGCCCACAGAATCCTGCTGCTGCTGTCTGCTTCTGTATGGGAGCTATTTCCTGGAAAATCCAACCATCCTGGTTCCATGGGTGCTGTGTACAGGCAAATCCTGCTGATGCTATCTCTGCTGTTCCACGGGTTCTGTGCCCGGGTGGGCAACCCAATGTCTGCTGCTACTGCCAATGCTGCCTCTGCTGTCTGTGCCACAGGTCCTGTGCCCGGGCAATCCAATGTCTGCACCAGCTGCCAATGCTGCCTCTGGGAAATCCAATGTCTGCTGCCAATGCTGCCTTTGCTGTCTGTGCCATGGGTTCTGTGCCCTGGCAATCCAATGTCTTCTACTGCTGCCAATGCCACCCATACTGTATGTGCCACGGGTTCTGGGACCCGTCATTCCACTCACAGAGAGCCATCATTCAACTGCATCAAGAAACAGCCACTCAGGGGCCAATGCACATGCACTAGTAGCTGGTTGCACCGAACCCAAGCTCCCCCAGCAAACCTGCTACTGTGCTAAAAAAAACAAAAAAAAACTGAACAAAACAAAAAAACAAAAGAAGAACTGGCAAGGGGAATAATTGGGGTATGAGCACACCAAAAAAACCCACAGAAAAAGGGACACTCACCCAACTGTGGCAGCAAAAACAAGCTGCAGAAGCTGCCAAGAAGAAGCAGGGGTGAGTGAAAAAATGGCGGTTGCGCCCCTCTCCAACGCTCCAGGAAACACAGAGGCAGATGAACAGGCCACCGTGAACATTATTTTATATGAAATAAAAACTGCAAGGGCAGAAGCCCAAAGTGATAAAAGAGAGGTCTTGGATAAGATTAACAAAGTTAACAAAGCAGTGGAGGAGGGAAATAAAAAATTAGAGATCATGAACAGGAGAGTGGAGCAGGCAGAAGAAAGAATCTCTAACTTAGAAGACCAGGCACTAAATACAGACAGCGACCTAGAAAAAAAAAAAGAATATCTGAACCTGCTCAAACAAAAGTGCGAGTACCTGGAGAATAGATGCAGATGCAGCAACCTACGCATAATGGGCATTAAAGAGAACAGTGAAGCAGGGGGAATGCATGAGATGCTTATGCAAATCTACCAAGAGAACTTCCCAGACCAGCCCCAGCTACACAATGTGGAAACAGAAAGGGCACACAGGACACTAAGACCCAAACCAAAAGACACTGACCCTCCCAGAGCCATCATAATAAAATTCTTAAAATATAAAAATAAAGAAGCTCTCCTAGCTGCATCCAGGAAAAAAAAACAACCATTAGAATATCAAGGCAACGAGATCACAGTCAACTACAGTCAATCCTCTGTGGTGGATGTGACCGTGTAACGTCTGATGTGGCGAACAGATGTTCCCCCTCAGATGTTCACCACGGTCATTCGCGGTGGGGAATCACATTCACCACTCGATCGGCTGAACCTGCTGGGCCTGCGGTGATCGCGTGGTGAAGGTGATTCCCCGCCACGATGAACCGAGCCATCACGTCTGGATGGCGGCCATGGCCTGGAATCCCCACAGGGATTCTGGCCTGTGGACATTGGCCGTGGCACCTGCCCATCTCCCCAGAGGGCAGGCGGCAGGGGAGCATGGGGGGGCAGGGCTATGCGGCCGCACGTTGCACCGCATGGCCCCGCCCCCTCCCCGATTCCCCACCGGGAGCCCCTGGCACATCTGTTGGGCCATGATGCGGTGGCCCTGGCAGGGGATCAACAGATTGGTTCTGTGACGGGGTCAATTGGCCCCGTCACGTCTGAAAATACGCACTATGACAAAGCAGAGGGCCTGGTCAAAATACTATTCTGAACTGAACCAAAGAGGACTTAAACCACAATTGTGGCATCCGGTCAAATTAACAATCCTAATAAATGGCAGATGAAAAGCCTTTGAGGATACCGCAGACCTAGAGATCTTCCTACAAATGCATAAACCAGATCAACAACATAATGACGAACCCAGATGAGGAACTACCACAGGTAATGTTAAACAGACTATGCAAAAACTTTTTTGTAAAAGAAAAGGTTTAAAATTAACATAAATTGTATTATAGAAAATGCTAATAGTAATGTACTTTGATAGCGCAAGTAACAAAAAAAAGAAAAGAATAACAAAATCAAAAGAATTGCCGGGGAGAGGGAGGGAGAAAAAAAAAAGAAAAAAGAACAAAACAAGCAAAGAACCCCCAAAAGCCCCCCAATAGCATGGGGGGGGGGGGGAAATGAAATTAAGAATTCCAACAGGCATGACATGCCAACTTACAAGTGGATATTATGGTTAATGTTTAAATTGTTATTGTTGTTAAAGTTTTTCATTTTGTTTGTAAATTTGTCCAGACAAAAAATTGAATACAGGTACACACAACAGGTAATCCACATCCATACACTTAATAGAGAACAACAACAACAAAAATAACCCCTAAGGGAAAACAAATAGAACAAAACAAAATACAAATACCCAAATGGCAGAAACATCAAGGAAAACTCAATCAATAAAATCCCTCTCATTGAATGTTAAGGGCTTAAACCACCCTATTAAAAGAAAGAAGTTAGCAGACCACATCCCAGACCAAGAAATTGGAGTCTTATTTATATAGGAAACCCATTTGATCCAAAAAGACCTGGGAAGGTTTACATTTAGAGGGATGGGAGAAACACATGCCTCATGTGGGAGGAAAAAGAAAGCAGGCGTCCTGATAGGATTCACAGCTCCAACAGACTTTATACTAGCAGAACAAAAAAAAGACAAAGAGGGCAGATTTGTACTATTAAAAGGCACAATTAAAAATCAACCAGTAACATTAGTCAACCTATATGCCCCAAATGAGAACACACACCAATTCTTCCAAAAATACATACCTTTAATAATTCAGCATGCAGAAGGAATGCTAATCATCCAAGGAGATTTTAACTCCCGACTAACAATACTAAACCATTCCACCAGAACACAACTCAAACATACCCAAAAACACATAGCAGTGACATTAGCACAACATGACCTCATAGATACTTGGAGATGGTTAAACCCAACATCAAGAAGTTACACATTCCACTCAAACAGACACAACACATACACAAAAATAGATCACTTGATACTAGAAAAATACTCACTACACAGATGTATAAAAAGTGAAATAATACCTATAACCTTCATAGACCACAATGCATTAATTACATCCTTCAACTGGAACATACCCACACAACTAGAAGGTCACAATTGGCAGTTAGACAGGGGAATACTAAAAAATGAATGGATTAAAAACCAAATAGAGGAGGATCTCAAAGAATACTTCGGCATAAATACAGGATCACTCCAATCCCCCCAAACTCGATGGGAAGCAATGAAAAAGCAGTAATAAGGGGCAAACTCATAGCCATAAAAGCAAAAATAAATAAACAAAGAAAGGGAAGAAATGAAGCCCTCCTTACACAATTAAACTACCTACAAACAGAAAATAGTAAATACCCCACTAAAAAAAATCAATTAGAAATACAAAAAATACACAGTGAAATAGACACAACAGAAACACAAAGAATCACACAAAATTAAGAAAAATCAAAAGCTGTTATTTTCAAAATTGTAACAAACCAGGAAAAGTCTTAGCACAATTAACAAAAAGCAAAAGGGAAAAAACAGCAATCCCAACAATAAAACTTCAAGATGGAAGTAAAACAACTAAACAGCAAGAAATACAAAAGGCATTTGTAGAATTTTATCAGAAACTACACATCCTCGAATCCCGAACCTGAAAAAATAAAAACAATTATTAATAAATATAACATCCCAAAATTCATCATAGATCAATTAAAATTTCTTAACTCCCCAATAACAAATAAAGAAATTAAGCAAACAATTAAAGAACTCAAAAGAAATAAAGCGAGTGGACCAGATGGACTACCTGCAGAATTTTATAAGACATTTAGTAAAACCATCATCCCACATCTAACAAATACATGTAATGACATCATCCACACCCAAAAATGCCAGCAACATTCTACAAAGCAGTCATTACCTTAATTCCTAAACCAGGCAGAGATATTGAAGAATGTAGCAATTACAGGTCAATATCACTATTAAACACGGACTACAAAATATTTACAAAAACACTAGCCAACAGATTAGCAGCAATAATAGGGGAAGTAATTCACACAGATCAAACGGGATTTATCCCAAACAGATTAGGAGTAGATAACATAAGAAAAACAGTCAATCTAATATATGCAATCCAGAAAACTGAAACACCAGCATTAATACTGGCGGCAGATGCGGAGAAGATCTTTGACAGGGCAGAGCCAGAGTGCTTATACAAAGTAATGGAACAAATGGGAATCAAAGGCAATTCCCTCAAAGCGATTAAAGCCATCAATTTAACCACAAAATCCCGAATATTAATAAATGGAAAACTATCAGACCCATTTCCTCTAACAAGAGGAACTAGACAAGGCTGCCCATTATCCCCCCTACTATTTAACATTACATTAGAATTACTGGCATGTGCCATAAGGCAGGAACAAGAAATTACAGGAATACAGATAAAACAGACACAACATAAACTATCTTTATTTGCAGATGATATGCTAATATACATGACCAATCCACACAATACCACACCAAAAATACTTACACTTATAAACAAATTCAGTAAAATTTCAGGCTACAAAATTAACCCTCAAAAATCACAGGCATTAATACTCAGAAAAGATAAACAAGAGGCCCAAGACATTGCTGGCTAAACACCATTCGCAATAGCTGAATCACAATTCAAATACTAGGGGTAAACATAACAAAAGATCATACTAAATTATATAAAGCAAACTTCTCCCCTCCCCACATATGAAATCAAATACCAAATGAGATCTCCATGTGGCAAAGACTCTAAATTCATAAAACAGTGTGAACAAGTCATGCTGGAAGCAGTCTGGAAAGGTAAAAAACATAGAATCAACAAACACTAATCAGAAGAAAAGAGAAAGGAGGTGTTAATATGCCAGACATATGAACATGCCTTAAGGCAACAGCATTCAGAATACAAAAATACTGGTATCACCCAACCAGAAACACAACCTGGGTAGAAATAGAAAAAGAGCTACTAGGAAACATAAATCTAAAAGAAATGATAACAAACAAAGACAAAGCGAAAACAAAAAAAATTATGGACCACCCATTTGCAAACATAGCCATACAACACTGGCACAGGACACACACACAATTTAAAATATCATTAGAAGAATCACCTTGCACACCTATAACTACACAAACACTAGACAGAAACAATATAGCAAAAGAACTGAGAAACCCATTAGATGATCATGATATGTATAGAGCAGAACAATTATTCAAAGATAATAAATTTGTAACACCACAGGAACTACAACAAATAACTAAAACAAAAATAGATACCCTACAATACTTACAATTAAAAAACATATTCACAGACAGAAACAAAATACAACACTACTCAAGAAAACCCACGGTATTAGAAAAAACACTGCTAAGCCATACCACAAACAAAGGGTTAATAACAAGAATATATAGAGCACTGGTCGAGGCCGACTCCAACAAACCAAATATATATAGAGAAAAATGGGAACAAGATCTAGGGGGGAAAAAACAAAAAAACAAATAGATGCAATAGGACAACAAATGCATAACTGTGCGAGCTAATTAGAAATCAAAGAAACCCAAATTAAAGTAATATTAAGATACTACCTAATCCCAATTCATTTTTTAAAAATAGATGGCACAGGCCTCCACCAGTGTTGGAGAAACTGTGGAGAACAAGGTACCTACCTGCATTGCTGGTGGTCATGTCCTAAAGTACAACAATTAGGGAGTATAATATGGTTAAATATGAAAAAAGCTATGAGCGTCATCATACCATTCCATCCAGAAACGGCATTATTGGGACTGTATCCAGAACTACCACTCATGAAACATCACCAAGAAACCTGTACACTTATGACATTAGCAGGATTGAACATCATCGCAAGAAACGAAATCAGCAAAAAAACTGACAGAAACTGAATGGGTAAAACGACTTTGGTACATGTACTCAATGGAAAAAATAGCAGCAACCTAGGAAAATAAAGCAAAGAAATTCACTACTAGATGGTTTTCATGCATAGACAGTATACAAGGACACACCGTAGAAGAGGAAACAAGATCATACCTAGTGGATTACTATATATATATATATATATATATAAAGTAAAAAGACACCATAAACACACAGACAGTACCTGTTCATATATGTTAATATGTTTATGTGTATGTTAATGTTAAATGTTTAATTAATAAAAATCACTTTAGAAAAAGAAAAAGAAAAGAAGCAGCCACTCCAACCCCAGGACCCACCATCAGGGTTCTGAGGCCAAGTTACATGCAGGGAGGGCTGTGGACAATATCTATATGCTGCCACTCTTCTAGCCCCAGGACCCACAGCCATGATTCCTCACACAGAGGTAATGTCTTTCCACCGCTTCAGGAAACAGCCACTCCAGCCCCAGGACCCACCGTCAGGGTTCTGGGGCCAAGCTACAGGCAGGGAGGACTGTGGCCAATATCTACAAGCTGCCACTCTTCTAGCCCCAGGACCCACAGTCATGGGTCTTGGGCCATCATACCTCGCACAGAGAGCCTTCATTCCACTGCATCAAGAAACAGCCACTTCAGCCCCAGAACCCAGCATCAGGGTTCTGAGGCCAAGATACAGGCAGGGAGGGCTGTGGCCAATACCTAGAAGCTGCCACTCTGGCCCCAGGACCCACCGTCATAGGTCTGCGGCCATTATTCCTTGCACAGAGAGCCAATTTTCCAAAGTATCAAGAAACAGCCACTCCAGACCCAGGACCTGCCGCCAGGGTTCTGGGGCCACGTTACAGGCAGGGAGGGCTCTGGCCAATACCTAGAAGCTGCCACCTTAACCCCAAGACCCACCATCATGGGCCTGGGGACATCATTCCTCACACAGAGAGCCAATTTTCCAAAGCATAAAGGAACAGCCACTCCAGCCCCAGGACCCACCATCAGGGTTCTGGGGCCAGGTTACAGGCATGGAGGACTGTGGTAAATACCTAGAAGCTTCCACTCTAGTCCCAGGACCCACCATCCTGGGTCTGGGGCATCATTCCTCACACGGAGATGATGTCATTCCACCGCATCAAGAAACAGCCACTCCAGCCCCAGGACCTGCCACCAGGGTTATGGGGTCAGGTTACAGGCAGGGAGGGCTGTGGCCAATACCTAGAAGCTGCCACTCTAGCCCCAGGACCCACCATCATGGATCTGGGGCCATCATTCCTCACACAGAGACGATGTCATTCCACCGCATCAAGAAACAGCCACTCCAGTCCCAGGACCCACCGCCAGGGTTCTTGGGCCATGTTACAGGCAGGGAGGGCTGTGGCCAATATCCAGAAGCTGCCACTCTAGCTCCAGGACCCATTGTCATGTGTCTGGGACCATCATTCCTCGCGCAGAGAGCCTTTTTTCCGAACACCTGAACCGAACAGGACTGAACCGAATGGCCGAACCCGAATGCTACAACGAACTGAATGGCTGAACCGAACGGCCGAAGCCAAACCGTGATCTGTTCGCTCATCCCTAGTGATGGGGGCTTCACCAGCATCCCTTGCACTGCACACACCCTTCACCTGGTGGTCAGGGATACTCTGGGCTTGGGGGATAAGGGAATTGGGGATGGCACCCTTAGCTCCCTGATTGATGGGGGGAGGAAGCTGGTGGGGTTCTTCAACCAGAGCATGAAGGGCAATGAGCTCCTCCGAGAGAAGCAGGCCGAGCAAGGCTCCCCAGGGCACCAGCTGGTCCAGGATGTGGCCATACGATGGAATTCCACCTTCCTGATGTTCAAGCGGCTTCTTGAGCAGAAAGCCACCTTGTATCAGGTTCAACTGGAGATGGACAGCAGGGCACCAGAAGGGTTTAATGGGGCGGAATGGAAATCTTGGCTCACACGGTCTTCGTCCTGAGACCATTCCTGGCCATAACGGAGACTGTGAGCAGCTCCACTGCCACCCTCAGCCAGGTGACCCCTCTGGTCCATAGTCTCCACAGGAGGCTGGACAAGATTCTTGGAAGGCGGGATTGTGACCCTGCAGGTGGAAGCTGGCCAATGAGGCGCTTGTCCTAGCACGGAAGCTGACGTCAGGGCTGGAGGTGCATTTTCACGCACTCCTGCAGCCAGGGGCGGATTGGCCATTGAATGCACCGGGAGGATTCCCGGTGGGTCGGGGCGGGGCTGGGGGCCAGTCATGCTGTCTTTTTTTAAATTATTCTTAACAAACAAACCCCAAAAATTGTTGGTCCTGACCCCTGTAGGGTTGGGTTGTGTTGGAGGGGAGGGGGAGGGCTTACCTGACTCTCCCTCTTAGTAGCGCTGAAGCAGCAGCGGGGACAGCGATCGGGCTGGGAGATAAGGCTGTTTGTTTACAAACAGCTCCTGCCCATGTGCTGATCAGAAGGTTGCTACCTTGTAAAGAAGGTTCTTCGAGATGGC
>QEPC01012663.1:574654-597631 GCA_003113815.1 Sphenodon punctatus | reverse complement strand
GACCAATGATCTGTCAAGCCCTGCCTGCATTCTGTCTCCACAAGTGGGTGGGTGGCCAATCTCTCTCTGCAGGGGACTTCTGTTCCTAACAGGTCATAGGGCAATCCATTCCCTGTTGTTCCAGCCCCCATGCCTTACCTTTCAGACAGCAATTCTGTCACCCTTCTCATACCACCACCAGACATTGGACCTTGTCCGCCCACTGTCTGGGGGTGGCACTGGTGACCTCCACCTTGGTGTCCTCCTGCACCTGGCACCATCATTGGAGGATTCCTCATCCTCACCCTCTCTGAAACAGGAACACATAAACAACACATAAGTAATGTCATGCAGTTATGATGTCCTCTAGTCCTCCCTCCTTGGGGTGCTAGGGATGGCAACGGAAGACGGTGACCCTGGATGGCACATGCAAATCCTGCCCTCCTTGGGGTGCTAGGGATGACAACTAGAAAGAGCCTTGCTGGCACGTGCAAATCCTGTCCTCCTTGGGGTGCTAGGGAGGGATGGCAATGGAGAGACCCTAGCTGGCACATGCAAATCCTGGCCTCCCTGGGGTACTAGGGATGACAACTAGAAAGACCCTGGCTGGCACATGCAAATCCTGTCCTCCTTGGGGTGCTAGGGAGGAATGGCAATGGAGAGACCCTAGCTGGAATGTGCAAATCCTGCCCTCCCTGGGGTGCTAGCGATGGCAACTAGAAAGACCCTGGCTGGCACGTGCAAATCCTGCCCTCCTTGGGGTGCTAGGGAGGTATGGCAATGGAGAGACCCTAGCTGGCATGTGCAAATCCTGCCCTCCCTGGGGTGCTAGGGATGGCAACTGGAAAGACCCTGGCTGGCACTTCCAAATCCTGCCCTTATTTGGGGGTGCATAGGGATGGCAACTGGAGAGTGGAGACCCTTGTTAGGGATGGCTGGCTGGCACGTGTTTGGGTGGGGGTGCTCGTGTTCATGCCTGACTGCTGGAAGAGCCCCTCATGGTACCCTCTCTCTCTGTGGTAGACATCTGCTGCTACCCGCTGATGCCCACTGTTTGTGCCTGACTGATGCCCACCACCTCGCACCCACCCGCATGCCAATAAGCTCGCTCTAAAGAATAGTATTCTTCTTGTCCTCAAGTTTACAAACCTGGCAGGAGTGGCAGCACCTCCTGTGCCCTCTTGTTCCTCTGATGGGGAGCTGGCATCCTCCACCACCCAAGGTGCTGCAGCAACCTCTTCCTCCTCCACCACCACTGGCTCCGGGAGCACCACCTTGACCCCCCCGGCGTTTAATGAGAACAACAATCTTCTTCATTTTTTTTTCCAAAGTCCCACACAAAGCCAGACAAAACACAGTCACCCACCAAGGCACATCAACGAACCAAACCAGCACAGTCAAACCAACACACAGTCAAACATAGCCAAACACACCAGAACAGAACCAAACAGACAGACAGCCACACACACATGCTCTGTCCACACACAAGCTCCGCACACACTCGAATTTCTGGTTTCCGGCTTCTGACAAGATCAATCTCCAAATGCCTGAACCGAACCGAACACCACCGAACCGAACAGCCGAACCCAAACTTCGTGACCGAACCAAACGACCAAACCCGAACTCAGCGACTGAACCGAACGACCGAACAACCAAACTGCGACTTGTTCGTCCATCCCTAGGGTGGGCTAAGTTCCTCCAAGCCCTAGTTAAGCTCCATCCAGTCAGAACACTCCAATTTCAATGTAATTTTCTGACAGAAAATGGTACTAGTGAAAAAATGTCCTGTATGTAGGACAGGAGCACTTCTGCCTTCTCCCTTATATGAACAGGGGGCATGAAAACTCCTGCATTCCAGAAACCATTTCATAGGAAATTCTGCCATTTTTATTGCATCCCTCTATGGGAATTGTCTCTGAAACTGGAATTATAGCTATAACTGAAGACATTCCACCAGGTTGCATAAGGACACATTTACAGCTGCATGCTGTAAATTCCCCTATTGAATATAATCAGCTGCCATAATTTTGTTCTGAAAGATAAGGAAGGCACACCCTAGACGTTCCTCAGCTTCATCTCTTCCCCTTCCTCCAAAGAAAATTTTGCTTCACAGCACTTCAAATCACATTTACTTTTTTAAATATTGTGGTAATCAATACAATAGGAAGATCTAAACCTTCAGTATGTCAGAAAAGTAGTAATAACAGCTGAAGAATTTCTCCATGATTATCTGAACCTTTGTACTAGTTGGCACGACTACAACATTGCTACTACCAATAAGTTGTCAGGAGTGAGGCTTAGCCTGAAACGTCAATTAAGAACATTTTTATTTGTTGTAGGATTGATTTGAGGGTAATTCATCTCAAACTTCCTTTCTTAACTCAACAATTTATGTTTGTTGGAGGGCTTGAAACCAGGCCAACGGGAGAGTCACTCAGGAGTCCGCAGTAGAGACAAAGGTTTATTAAAGGAAAGGTAAAAGGTACAGGAAAAAGACCCCTGGTGTACACAGAGAGGGACATCCCAGAGACCCAGATAGGAGGAAGTCCAGATGGTGTCTGAGAGACAAAGATTCAAGGGAATTTTTATAGGAAAGAATCATTGAGGCAGGATGTCCATTACAGCTGGATATTAATGTGTTGTATCTGGTCACTTGGTAATTACATCACGTATTTCCAACATAATCAGTTCCACATCTACACAACCAAAGACTCTTGTTTTCACACATAATTATAAACAAAAGGTTCCTTTCTTGTACATAACACATCAATACATACTGTAGTCTGTTGGCAGGGGAGCCTTGGAGGAAAGTGATAACATTTAGCTCCAGGTCTTATCTAGTTCATTTGGCCTTATAGTTAAGTGTGCTATTCTGTTCTGCTCTGTTCAGCATCTGCCTGGCTTCAATGGCTTGGCTGTACAAGCAGCTTGGGCCTAATCTATCCTATCCCAAATATATCTGGTCCTTTCTATTCCTACAGTGAGCTCCTTTTATGTTGATTTGTCATCTTAGTATATTCCCCTCTATACTTTTTGAGATTGGCTTGTGTCATAAATCCCATTGACATTCACCTTTGGCAACCATTTCAAAGAGATATAGGCTTTCTATTGTCCCCTTTGTGCATGATCAGCACTGATAATACTTAAACTGAAAGATTTGATTGTACTCTTGACCTTTCAAAACTGGGATAAGAGAGGTCCCCAAAGCCAGTTAGGAAAAAGGAAAACCTTTTCATGAAGAACATGAATGAGACACCAAAAAAGACATTGCAAATGATAATAGTGTATATAAATGGCTGGTCTGGGGACAAAAGGTGTGTCTGTGTCCGTGTGCGAGTGTGAGGGGGTGTCTATGTGTGTGCAATGGGGTTTCTCCCTCTTCCCCCCCCCTCGCCCACCCTCCCATGTGGCTGTCTTCCTCTCCCCCTATATGCCTGTGCCCCCCTCATTTGCATAGACATGCCCCCTGACTGGGATGTGACTATGCAAATGAGGGGGCAGGCCATACCACCATGCCGCTGGTAGATCTCCGAAGGCTGACATAGTGCTTTGGTAGATCTCGGGCCAGGCAAGTGTGGGCACCCCTGCTGTAAGTACACTACTTTCATGGCATGGGTCACTTTCGTGGGAAAACCCAAATGATGCTTAATATCATGCTAATTTTACATCTTTGGCATGAGGAACAACAAAATCAATAATGGAGGTATCCCTGGGTAGGCTATATCTTTACTCACACCTGTATGTTATTTTTCATCTGGCCTTTATATGCTTGTTTTGGCTGTTCTCGTCTAGATAACACTACCCCTGAAATAAGCAAGATAAGGACATGGCAAGCTCCTTGTGAAGCTACTCCTCCCATATCATCCATTGATAACAGTATATTGAGACATAATCATATTTATTTTCTGCATTATTTCCCTGTCGCTTAGGATATTTGCAGGAAAACAGGGGATTTGTTTCTCCAAATTCATATGCTCCTGCTGTTTATTTCCCACCTGAAGTAATAATTCTCTGTTTATGATCTCAAAATCGGTTGCTATGTACGCCAATGTTTTGACAAACATGACTTCATGTAGGGAATAAGAAGCAGGGTCAAATGAACTCTCTAGAAACAAAGATACTAATTTCATTCAAATGAATAAAAAAAACACCAGACAAATAAATCCAGAGGGCTAGATTTGGATCCCAGTTTTTCCACAAGTATTACCCTGTTGGCTTCAATGGAGTTACATCAGTGTGAAGGAGATCAGAATCAAGTCTGGACATAGGCAAAATAATTTCTGTACAGATTTTCAAAGTTTTTCCAGGAATTGTCAACCGGTTTTGTGCCCTGGAATCATTAGTACATAAGGACAGCTATTGAGTAACATGATTAACAAGCTGTAATAGCACAATGCATACTACAAGTAAAAAGGAGGGTGTGCTTTCTAGGGCTACAGATTACAGTGGAAAAATCCTTGTTCAGATCTCTCTAATCCAGATCCCACTTTATTGTGGGCATGTCTTACGTTCCCCTTAGTTATACAATGTCTCAAAGACACTATATAAGTATAAGAATAGGAGTCTCCATATGCAGACACCTCTGGAATCTAGACAAAAAGCATGTCCTCCAGGGTGTCCCATTTCCATCAGGTAGACAGTGCACAGGAAGTTCAGCCTTGCTTGCAGGTCATGATTTTTCTCTCAGCTTTTCAAAATGTCCTTTTCCCTCCGGTGGCCCACTTTGAAAATGAGTATAATCTCTGTGTGCTAGCTAGGTGTAGGAGGTGGGTAGGTTCAGGATGGAGGAAGGAAAAGGAAGGGCCAAAGCATGGATGGATTCCAGTCCTTGAGTGCATACCCTAATGTGCACTCCCTTTTCCTGAGCTCGCTTTTGCAGTACTTGAGGATAGGGACTGGATCCATCGTACCAGATCCAGGAATTGGAAAGAGGTAAAATAAAAAAACAAACAGCTGGTATATGGAGAAATGAGTGCATTTAGGGAAAAAGGAGGGGGCTTTCAAATTGAGGAGGGATGATGTAATAGGGCGGCTTATCTGAGCCTGTCGAAGCCCTATTACTGGGATCGCCAAGCAGCTATATATAGAGAGGCATTAACCTTGGAGCATGACCAGTTGAGGCTCTAAAGCCTTCTGGGGTGTCTTTAGACATAACGCTATTCAGTGTTCTGTAACACAGTGTCCTAAGGTTACAGTGTTCAGACATACCGTCAACACAGTGTTCACCCCAAACACTGGAAGTAAAGAACTGCCAGGTCTTGACAGTTTAATCAGTGTTTGAGGTGAACACTGTGTTGACAGTATGTCTAAACACTGTAATGGTTAGAACACTGTGTTACAGAACAGCATTATGTCTAAAGACACCCCTGGTGTTTAAGTCCTGGGGCATGCTCAGATCAGCCTAGAGAAGTCTCTTAAGACTAAGTCCACTGACATGCTCAGTGAGGCCATATGGAACTGAGCATACTCGAGGCCTATAAAGGGACTGAGCTCAGTCTGCTGAGTGTGGTTGTAGGAGAAGGAAGATCCCTCTGCCTACTGACTGAATCGTCTCCAGAGACTCCCCCTGGACAATGGAGTTCAAGCCCAGAGAGGACCTACAGGAGCCTCAAAATGCCAGGTGGGATTTGCTCGGCTCAAGACCACCAGGACTATAAATTAGGGGTGTGCATTTCATTTTTGTTATTATGATAATGAAAATGAAAATTGTGATGTTCATTTTTGTTATTGTAATAATGAAAATGACAAATAATAATAACGAAAACAAAAATGAAAATGAAATTTTGTTTTTGAAACTGGAAAACATTGAGAAATGTATTTCTGGCTATAATATTTTTCTTTCTTATTAATTTCTGATGAAACATGGGGAGATTGTACCCCCAGTGGAGGGCACTATGTGTACCAATTCTTGAAAAGATTAGATAAAGGGAACAGATTTTAGAAGCAATTGAATGTTGTGATTTTAAGAAAAGCTCCATACACATTAATGGCTACAACTCATTTATCTTCCATCCAATTTGCATGAAACCTGTAAATATTATGTCCCTGCACAATATTAACAATCCTGTCAATTTTCAGAAATATTAGGTAAAGGATCCTGATGGTATAAGAAATTAACTTGAAAATACATTTCCAGCTGTAACATTTTTATATTCCATCCTGTTTACAAGACATTTGGCAGACATGTATCACATACCTCCCTGTCATCTCTGCCAAACTACAGGACAATTTGATAAATGGGTCCAATTTTATAAGCAATTGAATTTGTCCCCTTGAAGACCATTATTCAGATGAATAGCAGCACATGCAGTGCCATTCAGAGGCAGGCACCTGGCATGGCAGGGGGAGGAAGGCTGTAGGAGAGAGGATGTGAAGCGACCCAAAGACTGACCGACACATTCACTGGCCAATTATTGCATGTTTCCATTTTTACAAGACCAATCAGTAGTGGCTTCGAGGCAGGCATAGAGTGCGGCCCTCAGAAGGGCATAGAAGGGACGTAACTGGGACTTTGGGGATAGCATCACAGCAATCAGGAGATATGGTTTACACATCCAGGCTGACCAATTATCATCACAATCACATCCTGCAGCACTGTGACAGAGGACATAAAAGAATCTCTATTGGCTCTTTCCTAAACAGATGCTTCTGACTTCCCAGTAACAAGTGGGGGAGAGATGTTGGGATGGTCATAGCACAGAATGAGGTTATTTGTTTGACATTTCTGCTGGCCAATTGGCATCACAAATCAATCTTATACCATGTAAGAGAATCGCTGGCATAGGCTCCTTCTCTGCGTATGCTGTGCAGGCATATAAAATTGGGACTCTTTATCATATCTTTCTGATATTTGGCAGAGATGATTATGAACATGAGATATACAGCCCTGCAAAATTTCATGTACACTGGATGGACTACAAAGATGTTATAGTCAGACATACATTTAAAAGTTAATTGCTTATACCACCAGGACCCCTTTTCCAATCCTTTTGAAAGTTGGCAGAGAGTAAATATGGGAAGGGGTATAAACTTTCCAAGTTTCATCTACATTAAATGTGAGGCAAAGAAGTTACAGCTAAGAATGTATATGAAGATTTTTGCAAAATAATATAATTAAACTGCTTTTAAAATTGGATTCCTTTATCCAATCATTTTGGAATTTGGTACACTTGATGCCTTCCATTGTTTGTATAATCACCCCAAGTTTCAGCCAAATATAATGAAAACCAAGAAAAGTTACAGCCAAAAATGTGTTTTCCATTGAAACCAATGGAAAACAAAAACGAAAGCAAAAACAAAAATGAAAATTTGATATTTATGAAAACAAAAATAACAGATTTAAATAATGAAAATGAAAAATGAAAACAAAAAACAAAATGGTCCCCTGGTGCTCACCTCTATTTCTGAGAGATTTTTCACTCCTTCACATTTCTCTTCTATCTTCCTCAAAGAAGGAAAGGGCGTAATATCACCTGATGATATAAAGCAACAATTGCCATGTTTTGTTTTTGTTTTTGTTTTGCCTATTTTGAAATTTAAATACAATCCCCAACCCCAGACAACAGCAAAAAATACAAAGTTCAAATAGCAATCATTACGGAAACCTGGCTGGACATGGAGTCGGAGCCTATTTTGGCTGACCTTGTTCCAGCTGGGTATTCCATGCAGCATCAACCGTAGTCAGAGGGATGGGGGGGCGGTGTAGCCATAATTTTTAGGGAGGGTTGGGCTGTTCAGAGGTATCCAGTGCAATCCATAAAGGGGGTTGAGGGTCTCCATCTGGGGTTTGATGTGGCAGGGGGCAGTTTGTGAGTGCTGCTTGTATACCGTGTGCCCACCTGTACGGCAGCCTCCCTGCATCCTCTAGTGGATCTGGTGTCAGGAGTGGTGTTGTGATTCCCGAAGACGATAGTCTTGGGGGACTTCAACATCCACATCAATGCCAATCTTGGGGTGCAGAGCATGAGTTCATGGCTGCCATGGAAACCAGGGGCCTGTCCCAGAGGATCAGCAGCCCGACACACCAAGGGGGACATACCTTAGACCTTGTGTTTTGCACCGGCCATGAGGCCATTGGTGGGGGAGATATCAGCTGTGCCTTTGTCATGGACAGATCATTACCTCCTGCAGACCCCTCTCCTGGCACACGTTTGCCCCCAGAGGGGTGTGGAACCTATTTGAATTGTCCAACCCCGTAGACAGATGGAACCAGAGCGGTTCCGGGAGGCTTTTGGCGACATAACCTCTGATCTGGTTGGCTGTTCCATCTATGGCCTCGTCGAGCTGTGGAACATCTTGCTGACTGAGGCCATCAATTAGATAGCTCCGAGGCATCCGCTCCCCAGGTGGCAGCACCGCAGGCCTCCCTGGTTTTTGGAGGGGCTGCAGGTGCTGAAACAGGAGGGAAGGCGATTGAAGCAACGGTCGCATAAGTCACGTGCTGAAGTCGACAGGTTGCGGCATAGAGCGAGTTTACAAGCCTATGCCATTGCATCTGCTAAATCCCGTCTAGCGGAGCTGTTCTGGGTGGTGCGGGGGCTGGTCAGTCCAGCCTCCCTCAGCCTTGGAGTGGAGGCATCTAGTGCCCACTGTGACTTGTTTGTGGATTATTTTGCGGACAAAATCGCTCTGATTCACCATGGTTTCCATGCTGCATTTTCTGCAGTAGGGCAATTGGAGGTTATGGAGGCCCCGCCTTGTCCTTGTTTGTGGGATCAGTTTCAGTTGATGACCCCTGCCGATGAGGAGGATGTTCTTGGGGCTATCAGGGCCACATGTTGTGAACTGGACCCTTGCCCATCCTGGTTGGTTAAGGCCTGCTGGGAGACGATGGGACTGTTGCTGGTGGGGGTGGTCAATGCCTCCCTTAGGGGAGGCAGGGTGCCGAGCTGCCTCAAGGAGGTGGTGGTATGGCCCCTGCTCAAGAAACCATCACTTGATGTTGACTCCCTTGCCAGCTATTGGCCGGCCTCTAAGCTCCCCTTTTTAGGGAAGGTTACTGAGCAGGTAGTGGCCCGGTAGTTGCAGGAGCATCTGGATTGTGTCTGTTTTCTTGATCCCTCACAGTCGAGGTTTCACCCAGGATATGGCACCGAGACTGCGCTTGTGGCATTGGTTGATGATCTTTGCTGAGCATTAGATCAGGGACATTCGGCCCTGCTGATTCTGTTACATATGCCAGCGGCGTTTGATACCGTTGATCATGAGATGTTAGTGACACACCTGCGGGATGGTGCAGGAGTGGGCAGTACAGTTCCTGACTGGTTCCACTCCTTCCTGGCTCCACTCCTACCTCTCTTTTTCATCAGACCCAGGCCCGGCAGTCTCGGTGCTTAACGGGTGCCTTAAAGCTGTGGGGGACTGGATGAGGGCAAACCAACTGAAGCTGAATCCTTACAAGATGGAGGTGATGTTGGTGGTTAAGGCAGTTGGGGTAACAGTCCCCATCATTGATGGGGTCTGCCCTCCGCTTGCTCCCTAGGTACAGAGTCTGGGGGCGCTCCTTGACTCGCAACTCCACTTGGATGCTCCGTTGGAAGCTGTGGCAAGGAATGCCTTCTGCCAATTACATCTGGTGCGTTGGCTTTGGCCATATGTTTCGGACTCTGACCTGGCCACCATCATCCACGCCGTCATCACCTCCAGACTTGACTACTGTAATGCGCTCTACGTGGGGTTACCTTTGGTGATGGTATGGAGACTGCAGCTGGTGCAGAACATGGTGGGATTGGGCCGCCGGGAACATATTACACCGGTTCTTCAATCTCTGCACTGGCTGCCTGTAGTCTTCCGGGCCCAATTCAAGGTGTTGGTGCTTACCTATAAAACCCTAAATGGCATCAGCCCAACCTATTTGTGGGACCACCTCACCCCCAGGTTCTGGATCGGCCCCTGCAGTCATTGGGGGGTGCTCCCCTGGAGGTCCCCCAAGTCTGCCAGGGGGCCACAATGGAGAGGGCCTTCTCGGTGGCCGCCCAACGGCTGTGGAACTCCCTGCCGATGGAGGCCCGTTTGGACCCAGATCTCCCCTTGTTTCAACGCTGTTGTAGCACATGGCTGTTCCGCCTGGCTTTCGGGGGGGGGATGGGTAGGGGGAAGGAATGGGTTAGGGTGGGTGGGTGGTTATTTTTTATACCTCCCTGTTGTTGTCTATTTTAAAAGTTCTTTTAATGTCAATGTTTTATGTTGTGCGCAGCCCAGAGCTGCCTGTGGCAGGATGGGCAGATTACAAATGTCTAAATAAATAAATAAATAAATAAATAAATAGAATCACAACCTCATCTGCAAATGGCATCATCCCACTTGGGTTCCCAAAATACAGTTTAGGAACCTCTAGATATCTGTCGCCATCTGAAAGGTAAGGCATGGGGGCTGGAACAACAGGGAATGTATTGCCCTATGACCTGTTAGGAAGTCCCCTGAAGAGAGAGATTGGCCACCCACCCACTTGTGGAGACAGAATGCAGGCAGGGCTTGACACAAACCATTGGTCTGACATAGTATGGCACTTCTTATGTTCCTTCCTATCTTTTATGTTCTTTAGGTATGCGAAAAAACATTTAAAAGGGCCAGCCAAGGGACCACATCAGGGCTCATCGTCCATATTGAAAAACTCCACGGGGAGACGGTGACTAGGCAGCAGGACTCTGGCGTGGCCGTGGTGGAGCATCATCGCCAGAAGAATGAGGGGAAGGCAACCCAAAAGTGCCGCCATCAAAGCCCTTCCCTCTTCTCTAGCTCCACTGAGGAGTCCCCCGGGCCCGGGAGTCTGCAGCGGCAAGGGCCTTTCAGGCCGAAGTGGAGGGGCCTACCCAGGAGTTTGTAGATGGCCTACAGCTGTATGCAGCCACCATGGAAAACCACCTGGTGGAAAAGTTCCAGGAGCTCGAGGTGGATAAAAAGAAGGTGGCGGCGTACTCCCAGTATGTCTCTGCCAAGATGGACAACCTGGAACTGTACCACCAGTTGGTCTCCAGGTGGCATGTAACCATGGCAGGGGCCGTGGTCTTCGCCTTGTCCCATGGCTACAAAATGCTGGTGCACAGGGTGCCCACCCCTCAATCCTGTGCTGTGCCCTGGCTTTTGCCTTTCCCCCAAGTTCCAGGGGACAGGCCCAAAGACTAGTAGATAGACCCCTAAGTTAAAAGTTTCCTTTCTTTTTATATATGTTTGGTTTTGGTTTTGGGTGGTGTTGGACTCGGATCTCCACCTGGATCGACAGATGGAGGTGGTGGCGAAGGCCGCCTTCCGCCAGTTGTATCTGGTGTGGAGGCTGTGTCCATACATCTCCAGGCCAGACCTGGCCTCCCTCATCCATGCCTTTGTCACCTCGAGGCTGGACTACTGCAATGCTCTCTACGTGGGGCTGCCCTTGTTCCTTGTTCAGAGGCTGAAGCTAGTACTGAATGTGACGGCCCGTCTCCTGATGGGGACGGATCATCAGGAGCATATAACACCTGTGCTCCAGACTCTGCACTGGTTGCCAACAGCATGCTGAGCCAGGTTCAAGGTATTGGTAATGATCTATAAGGCCCTTCACGGTCTTAGCCCCTTGTACCTCAGTCACCGCCTCACCTCCGCACCCCAGAGCGGCCCCTTCGGTCTGCTGGGGGTGCCTTCCTGGAGGTCCCCCGTGTTAAGTGGGGAGGCCATGATGGAGAGGGCATTCTCGGTGTCCGGGCCACGTCTTTGGAATTCCCTCCCGGAGGATGCTTGCCTGGCCCCTAGCCTTTTAACATTCCGGCGGGCGTGTAAAACCTGGCTGTTGGCCCAGGACTTTGGGGGTGGGGGTGGGTAGGGTTTTTAGCTCTTCCCTGCCCTTATTTTATTTTATTTTTATTTCCTCTTTTGCCCTAATGATGTTTTTTAAATTGTTTGATTTTTTTTTTTTAAATGTTTTTTGAATGCTTTTAGTTGTACGTCACCCTGAGATGCCGTAGGCATATGGGGCAAATCACAAATATATATAATAAATAAATGTAAATAAATAAAGTTGTTGTTGTTGTTTAAAAAGTGTTCATAAAAGTTATATTTGTTGTTACAAGCTTTGTTTCACCTGACCAATCTTTTATCCCTCTGTGCTGAAGTTCCGGCAGGTGGCAGAATCTCATACAGCTCGTTGATCCCTACCAGCAGCACCTGGCACCACATGTAGCGTATCAGGTATTAACCCAAAATGTGCCAGCAGCAAGGTCTCAATTTGTAGACAGCCCCCCAGGAGGGGCAGGGCTTGTGTCTGTGTTGGTGTGCCAGAGAGAAAGAGAGACAGGCTCCAGTGGGCAGCAGTCACGGGCAGCACTCGTTGCACTGTGTGCAAAAAGGTGGTAAAGCATGAGCAGGTGCTCAGCAACCTGGGGACAACCGTAATGGCAAAGCACCTAAAGTCATGCCACAGTGCTCTGCTGCTCAGCGGGAAGGCAGGGAAAGTGGATGCCAGCAGGTTCCCAACTGCAGCGGCCAGGTGCCTGCCTCCTTCAGTGGGCAAGCATCCTGCATGAGCACCAACTGCTTCCTCTAGCAGCAGGAGCAGTATTCCTCCTGTAGGGGGGCAGAACAGCAGCAGGAGCCTCCACAGTAGTGCCATCAGTCCACCATGGAGGAGCTGGGTTGGGGGGATCAGTCAAGGCCATTGGCAGGGTGCCATGGCACTGGCTTCCAAGAGAAAGTGAAGTGCATGTTGGCAGAAATGATTGCCCTGGATGGGCAGCCCTTCTCAATTGTGGAGGACAAGGACTTCCAGTGGCTGATTGGGTTCCTGGCCCCCAACTTTAAGCTGCCTTCCCACTCCACCCTGAGTTGGACTGTGGTGTCACAGCTCTACAGGGCTTTGAAGGAGCGGGTGAGGAAGCAACTGTCAGGGGCTGGGGGGGACCACGGTTCACTTCACCACTGACCTATGGTCCTCCAGGAATGCTAATCACGCCTACCTGGTAGTGACTGCACACTGGTGGCAGGACCCAGAGGCAGCACTTGGCAGTGGAAGGAGGGGTCCTGAATCAGGGTATAGGTGAGCCCTGCTTCAGGCACAAGTCATGGACAGCTCCCACACCACTAGGAACCTCGAGGCAGCCCTGGCCGCCACAGTGAGGGAGTGGGTCACACCAGGCGCGGCCTTCACCAAGGGATGTGTGCTCACAGACAACGCGGCCAATATACTAAAGGCAGTCTGTGACAGGAGTGTTAGAGAAGGGGGGGAAGGGAGATGAGGGCAGGGAGGGGGACACAGACACCCAGCACGGGGAGCCTCTGAGTATATGGCCGTTTCTCTGAGAACACACTGGGATAAAAGGTAATCCCCTCAGGATCAAGACTCAGAGTGGGCTTTCCTCCTGTTTCAGAAGGCAACCTGTGTCATCATTGGGGAAGAGAGAATTTGCCAAGCAGAAGAAGAAAGGGGGGTTCAGGGGAACAACCACGCAACACAGCGTACTCTACTCCTGCATGGGGGAAACAAAAGGAACCAGGCCACCAAGTGCAGGTAACAGTGGAGGGGTGTTGAGTGGAGGGAGAGGAGGGGGTAGGGGCCAGAAGTGGGGATGAGGAAAAGGGAAAAAGAAGGGGGGGAGGTATATGGAAGCCAGGGAGGACAGAGAGGGGTCTTGCATACCAGAGGGGGGGGGATGAGGAGTACTGGCGGGGAAGGAATGAAACCACAGTCCAGCTGCAGGGCAAGGAAGGGGTGTATAGGGAAGTTCAATCTCACAACACACAAGCCACAGCCACCCCAGGGGACAAGGAAGGAAACAAGGAACCAAACACTCAGCTACAAACAATACACTTAAGACAAGTACTTAGCTTTCACAAGGCAAGAGCAGAAAGGGCCAGCTTCTCTCATTGATTACCGGTGAGGAGGTGGCATTCCGCCAGCTCTTTTATCTGTTGTCTGAGTGGCCCAGGTGAGTGTGAAGGCTAGCGAATCCAGGCCCTGCTCCTATGATGTGCACCTTGCCGCTAGGCGTACACTGTGTCGGGGTGGAGTCGGGGCTGTAGTTCGGGAGACGTCCGGCTGTGGCAGGGGTGGCTCTGATGTTGCTGCCTGGGAGGCGTCCTGCTGCACAGGGGGCGGGATGTTAGCTGCCTTTGGGGAGGCCTCCCTTGGATGAGGGGGCGAGGTCTGTGTCCTCCGCGGCACGTGCCTGGCCCCCCGCCGGCGGAGCCCTCGATGGTGCAATGGCGTGACAGGGACTTCACAAGCATCCCTTGCACTGCACCCACCCTCCATCTTGTGGTGAAGGATGCTCTGGGCTTGGGGGAATAAGGGGATTGGGCCAGGCACCCTTAGCTCCATGGTCAACTGGGGGAAGAAGCTGGCGGAGTTCTTTAACCAGAGCGTGAAGGGCAGCAAGCTCCTCTGGGAGAAGCAGGCTGAGCAAGGATCCCCGGTGCACCAGCTCATCCAGGATGTCTCCACCAGGTGGCATTCGACCTTCCTGATGCTCGAGCGGCTTCTTGAGCAGAAAGTCACCCTGCATCAGGTGGAACTGGAGACAGACGTTGAGGCACCTCCAGGGTACAACAGGGAGGAATATAAGATTCTCGCTCACACGGTCTTCATCCTGAGACCGTTCCTGGCCATGACGGAGACTGGTTGCAGCTCCACCGTCACCCTCAGCCAGGTGACCCCACTGGTCCATAGTCTCCACAGGAGCCTGGACAAGATTCTCGGGAGGCGGGATTGTGGCCCTCCGTGCAGGAAGATCTCTGATGAGGTGCTTGACCTGGCACAGAAGCTAAAGGCGGGGCTGAGTGCATGCTTTGATGAGCTCCTGCACCGGGAGGAATATGTCTTGGCAACCATGCTGGACTCCAGGATCAAGGGCAGCATAGCACCTGAGACAGCGGTCTATGGCCTCCAGATGAGTGCGCTGGTGCAGAAGGTCCAGCAGGCAGAGCGGGCCATGCATCAGGATGCCCCTGGGGATAGTGGGAATGGGAGCAACGACCCCTTCCAGCCATCTGGGTCTATCCGTCGCCTCCAGCCTTAGCGGTAGCAGCTACACCAGCAGCAGGATGAGCAGCAGCAGTAGGACCCCTACTGACAGCAGCTCCTCCTGTGTGCAGTCCACACTGGGGAGCATGGGGCCCAGCACAAAAGGGCAAGCAGCTTGTCTGAGGGCAGTGTTGCAGGTGGTGCCCACCCAGAGTTACCAGAGGGAGTATGATGGTGCCTCAGCAGCAGTGGAGACCTACCTGGAGGAGGAGCCATGCATTGATCCCAGCAGCGATCTCTTGGCCTACTGGGCCAGCAAGGCCAACATGTGGCCGGCCCTGTCGAAAGTGGCCAAGGGAATCCTGTGCTGCCCACCAACCAGTGTCCCCAGCGAGTGGGTGTTCTCTGTGGTGGGGGACATTTGCTCCCCGCACTGCCTGAGACTGGGGGCCAAGTTGGTAGAGCAGTTGTTGTTCCTAAAGGTGAACCTTCCACTTCTGGGATTCCCCGAGCTGCCCTTGGACAAGGAGTGATGGTGCAGTGGCACACACCATCCCATGCCAGGGGCAATCGGGACGGGGATCCTCCTCCTCAATCTGGGCTACTGCTGCTGTGCTGCTGAGGTGCTGTCCCTCCCTCCCAATGCCTGGCACCCGCTCTGTCTCTCTCTCTCTCCCTCTCATACTAGATGGTCTTGGCCGCCTTATCTGACTGACCTCATGATGCAGGGTGGCATTGGGAAACAAACTGTAATCCTGCAGCCGGCCTCTGGCTAGACAATCTCGGCCAGCCTATCTGACTGGCTCTCTCGTGCGCGCACGCTGCAGTCTTCACCAGCCTCTCTGAGTGCCCTCGAAGGTCCCAGCCTGCCTTCCCTACTTCCTCTCATGCCATGCTGCCTGTCTGCCTGCCCAGGTTGCTGCCAAGCTCAAAGCCTGCCTCAGCCTACCTGCCTGCCTCTCATGCCAAGGTGCCTGTCTTCCCACCCTATCAACCCTGGGTGATGTGCCCCTCTTGCCTGGTAATCCTGCTGCTGCTGTCTGCTGGTCCGTGAGCACTCTGCTTTGGCAAATTCAAATGTGCCCACGCAATCCTGCTGCTGCCATCTGCTGCTGTATGGGAGCTCTTCCCTGGAAAATCCTACCACCCTGGCTCGGCTCCATGGGTGCAGCACACAGGCAAATCCTGCCACTGCCATCTCTGCTGTTCCCCAGGTTCTGTGCCTGGGCAATGCAATGTTTGCTACTGCTGCCAGTGCTGTCTCTCAGCAATCCAATGTCTGCTGCTGCTGTCAATGCTGCCTCTACTGTGCCATGGCATCTAGCCCTAGGACCCATCCTCGGGTTATGGGGACGTCATTCTGCACAAAGAGAGCTGTATTCAACAGCATCAAGAAACAGCCACTCCAGCCCCAGGACCTACCATCAGGGTTCTGGGACCTATGTTACTGGCAGGGAGGGCTGTCCAATATCCAGAAGCTATCATTCTAGCCCTAGGACTCACCCTTGGGGTTATGGGGACGTCATTCCGCTCAAAGAGAGCCGTCATTCAACAGAGTCAAGAAAAACCCACTCCAGCCCCGGGACCCAATGTCAGGGTTCTGTTGCCTACGTTACCGGCAGGAAGGGCTGTGTCCAATATCTAGAAGCTGCAAGTCTACCCCTAGGACCCACCCTCAGGGTTCATGGGCCCGTCATACCATGGCATCAAGAAACAGCCACTTCAGCCTCGGGACCTACCATCAGGGTTCTGGGGCCTACGTTACCGGCAGGGAGGCCTGTCCATATCCAGAAGCTGCTACTCTAGCCCTAGGACCAACCCTCGGGGTTATGGGGACGTCATTCCACTCAAAGAGAGCCATCATTCAACAGCATCAAGAAACAGCCACTCCAGCCCCGGGACCCAATGTCAGGGTTCTGGGACCTATGTTACCAGCAGGGAGGGCTGTGTCCAATATCTAGAAGCTGCCACTCTACCCCCTGGACCCACCCTCAGTGTTCTTGGGCCTGTTATTCCGCTCACAGGGACTTGTCATTCCACTGTCTAAAGAAGCAGCCACTCCAGCCCCAGGACCCACTGTCAGGATTCTGGGGCCTACATTACTGGCAGGGAGGGCTGTGCCCAATATCTAGAAGCTGGCTGCCAGTCTAGCCCCAGGCCAGGACCCACCCTCAGGGTTCTTGGGTGTGTCATTCCACAGCGTCAAGAAACAGCCACTTCAGCCCTGGGAACCACCATCAGGGTTCTGGGGCCTACGTTACTGGCAGGGAGAGCTGTCCAATATCTAGAAGCTGCCACCCTACCCCCAGGACCCAACCTCAGGGGTCTAATCTGGGGCCCGTCATTCAACAGAGTCAAGAAACAGCAACCACTCCAGCCCCAGGACCTGCCATCAGGGTTCTGGGGCCTCCGTTACTGGCAGGGAGGGCTGTGTCCAATATCTAGAAGCTGCTGCCACTCTAGCCCCAGGCCAGGACCCACCCTCAGGGTTCTTGTGCCTTGTCATTCTGCTCACTGGGCGCTGTCATTCCACCTTTTCTTTATGAGTTAGCAACCTGCTGTTCATGGCAAAAGAGAGAGAGAGAGAGAGAAATAAGGGAGAGAGAAAAAAAGTCTCCCCTGGTAGAAGGAGAGACAGACACGATCCCACCCACGTTGTAACCTGCACTATATGGCCAGAGAGAGAGAGAGAGAGAGGGAGAGAGAGAGAGGCTCCCCACTAGAATGAGAGAGATGGAGGTGGAGGGGGAGAGGTGTATCTAGCTCAAGCTGCCTGGCACCTGCCAGAACCACTGAGAGCTCTCATCTGTGCCCAAATCCACCAGCAAACCTACCAGGATAAGATGGAAATAATAACACACAACGTATTATATGTGTCTGCCTGCCTGCCTGCCTGTGTGTGTGTTCCTGTACTTGCTACCAGCTATCGCATAATTGAAGGAAGTGTGCCCAACCATGCACTAATTCTAGGGACATCATTCAACTCCCATTGGCTGTCATTCCACTGTACCTGAATCAGTCATGCCCGCCCGTCCCAGAAACCATCAACGAGATTCTGGGACCATGATTCCAGTCACTGGGGGCTGTCATTCCATTCCATTGAATCCAGAAGCCCGGTGCCTGCACGCCGGCCTTACCCCCCAGCCTACTCCTCCGCACCCACCCGTGGATGCCCGCTGAAGCTAGCTGCTGAAAAAAAAGCCCCTCTGACCACCAGCACCTGCTTAAAATGATCCCAGACTGAAGATTCTCCCCCCCCTCCTGCCTTCTGGCCCGCCTCGGGTGACGCACTGCTGCCAGCACTGCTGAGAGGGGAAGAACTTGGTGGCACTGGCGACACAGCACTGGGAGGAGGTTCAGCCATCATCTCAGATGCAGACACTGCCTCTTCCTCACTGTCCCTGATCATGGTGATGTCCCGTGAAGGGGAGTACTGNCGACACAGCACTGGGAGGAGGTTCAGCCATCATCTCAGATGCAGACACTGCCTCTTCCTCACTGTCCCTGATCATGGTGATGTCCCGTGAAGGGGAGTACTGTGACCCTGAGGCTAGACTGCCTGTGCCCGCCATGCTGCTGGCACTCTCCTTGTGCCCCCCTCTATAGCTGCTAGTGCTGCTGCTGCTACTCCTCTCCCTACTGACATTGCTTGGGGATCGAGCCCTGCCTCTAGCAGCCGGGGTGGGATCCACCAGCTCTGGACTGCTGGAGATCGCCTCGACAGTGGGGGACATTAGTGGCCCTGTAAGAACATTGGAAGCAGCACCAGCACCAGCACCTGCTCCAGCACCAGCAGCAGCAGTGACAGACGCAGCCTCATGTACTGCAGGCCTTCCAGTGCCCTGCATGACAATGGAGGAGGGCACTGCCAGGAGACGACGCTGACCGCTGAAGCCTGGGGCCCTAAAGCAGGCACGCTGAGTTTGGGGCATGGTGATGTGCTCGGGCTACTGCTTCTGCCTGCTGCCACTCCCCTGGCATGGCCCCTTCCACCTCTGGTACGTGCCCCATTGCCTCCCCTATGGGCAGCAGACCAGCGTCTCCTTCCCGTCTCCATTTCTCCCGCTAAAATAATGTTTTTATATTGTTGTTTTTTTTTTTAAATATTTGTTTTATTTAATTTTATCTAATATAATATATATATATATACACACACACACTAAATCTAACCGCTATAACTATTCTAACTAAATGCTATCAACTGAATGGATTATCTGTCTAATAAGTACAAAGGCCTATTCCTACTATCACTAAAACTAAACACTAAACGCTGCACTAAGCTAATTCCTACAACTCTTATTATCTCTAATCTATCTATCTATCTATCTATCTATCTATCTATCTATCTACCTACCTATCTATCTATCTATGGGATGGGGGGAATCACAAACAACACAAGGAGGGGTACAAAACTGGAATGAAACCTAAATCAATCTAATAATAATCCTACTCTAAATGAATTAAAAAACAGGGGAAGGGAATCAGGGATGGAATATATATACAGGGCGAGGGAAATGGTTCAATGGAGGGAGGAGGGAGGAAGGAAGATTGAACACAGGGAACACAGGGAGGGGTAAAAACAAAAAACAACACCTAAATCTGTCTAAGCTAAGCTAAATAAATGAGGTAGATGGGTTGGATGGATGAAATAGGAGGAGGATTGCAATGGATTGAGGAGAACAAAAACTGCTGGGAGAGGGAGCCTTCTGAAACGCCTGCTGTCAGGAACAGTGAGTAGCTCAGAAGGTGTTGGGAAAGGGGGAGGCAATCAGTTTTGTTTCTTGCTGCGCCCGCCTCACCACAAGCCCCATTGTCTCCATGCAGCCTAGCCGGTGGCCAATCACAGACTACGAAGCCAGTGGTCTGAGGCAAAAAGGGATGGTGATTGGGCAGGCTGGCTGCTACTCCAAGAATCTCCACCCATGGTGCCTGGAAGTCTGCTCCTCAGCTGATACCCCTCCCTGTCACGTTTGGCCTTCAAGTCACACGTTTTTGCCACCCGAACTCACCCGAACACGATCCGAACTGACCAAATTGTTCGGTCATTTCGATGTTCGGAATCAAGTTTGGTTCGTTCAGTTCAGGTTCGGGTTCAGTCATTCGAACAGGCCGAGTTCAGGCCAAACTCCAAACTTCCGAACAGCGTTCTCCCATCCCTAATTATGTATGTTTTGATATCAACATTCATGAACCCTCATGTACCCCTTGTACATGTACCCCTTGTGCATGATTGCCACCTGACTCCCTTCCTCTCCTCTCCTCCCCTCTTCCAGGTATAATTGCAAGGGTTGGGCCCTGGCAGTGCCAGCCCTTGGGTGCCAGCCTGAAGGGCGACACCCAAAAGGTGTCGGCCGTTGGTCGGGCCATTTGTGGGAGCCATGGTGGCCAGGACAGTTGACAGATCTGATCCCTCAAACTGCAGGAGGCTAGCTACAGGATAAGGCAGCTGGCTAGGCAAAATTCAGGAGTTCTCCAATCTTGCTGAGACCCAGAGGCAGACAGTGGAGGCAGCGGCAAGAGAGAGGCAGGGCAGAGACCCCGCCTCCACCGGACCGGACCGGACCAGCGTAACTGTGAGTAGCTGGCCCCTGTTTCCAGCATCTCCTCCCTCAGTTGGAGGAGGTGGCAGGGCCAGCACTCAGGAGTGCACTTCCAGCCCAGCAGGGCCATAAGCGGCTGACAGCCCAGCTGCGCTGCAAGGAGGGTGCATTCCACCTGCAGCCCCCCCCCCAGGTCTTACAGTGGCGGAAGTGGCGGCGACAAGAGAGAGGCAGGGCCAAGGCCCCGCCTCCACCGGACTGGACCGGACCAGCGTAACTGTGAGAAGCCACCGCCGGCCCCTGTTTCCAGCATCTCCTCCCCCAGTTGGAGGAGGTGGCGAGGCCAGCACTCGGGAGTGGACTTCCAGCCCATCAGGGCCATAAACAGCCAGCAACCCAGCTGCGCTGCAAGGAGGGCTCATTCCACCTGCAGCCCCCCCCACCTACAGGCCTGACAGTGGCGGCAGTGGCAGTGGCAAGAGAGAGGCAGGACTGAGGCCCCCCCTCCACTGGACCGGACCAGCATGACTGTGAGTAGCCAGCCCCTGTTTCCAGCACCCCCTTCCCCTGTTGGAGGAGGGGGCGGGGCCATCACTTGGGAGTTGACTTTTGGCCTGGTAGGGTCATAAACAGCCAGAAGCCCAGCTGCATCACGGGGTCGGGGAAGTGGGGCGGGTAATGCTGGTGGGGGTGTATAATGAAGGTATGGGGGATGGAAATGTGTTTTGTAGACAGGGGAGGAGGGGGAGTGGGGAGGGGTTGGGAGAAACTGATGTGGTTGGGGAGGATATGGGGTGGTTGCTGGGATACCCCTCGGTGGTAGAGAGGGGCCGGGGATGTGTGGAATGGGGGGGTGGAATTGAGATAGAGGGGGTAGGGTAACCCCCCTCATTGTGAGGGAGGGGGTGAGTCTAAGGGGATGGTATTTGGCCCTCTGGTGCCAGAGAAGGGTCAGGGGGTGTGGAGGTGGTGGGAAGGGGGGGAACAGACTCTGCCGCCCAGTGACACAGAGTGGCATCACCTGAGGGATAGGGTGGGGGGACTCCCTGTGACAGAGAGAGTCCCAGGGAGGGGGGGAATCTCCCTCATAGTCTAGGCAGGACAGCCAGGGAGGGGAGGCTGGGGGGTCAGCCATGGGGGTGTAGGTACAGCTATTGGGGTTATGATGGACCGGGGGAGATATGGTCTCAGGGGGAGGAGAGTGGGAGTGGTGATGCCTAGGCGGGACAGATGCCTAGTGCGCATCCTGGTTACCCCTCCCCCAGAAGATGAGCAAGTGGATCCTGATCAGGGGGCCCCCAACCCAGTTTTAGTGCTGTTAAACACGAGGTCGGTGGTGAATAAAGAAGCAACAGTCCAGGAGGTGATCCTGGACTGTGCCACCGACCTTGCGTGTACCACGGAAACCTGGATGGACAATGAATCAGGGTCTATCTTAGCTGATTTTGTTCCAGCCGGGTATTCTGTGCAGCACCAGCCATAGTTGGAGGGATTGGGAGGGGGAACGAGTAACTATGATTTTTAAAGAGGGGTGGTCTGTAAGGAGGTATCCAGTGCGGACCATGGTAGGCATTGAAGGTTTCCACCTTGTGTTTGATTTGACAGGGGACAGTTGGGGAGTGCTGCTGCTATACCATGCACCTACCAGTACAGTAGCCTCCCTGCACCCTCAGATACAGACTGTGTCGGAGGTGGTGTTGCGGTCCTCCAGGACAATAGTCTTGAGGAACCTCAACATTCACACTGATGGGGTGCTCTGGGGAGCAGAGTATGAGTTCATGGCTGCCATGGCAACCATGGGCCTGTCCCAGAGGGTCAACAGCCCGACACAACTTGGAGGACATACCTTGGACCTCATGTTTTGCACTGGTCTTGAGGTGGGTGCTCCATTAATGGGGGAGATATCAACTGTGCCCTTGTCATGGATGGATCATTACCTCCTGCAGACTTCCCTTCTAGCATATGTCTGCCCCTGACAGGGTGCGGAATCTATTAGGTAGGGGTGGGAAGTTCAGATCATCTGGTATCCGATACTGCCAGTATTTTGGTGTACCGGCAGTATCAGATTACTCTGGTATTTGGGGGTACCAGTACCGGATACCCGTGCCAGATTTTTTTACATTGCGGCCATTGAAATGAATGGCCGCAATGTAAAAAAAGACACAAAAACCCCCTCAAACACTTTCCCTCCTTAGTCCAGGCTGCATGGGTGGAAGGGGGGACACCCCCCACCCACCCTGCCCAGCCTGGATTTTTTTTTAAAAAAATGTCCCTGAAGTCCCTGCTAGTGCAGGCTCTGGACCGCCACCGGCGACCCAGAGCCCGCACCAGCAGGTAGGTACTGTGGTACTAGGGTGATCCCTGGGGCGGGGGATGGTTTAACACACACCCCACCCCAGGGATCACCCTACCTCCCCACCCAGGGATCACCTACCTTTGGCGCTCTGGATGGCGGTGGAGGCGGTGGTCCGGAGGCTTCAGCGCTGACTGTGGCTGCTGGCTTCAGCGCTTTCTAGGCCTTCCGGGGAA
>QEPC01012663.1:546850-572105 GCA_003113815.1 Sphenodon punctatus | reverse complement strand
GCCTTCCGGGGAAACCCGGAAGTTCCCCGGAAGGCCTAGAAAGCGCTGAAGCTGGCAGCCACAACCAGAGCTGAAGCCTCCGGACCGCCGCCGCCGCTGCCCGGAGCGCCAAAGGTAGCCGATCCCTGGGTGGGGAGGTAGGGTGATCCCTGGGGTGTGGGGTATGTTAAACCACCCCCCACCCCAGGGATCACCCTAGTACCTGCTGGTGCGGGCTCCGGGTCACCGGCAGCGGTCCGGAGTCCACACTAGTAGGGACTTAGGGTTAACAAAAAAATGTTTTAAATCCAGGCTGGGCAGGGTGGGTGGGAGTTGCCCCCATTCCACCCACACAGCCTGGAAGAAGGAGAGGGGAGGTATTTTTTTTCCCCCATTGATTTCAATGGGGACAGTTCCCCATTGAAATCAATGCAATAAATCTGGCACCGGTAATCCGGTTTTAATCCGGTAATCTGTTTTTTTGTAAACCGGTAACCGGTAAAACCGGTAACCGGTATTTTGCCTGATGTCCCACCCCTACTATTAGGATGATCCACCCCTGGAGGCTGATGGACCCTGTGCGGTTCCTAGGCACTCTGGGGGAGTTTTCCTCTGACCTCAACGACCGTCTCATCAATGACCTCGTCAAGCTATGGAATATCTTGCTAGCTTCTGGGCGAACAGAACGGAGTTCGGAAATTCAGTTTGGTTTTGTTTGAAATTCGAGTTCAGAAATTCAGTTCGGTTCGGTTTGAAATTTGAGTTCGGTTCGGAAGTTCAGTTCGGTCGACCAAACAGACCGATTTCGGTCCAAACTCCGAACTTCCGAACCACGTTTGCCCATCCCTACCCCCAAGCCCATAACTTGGACTTCATCTTCAACTCGCATTTCACCTTCAAACCCTACATTGACTCCATCACCAAATCCTGCCGCTTCTCCCTCCACAACATTCCTAAGATCCGCCCTTTTCTGTCTGTCTCCTCTGCCAAAACTCTTATCCACACCTAGTCATCTAATGCCTCAACTACTGTAATCTCCTCCTCACTGGCCTTCCCTGCTCTCACCTTTCTTGTCTCATCTCTGTTCAAAAGTCTGCTGCCAGGATCATCCACCTTGCCCATCGCTTTGACCATGTGCAGCCTCTCCTCTCCTCTCTCCACTGGCTCCCTCTTCCTGAACGTATTCTGCACAAGCTCCTTGTCCTCATTTACAAAGCCCTTCACAACCTCACTCCCCCCTTCCTCTCTTCCCTGATCTCCCTCCAAAACCCTGTTCGAGCACGCCGCTCCTCCTCCATCCCCTCCCTCACCCTCCCATGCCTCCCCTGCTCCCCCAACTGCCTTCGTCCCTTCTCTCTTGCTGCCCCACACGCCAGGAACTCCCTCCCTGCCCTCGTCCACCTTGCCCTCACCCTCCACACCTTCAAGTCCCTCCTCAAATCCCACCTCTTCCGCTCCATCTCTCCAAACCCCTGCTAATCATCCCCACCCAGGATTATCACCCACCTGCTATCTGTAAACTCCCAATTTACTGTAACCAAGCCAAGAAAGTGTACCTGAGTTCTGGCATCCTCATGAATGTCGCATCCCTTGTCTCTCCCTATGTTCCCCATTCCCTGTCTCCCCTCCCCCTGTCTTTAGATTGTAAGCGCTCGGGCAGGGACCATGTCCATCTTATTTTTTGTAAAGCACCAGGTACATCACTTGCGCTATATAAATGCTAATAATAATAATAATAATAATAATAAATAATAATACTTATTATTAATAATAATAATAATAATAATTAATAATTAATTAATTGGCCAGGCTCAATGTGTAAACTATGTCTCCTGATTGCTGAAATGCTATCCCCAAAGTCCCAGTTATGTCCCTTATGCCTGCCTCAGGTCCGCCCCCTATGCCCGCCTCGAAGTCACTACCAATAGGTCCTGTAAAGCTAGAAGCATTCAGTAATTGGCCAGTTTAATGTGTCTGTCAGTCTTTTGGGTTGCTCCACATCCTCCCTCCTAAAATCTCTCTCCCCCTGCCGTGCCAGGTGCCTGCCTCTGACTGGCACTGCATGTGCTGCTATTTATCTGAATAATGGTCTTCACCAGGACAACATCAATTGCTTATAAGATTGGGTCCCTTTATATAATTGTCCTGTAGTTTGGCTGAGATGACAGGGAAGGTATGTGATACATTCCTGCCACATTCTTGTAAACAGGATAGAATAAACAAATGTTACAGGTAGAAATGTATTTTCAGGTTAATGTCTTATACCATCAGGACCCTTCATCCAATCTTTCTGAAAATTGGCAGGAGTGTTAAGCTTCTGGGGGGACATAATAGTCATTTAAATTGAATTGCAGATAAAGAAGTTGTAGTCATGAATGTGTATGGAGCTTTTCTTAAAATCACAATGTTCAATTGCTTCTAAAATCGGTTTCCTTTATCTAATCATTTTGACATTTGTACACATACTGAGCTCCATTGGGGGTACAATCCTCCCAAGTTTAATCAGAATTCAATAAGAAACATAAACAAAATGTATCCAAAAATACATTTTAAAGTTTTTTTCTCTTTACTTAAAAGAAAAAAGTCATTTACATTTCTATTTTCATTATTATTATTTTTCATTTTCTTTATTGCAATAAGAATAATGAAAATGACAATTTTCATTATAGTTAGTGTAATAACGAAAACAACATGCACACCCCTAGTGGACAGAGTTAACCGCGACCAGTACTGGGCCGTGCTCTCAACCACATTTATTCTTTACATTATATACATTTACTTTTCTTTGCCCCGGCCCGCCTTGGTTCCAGGCCACCCCCCCCTTTTTTTGGGTGGTGGTGCTGCAGCAGGTGAGGTATCCCATACCTCAGGCTCCAGCTGTCCTGATCCCTCTCTGACATGGCTCCCTGATGGAGTAGCTGTAGGTGGTAGGACCAGTGTGTGGGTGCCCTGGTGGATGGTGTAGTGTTGGTGTCATCGAGCACCGTGGCTGGTGCAGGGAGATGGATCCTGAGACCCCAGGGCTACTGCTCCTGCTGCATGGTTGTGGCAGTGACCAGCGGGTAATACATCTCACCTGTTCTGACCATGGCAATGTTCCTTTGCAGGCGGGTCCCTTTAAACCTCCCACTGCGGTCTGGTTGTTGTGCCATTGCTGGGCAATCACTGGTCTGACCACTCCTACTCCTTCCAGCCAAGACTTTCTGGCCACGGTTTGGATCTGGGTGAACTGATGTGACATCACACCTTACCATGTTCCGGCCCAATCGTGGTAACTGTGGCCCGGGTCATTCCTCTGCAATTTTTGGAATTCACAGCCAGGACTAAAAGCTGCCAGGGTCTGGAGTGGCAACGGATGAAAGTGTGGAAACATCTGGTAGCCCGCAAATATACGTGATGGAGAGTCTTGATCTGGCAAGGAGCTAAGTGTGGCATCCCGTGACAAAGTGTGGCACCATCATGTTTGAAAATATTCAAAAAGAAGTTTGTTCCCTTTTCATTTCCCCATTTTTTCTATGAAACTTTCCAAGGGGGAGAATTTCCACAGAGACCAGTATGAGAAACATGCTGTGGAAGTACTATTTTTTTTCTCTTTTCTGACTTTAAAATAAGCCTGACTTGATTTTACAGTATATTTGAAAGAAAACTTTTTAAAATGCTAGATGGTTTTTTTAAAAAAAACCAAACCCTGTGGAAATACGATTCCTCTTATATGCCTGTGTTTAGCACTGAGCTTGACATGACCTTCAATTTCCCATGATATAATCAGATATAAATATGCATGTTTATTTTACTCTGATGAGATAAACCTAATTAGAGGGAATTTTCTCTTTACACTGGGAATTTCTGTCCTTACTTATTCAGGAGGGCAGCGTGCCAAGCTACCTTAAGGTGGTGATTGTTCAGCTTCTGCTTAAGAATCCATAATTGGATGTTGATTCCCTGCCAGCTATCGGTCTGTCCCTTTTCAGGGAAGGTTATTGAAGGGTACTCATCAGCTCTAGGCAGATCTCGGTTCTGTCGGATTCATGGACCCTTCTCAGTCAGGTTTCTGTCCTGGGTATAGCATGAAGGGATGGGCGAACGTGGTTCGCAAGTTTGGAGTTAGGCCCAAACTCGGCCTGTTCAGATGACCGAACCTGAACCCGAACCGACCGAACTGAACTGAACATGATTCCAAATACTGAAACTCAAACTCTGAAACTGAAACCAAACTCGGTCAGTTCGGATCGCGTTCGGGTGGTTCAGGCGGGAGAAACATGACCACAGCCAGTTGGTGACCCACTGCCTGACAGAGGCAGGCACAGGGAGGTGGGAGGTCAGCTGAGGAGCAGACTTCTGGGCACCAGGGGTGGAGAGGCTTGGAGTACCAGCCAGACTGCCAAATCACCATCCCTTTTCTCCTCAGACTGTTAGGATTTAGGGAATTAGCTCTCTTTGGATCGGGGGACCCACACACCCTGGTTTGCACATATGAGACATTCACATAGAAGTGATCTTAAATCATAGTTATAGATTTATTTAGTTGTTCACACATTTATAAAACCCAGTCTGTAATGATCCAGCAGCAGTTACCTAGCTATACAATATCCCACACCCAAAGTCAGTCTTACATGTCTTGAAAGCTCAAAACGGTGGATGTCATCTGTCAGGAGCAGGAGATAGGGTTGTAGGACCCCCTATGGAGGGGTCCCGGAAAGGGTCAACAGCCCACGAACACCAAGTTAGATGCCAAGCGCTGAGACAACGTTCTGGTCTCTGCTTCAGTCTTTTATAGTGTTTTGGGGAGAAGATGTTCTTCAGTATGCATATTCCAGGGTGCTTGATTGTGCAATGTGCTTGCTGGTATTCATCTTACAGAGTCTGGCTGTCATCTCCCTTTCCCATCCATCTGGAGCCTGGGTGCTAATGGTCACATTCCCAGTTTGTTTGTTAGTCAGGGTGGGCACTTGATAACAGGACATCTTTTTCCCTCCCTTCAGGCAGGGAGTAGATATGCCTTTATCATCTGTGCTGGTGCAAAAAGGGTGATGGCCGCTTGAATGGCTTCTGCTTGTCAGTTGGCAACTCCCTGAGCAGAAACATCTCCTCCTTCCCCTCCAGGCGTGAAGGAGATATTCTTCAGGGGTGTTCAAGCACCCTCTCATCAAGCCCCTTTGGTTTAGTCTTTGTCAGTGCTTTGTTCCAGGCTGGGTGCGGTTGGTCAGCAATATGATGTAAATCACTGGTCTTGCAAGACATGATGATGTGGTTGGGAGTTTGTGAAAGTCATGTGAGATTATTTTCCACACAGCCTACCTGGCTATTTCTAGAGATCCTGCCTACTGGATCAGTACAGAGAATTCAGAGCTTTGGTACAATAGTTATATGCATTTTCAAATATGGTCATTGGTTCCAGTATATTAATTCTCATAGTATATGGCATACAATCAAATCGTAACAGTCCCCGCCTTGTCACCATTTTGCAATATGGTGGCACAATTTTATGGTGACATAATTTTGCTTCTGGACTGCTTGAGGCTTTTAGGTTTTAAGGATCATTGACTTGTCTGGCTGTGAGGGAGCTCAATTCTCAGTCAGAGAGCCTATGTCCTTCGTGTCAATGGAGCATGAATAGCCCTGGCCTGCAAGGCTCGTATCGCTCTCTTTGCCCAACATGCAATCCAGATAACAGCAGCTATTAAAATACATTGAATGATTAAAATGATAACAATGGAATGTATTAGAAGATTGAACACCCCTGTAGCAGTGGGTGACCACCCAAATAGACTTTCCCCAAAAAGAATGTTTCATGGTATATTCTACTTCTGTTAGGACATGGGTAATTGTATTTCCTTCTGATCTGAGAACCAGAGCTGCATGGCCTAATGTGTTAGCTAAATGTTGTACTTTAATTGCTTTCATTCATTTGCATGTAGAGTCCAAGTAACATTGTTTACATAAATTTTAGTTACATTACACATGAACATGAATCCAGTGTCTGGGGTAGTGTGCATAAATAATTCATTATACCATGTGGGAGTTCCAGGGGGTGGTATTACATAAAAACATTTATTTATACAAGCCTGAAAAAGTGGTGATACAAAAGGAGAACATTGGGGGTGATGTCTGCTGATATTGTCATTGGATAGGGTCAGAGGTTACCAGCACTTGACCCAATGTGGGGGCTGGGGGCTAGTCTTTACAACTACCCCTTTGCGCAAATAGTGTGAGTGATGTCATGACATAGCTGGAAAGATGCTTAACTTAAAAAACTGTAAATAGAAAACAAACAAACTACAAAGCCTAGATAAACACGTGGTGGTGAAGAGGTAGTGATATCACATAGACACATAGATAGACATACAACACTAAGTGATAAACACACAACACTGAGTGACAAACAGCCATGGCATAACATACACACATTAATGAAATAAAATAAAATAAAAACTGTGGTTGGTTCCTTAGTGTTGCCTTCCAAGGCCACCTTCTTGCTTCTGTAAGAAATAAAGAGATCTGACCTCTGCAAGGCCTAATTAAGGGTGACTCCCATGGTTAATTCATGAAACTAATCACTGGAATTATATAAATCCTCCCCCCTTTTAATACTGTAAGAGCACGAACAGTATTACTTTTGTAGACAACCCATGCATAATGGCTGCCTGCTCCAGCACTGATTTGTAGGAATCCTCAAACATACATACATAGCAGGCGCACCCACTTACACAAGCTTTCAATAAAACATTCATTACACTTGCACATGTGCTCACACAAATTTTTGTCACACACCCCTATCTCAGGGCACTCAGGCAAAGTCACGCACACACATACCCACATGGGGATCTCCTCGAGCATACAAATATACATACACCCTATCTCATACATCCCACATAGTCAAGCACACACAAATTACTCATATCAGCACAGAAGCATGGTAAATGGCAGGATTTTTGAGACTGCTGCTTTTATTCCTCCTTACAGACAGTTTTAGCCCTTGCTGGCAAAAACAGTGTAGATGAGGCCCTATTTTTAACAGAACACCTAAACAGACTACCTAAAAGACAACTCTACCAATCACAACAATAAAAAGCAATATTTCCCTCCTTGACACACAAACACACAAAAAAGTGGGGGCTTGCTTCAGGCTGGATTACACTTGTAGGGGCCAGGAACCACTGTTGCTGGTTAGGGCAGAATGGGGGAGCCACATGGAGAGATGGGTGAAATACATTCCCCAAAACAAGTTAGCGAATGTCTGTATTTCACTCCAAGCCCTGTCCTGGAAACCTGGCCATGGAGGGGGACTCCTGGGGAACCCTACAGGACCGTGGACATTCTGAGGGAAGGGGTAAGAGTCCCATGGCTGGCCAGAGGAACTTTTCCCTCCTGCATGATCTTGATGCCAGGCATCTCTCTTTGGCTGAGGTTGCCAGTGCTCCTTAAGGGAGGCATTGTTTATTAGAGGGTCTGGATCACAGGGAGGCAGGGGAGTTGCAGTTTTCTCAGGGGTGTGGGGAAGTGTCTTATCGGGGGCCATGGGCATACAAATGCTGGTTATAAGTTCCTCCTCATCAGAGGGGTAATCATCGTAAAAGGGTGCATCTGGGTCCATTTTGCTACACTGGGACACAGGGATTTTTCTATTAGCTGAAATGATGGCATGTTTTCCCTTTAAGCTTTGTGTGAGAGCGTTGATTTTTTCTTGGCATTTTACATGAGATACAGGATCTCCTTCCCTGAACTTTTTGACTTGATTCATTAACAATCTCAGACCTGCTTCGCTTTCCTGCAACTTGGTGAGGTTATCCTGATTAATTCTTTGAAGACGCCTATAATCTTTTTGTAATGTTGCCAGGTGTTCGTTGAGTTCCCTGTACTCAATGGCTTGTCTGAGTTGCTGACAGGACTGTTCATTGCGCCAACTAACACTCTGTTGTTCTCTGCGTTTGAGATCTCCCATTAACACATCAGTTACTTTAGCATTATCATTTAAGGTGGAGATCTGTGCTACAGCATCCTGTACAGCCCCCCAGAGAAGCCAGATAGCAGCAGAGACCTTATGCTCTTTTTTAGGGGAATATAAAGAAACATACTTATCCCAAACCTCAAATATCTGTTTTTCAGTAATGGGGTTTGTAAAGAGCTGATCAGTCCAAGGGCATTTTCCCAAATTTTGAATGAAGTCCACTAGTTTTGGAAGGACCTTTACCTTGCCCCACTCCTCCACAGGGACCCTTCCCCTACTCTTTTTCCTAAACCAAGGCATTGCCTGTGTTTGCCACACGTGTGTGGTGTGTCCCTAGGAGAGTACCCTGATTCCCTTCTATTAACAATACCAGTGTGTTTCCAGGGTGTGAGCAGCACTGTTGGCCAAACAATGCAGCTCACAGTCTGGGTTAATGGGGACCAGCAAAAATGTACTTATCCCAATGGGTACTGTCAATAGTAGGAACCACAGGATATCTTCCCTCCCAGCACGCAATTCTCCACCAATTGTTAGGATTTAGGGAATTAGCTCTCTTTGGATCGGGGGACCCACACACCCTGGTTTGCACATATGAGACATTCACATAGAAGGGATCTTAAATCATAGTTATAGATTTATTTAGTTGTTCACACATTTATAAAACCCAGTCTGTAATGATCCAGCAGCAGTTACCTAGCTATACAATATCCCACACCCAAAGTCAGTCTTACATGTCTTGAAAGCTCAAAACGGTGGATGTCATCTGTCAGGAGCAGGAGATAGGGTTGTAGGACCCCCTATGGAGGGGTCCCGGAAAGGGTCAACAGCCCACGAACACCAAGTTAGATGCCAAGCGCTGAGACAACGTTCTGGTCTCTGCTTCAGTCTTTTATAGTGTTTTGGGGAGAAGATGTTCTTCAGTATGCATATTCCAGGGTGCTTGATTGTGCAATGTGCTTGCTGGTATTCATCTTACAGAGTCTGGCTGTCATCTCCCTTTCCCATCCATCTGGAGCCTGGGTGCTAATGGTCACATTCCCAGTTTGTTTGTTAGTCAGGGTGGGCACTTGATAACAGGACATCTTTTTCCCTCCCTTCAGGCAGGGAGTAGATATGCCTTTATCATCTGTGCTGGTGCAAAAAGGGTGATGGCCGCTTGAATGGCTTCTGCTTGTCAGTTGGCAACTCCCTGAGCAGAAACATCTCCTCCTTCCCCTCCAGGCGTGAAGGAGATATTCTTCAGGGGTGTTCAAGCACCCTCTCATCAAGCCCCTTTGTTTTAGTCTGTGTCAGTGCTTTGTTCCAGGCTGGGTGCGGTTGGTCAGCAATATGATGTAAATCACTGGTCTTGCAAGACATGGTGATACATTGGGAGTTTGTGAAAGTCATGTGAGATTATTTCCCACACATAGCCTACCTGGCTATTTCTAGAGATCCTGCCTACTGGATAATTCAGAGCTTTGGTACAATAGTTACATGCATTTTCAAATATGGTCATTGGTTCCAGTATATTAATTCTCATAGTATATTACATACAATTAAATCGCAACAAGACCACTGACTTCACAGTCTGCGACTGGGTCACAGGCTAGGCTGCATGGAGCCAATGGGGCTTGTGGTGAGGTGGGCGCAAGTAACAAAACTCATTGCCCTCCCCCCTGCCAACACCTTCTGAGCTAGTCACTGTTCCTGAACAGCAGGTGTTTCAGAAGGCTCCCTTTCCCAGCAGATTTTTTCTCCTCAATCCATTGCAATCCTCCTCCTATTTCACCCATCCAACCCATCTACCTCCATATTATCATTTATTTGGCTTAGATTAGATAACTCTAGATGTTATTTTTTGTATTTACCCATCCCTGTGTTCCCTGTGTTCAATCTTCCTTCCTCTCTCCCCCCTCCATTGAATCCTTTCCCTCTCCCTCTCTCTATATATATCATCCCTGATTCCCTTCCCCTGTTTTTGTATTCATTTTGAGTAGCATTAGATAGATTTAGGTTTCATTTCAGTTTTGTACCTCTCTCTGTGTTCTTCGTGTCCCCCCCCATCCCATAGATAGATAGATAGATAGATAGATAGATAGATAGTGTTTAGAGATTTAGTAGTGTTTGTAGGAGTAGGCCTTTGTACTTATTAGATAATCAATTTCGTTCATAGCATTTAGAATAGTTAATAGCAGTTAGATTTAGTGTAGATAGATAGATGAAATATTAGAAATTAAAAAAATAAAAATAAAATAAAATATAAAAACATTTTGGAGGGAGAAATGGAGAAGGGAAGGAGACGCTGGTCTGTTGCCCGTAGGGGAGGCAATGGGGCACGTGCCAGAGGCGGAAGGGGCCATGCCAGGGGAGTGGCAGCAGGCATCAGCAGTAGCCCGAGCACATCACCATGCCCCAAACTCAGCAGGCCTGTTTTAAGGCAACAGGCTTCAGCGGTTCAGCATCACTTCCTAGCAGTGCCCTCCTCCACTGCCACACAGGGCACTGGAAGGCCTGCAGGACTTGAGGCTGCATCTGGCTCTGCTGCTGCTGATGCTGGAGCAGCAGCTGATGCTTCTGATGTTCCTAGAGGGCCATCAATGTCCCCCACTGTTGAGGCGATCCCCAGTAGTCCAGAGCTGGTGGATCCCACCCTGGCTGCTAGAGGCAAGGCCCAATCCCCAAACAATGGCAGTAGGAAGATGAGTAGCAGCAGCAGCAGAAGTACTAGCAGCTATAGAGGGGGACCCAGGGAGAGTGCCAGCAGCATGGCGGACATGGGCAGTCCAGCCTCAGGGTCCCAGTACTCCCCTTCATGGGACATCATCGTGATTGCAGACAACAGGGAGTCAGAGGCAGACACTAGTGCCGCAGAGGAGATGTCTGCAGCTGAGGAAATGGCTGAGCCTCCTCCCAGAGCTGTGTCACCAGTGCCACCAAGTTCTCCCCCTCCCAGCAGCCCTGGCAGCAGTGCATCACCCAGGGCAAGCCAGAAGGAAGGAGGGGAAAAAAAATCCTCTGTATGAGAACATTTTAAGCTGGTGCGGGCAGATGATCCCAGAGAGGTGCACTTTGTGCAATAAGCTGGAGAAGCGTAGGCAGGTGCTCACCAACCTTGGGACAACTGCAATGGTGAGGCACCTGAAGTCATGCCACAGTGCTCTGCTGCTCAGTGGGAAGGCAGGGGAAGTGGATGCGAGCAGGTTCCCAACTGCAGCAGCCAGTCGCCCGCCTCCTTCAGCGGGCAAGCATCCTGCACCAACTGCTGCTGCCTCTAGCAGCAGGAGCAGTATGGGGGCAGAACAGCAGCAGGAGCCTCGCCAGCAGCGTCAGTCCACTATGGAGGAGCTGGGGTGGGGGCAGCTGATAAAGCCATCAGGTGCTGGAGGGCGGCATGGTTTCTTTCAAGAGAAAGCCAAGCGCCTGTTGGACGAGATGATTGCACTGGATGGGCATCCCTTCTTAATTATAGAGGACAAGGGCTTCCAGTGGCTGATTGGATTCCTGGCCCCCCCAGTTTAAGCTGCCTTCCCGGTCCACCCTGAGTCAGACTGTGGTGCCACAGCTGCACAGGGCTTTGAAGGAGTGGGTGAGGGATCAGCTGGCAGGAGCTGGGGGGCCCACTGTCCACTTCACCACTGACCTGTGGTCCTCCAGGAACGCACAGCACACCTACCTGGCAGTGACTGCACACTGGTGGCAGGACCCATAGGCAGCGCTTGGCAGTGGCAGGAGGGGTCCTGAAGCAGGGTATAGGTGGGCCCAGCTTCAGACACAAGTAATGAACAGCTCCCACACCTCAAGGACCCTCAAGGCATCCCTGGTCGCCATGGTGAGGGAGTGGGTCACGCCAGGCACAGCCTTCACCAAGGGGTGTGTGGTCACGGACAACATGGCCAATATACTGAAGGCAATCTGTGACGGGGGATTCACAAGCATCCCTTGCGCCACACACACCCTCTATCTTGTGCTCAGGGATACTCTGGGCTTGGGGGATAAGGGGATTGGGGCAGCCACGCTTAGCTCCANGGTGTTCTCTGTGGCGGGGGACATTTTCTCCCTGCACTGCCTGAGACTGGGGGCCAAGTTGGTGGAGCAGTTGCTGTTCCTTAAGTTGAAACTTCCGCTGCTGGGATTCCCCGAGCTGCCCCTGGACAAGGAGTGATGGTGCAGTGGCACACGCCATCCCATGCCAGGGGCAGTCTTGGGACGGGGCTTCTCATCGTCCTCATCCTCGTCAATATAACACAATGTATTATATGTGCCTGCCTGCCTGTGTGTGTTCCTGTACCTGCTGCTACCACCTATCGCTTGATTGAATGAAGTGTGCCCAACCATGCACTAATTCTAGGGACATAATTATGATTAAACTCACTTAGGCTGTCATTCCATTATACCTGAATCAGTCATGCCCACCCATCCCAGGAATCATCAATGAGATTCTTGGACCATCATTCCAGTCACTGGGGGCTGCATTCCATTCCACTGCATCCAGAGGCCCAGTGCCTGCACGCCAGCCTGACCACTAGGGCTGATGCGGCAGCAACTTTTACCGCGCCGTGATTCCGTTCCGCCATTTCGGAACTGCCCGCGCCACACCGTGACTTTTCTGCGGATATTCCGCTAATTCCGCCAGAATTCTGCAAATTGCGGAATTGCGGAAAAATTGCGGAAATCACGGAAAACCGCTATTCCGCTATTTTTTGGTGCTGGCGGAATTGCGGAAATAGCGAAAATGTCACGTTTCCATGATTCCATTAAGTTGCGGAATTAAATAAGCGGAATCGCGGCACTGCGGAATGAAACCGCGGAATGAAAGCCTCTGCCATGCCGTTCCACTAATTGCGGAAATACTGTTTCCACCGGAAATAGCTACCGCTGCGATATTCCGCTACAGCCCTACTGACCACCCCCCTAACAGCCTTCTCCTCCATACCCACCCATGGATGCCCGCTCCGCTGAAGCTGCTGGAAATAAAAGCCCCTCCGACCACCAGCTCCCGCCACCTGCTGCCCGCTGCCAAGGAGCCTGTCTCTCTTTCTCTCTGGCACACCCACACAGACACAAGCCCTGGCCCTCCTGGGGGGCTGTCTGCAAGTTGACATCCTGCTGCTGCCTAGCACATCTTTGGTTTAATACATGCTACGCTACATGTGGTTCCAGGTGGTGCTGGTAAGTAGGGATGGGCGAATGCGGTTCGGAAGTTCGGAGTTCAAACCGAACTTGACAGTTCGGTCGACCGAACTCAATTTTTGAACTGAACCGAACCTAATTTCTGAACTCGGCTCTGTTCGCCCATCCCTAAAAGATAATATTCCATTTAGTTCAATGGGGTTTGAATTTCCAAACTTTATTCGGAAGTTCGGAATATGGACCAAACTCAAATAGTTCAGTCGACTGAACCGAATTTCCAAACCGAACCGAATTTCCAAGCCGAACCAAATTTCCGAACTCGGTTCTGTTCGCCCATCCCTACTGGTAGGGATCCACAAGCTGTATGAGATTCTGTCACCTGCCAGAACTTCAGCACAGAGGGATAAAAGATTTTAAACTATTTAAACAACAACAACAACAACAAAACAACATTATAAAACCAAAACCAAACATTGAAAGGAAACTTAAGGGGTACTACTATTAGTCTTTGGGCCTGTCCCTCGGAACTTGGGGGAAAGGCAAAAGGCAGAGGGGCGCAGCACAGGACTGCGGGGTGGCCACCCTGTGCTCTGCCATTTCATAGCCATGGGCCAAGGCAAACTCCACTGCCCCTTCCACGTCTGCATGCAATCTGAAGACCGCCTGGTGATAGAGTTCCAGCCTCTCCATCTCGGCAGAGACATACTGGGAGTATGCCTCCACCTGCTTTTTCTTGACCTTGAGAGCCTGGAACTTTTCCACCAGGCAGTTCTCCATGGTGTGTACACCCGTCATCATCTGGTGGCCAGGCCTCTCCACTTCGACCCGAAAGGCCTTTGCCGCTGCAGACACCCGGGGCCCAGGGGACTCCACATCCGGGCTGGAGGAGGTGGAAGGTCTTTGATGGCATCACTTTCAGATTGCCTTCCCCCTTCTTTTGACGCTGATGCTCCAGCTCTACGGCATGCCAGAGTCCTCCTGCCGCCTCACCATCCAGCCATGGAGCCTTTCAATATGGGCGATCAGCCCCGATGTGGTCCCCTTTCTCTGACTCCTGAATCTTTTCCAGCAGATCTAAAGATCATAAAAAGATAGGACCATAAGAAGTGCCATACTGTGTCAGACCAATGGTCTGTGTCAAGCCCTGCCTGCATTCTGTCTCCACAAGTGCGTGCGCGACAATCTCTCTCTGCAGGGGACTTCTGTTCCTAACAGGACATAGAGGGCAATGCATACCCTGTTGTTCCAGCCCCCGTGCCTTACCTTGCAGACAGCAAATCTGTTCCCCTTATCATACCACCTCCAGGCATTGGCCCTAGTCCACCCACTGTCTGAAGGTGGCACTGGTGACATGCCTCATTGTCCTTCATGGTGTGGCACAAGTGCCGGCATCTGATTCCTCTCTGAAACAGGAACATATAAAGAGCATCTAAGTAATATCATTCAGTTATGATGATGCCTCTAGTCCTCCCTCTTTGGGGTGCTAGGGATGGCTACGGGAGATGGTGACCCTGGCTGGCACGTGCAAATCTTGCCCTCCTTGAGGCACTAGGGATGGCAACTAGAAAGACCCTTGCTGGCACATGTAAATCCTGCCCTCCTTGGGGTGCTAGGGGATGACAGTGATGGCAAATGGAGAGACCATGGCTGGCACATGCAAATCCTGCCGTTCTTTGGGTGCTAGGGATGGCAATTGAGAGACCCTGACTGGCAAGTGCAAATTCTGCCCTCTTTGGGGTGCTTCTAGGGAGGGATAGCAATGGAGAGACCCTGGCTGGCACGTGCAAATCCTGCTCTCCCTGGGGCACTAGGGATGGCAACTGGAAAGACCCTGGCTGGCACGTGCAAATCCTGACCTTATTTGGGGGTGCTAGGTAGGGATGGCAACTAGAGAGTGGAGACCCTTGCTAGGGACGGCTGGCAGGCACGTGTTTGGGTTGGGGTGCTGCTCGTGCTCGTGCCTGACTGCTGGAAGAGCCCCCCACACTACAGTACCCTCTCTCTCTGTGGCAGACATCCGCTGCTACCCGCTGATGCCCACTGTTTGTGCCTGACTGATGCCCACCATCCACGTACCCACCCACACACCAGTGAGCTCGCTCTAACAGATAGAGCCTTTCTTGTCCTCAAAGTTAAAAAAAAGTTTACAAACCTGGCAGCACCTCCTGTGCCCACCACTTGCTCCTCATCAGAGGAGCCGGCACCACCACCAAAGGTCCAGGGGCTGGAGCAGCAACCTCTTCCTCCTCCTCTTCCTCCTCCTCCTCCTCCTCCTCCTCCTCCTCCTCCACCAGCTCCGGGAGCACCACATTGGCCCCCAGGTGTTTAATTAAGACAACAGTCTTCTTTTTTTTTTTAAACACACACTCCAACAGACCAGCAACAGTCACCCACCAGCACTCAGTCCAACCAGCCAAAACAACACAGCCAAATCAAACACAAACAGTGAAAACACATGAATGGAACAGCCAGTCAGCCAAACACACACTCTCTCACCACACAGCTCTGCACGTACTCAAATTTCCAGTTTCTGACACAATCATGGGATTTCGCAATACCTTTTTCCAAATGCCCGAACCGAATGGCTGAACCCGAACTCAGCAACCAATCCGAACACCCGAATTGAACTACTAGACTGAACCAGACCGAACCGAACAACCGAACCCAAACTGCAATCTGCTCGCACATACGTAATATTTATTTATTTATTTATTTATTTATTTATTTCGTTAAATTTATCGGCTGCCCCCTCATGCCTACGGCATCTTGGGGTGGCTTACAACATCATAAAAACACAATAATACTAAAATCAACAACTAAAAAAGACCAAACCCACAACAATTTATAAAACATCACTAAAACCCCAAACTCTCCCCCCCTACCCCACCCTCCCCTACGAAGGCCTGGGTGAACAGCCAGGTCTTGCAAACCCATCAAAAGACCAACAGGCCTGGGGCCAGACAAGCCTCCTCTGGGAGGGAGTTCCATAAACATGGCCCAGCCACCGAGAACGCCCTCTCCATTGTGGCCCCACGTTTTACACGGGGGACCTCCAGAAAGGCACCCTCGGTGGACCGAAGGGATCGCTCTGAGGCACAGCGGGCAAGGCGGTCCCCGAGATATGAGGGGCCCAGACCATGCAGGGCTTTATAGATCAATACTAACACCCTGAATCTGGCTCAGTACTCTATAGGCAGCTAGTGCAGAGTGCGGAGCACCGGTGTTATGTGCTCACGCTGCCCCGTCCCCATCAGGAGATGGGCCATCGCATTCTGCACTAGCTGAAGCCTCTGAACCAGAAACAAGGGAAGCCCCACGTAAAGCGCATTGCAGTAGTCTAGCCTCGAGGTGATGAAGGCGTGAATGAGAGTGGCCAGGTCGGGCCCAGAGATGTATGGCGGAAGCCTCCGTACTAGATACAGATGGCAAAAGGCGGCTTTAGCCACCGCCTCCACCTACCGATCCAGACGGAGGCCCGAATCCAAAACCACCCCCAGACTCCGAACCTGATGAGCAACAGGAGGGTGAACCCCCCCATATCAGAGGAGCCAGCACCTCCCTCGCTCTTCCCACCACCATCACCTCCATCTTATTGGGATTGAGCTTCAGTCTGCTCTGCCACATCCAATCCACCATGGCCTCCAAACATTGGGAGAGTAATGAGACAGTGGGACCTGGGTCAATTGAAAATGAGAGGTACAGCTGAGTATCATCAGCATATTGGTGACATCACACCCCGAACCCTCTCACAATCTCCCCCAGGGGATGCATATACACATTAAATAATAGTGGAGACAGAATGGAACCCTGCAGAATGCCGCAGGTCAAAGCCTGGGGGCTAGATGTTTCAGCCCCCAGCACCACCCGCTGGCTTCTACCCAAGAGGAATGAGCTGAACCATCCAAGGACCGTCCCGCCCAGACCCCCCAGGTCTCACAGTTGTCTCAACAGCAGCCCATGGTCCATGGTATCAAAAGCAGCTGAGAGATCTAGCAGGAACACAAAGGTCGAACATCCTGCATCCATCTCCTGGCAGAGATCATCCACCAAGGCCACCAAGGCCAGCTCAGTACCATAGCCGGGGCAGAATCCAGATTGAAAAGGGTCAAGGAAAATGACACTGTCCAGATGCACCTGGAGCTGCCGAGCCACTGCCCGTTCAATAACTTTCCCTAAAAAGGGAAGATTAGAGACAGGACGGTAGCTGGCGAGTGCATCCACATTCAAAGATGGCTTCTTCAGCGGGGAGAGCACCACAGCCTCCTTGAGGCTGGATGATAACCTCCCCTGCCGAAGGGACGCGTTAACCACCCTCACCAGCACTGTTCCCAATATCTCCCTGGAGGCTTTCACCAACCAGGACGGGCACAGATCTAATTCACAACTGGTGGTCCTAACAGACCCCAGGACATCCACCACATCGGCCAGCATAATTTCCTGAAACTCGTCCCAGAAAGATTGACCAGACGGTGCCTCCATAACCTCACGCTCCTCACTTCCTGTTTCTAACCCGGTGTCAAAGTCACTCTGGATCTGAGCGATCTTGTCTGCAAAGTAGGTGGCAACTCCTCACAGCGGGCCTGGGAGAAGTCCCCATCCAGGCAGAAGGAGGCCGGACTGACCAGCCCCCACACCACCCGGAACAGCTCCGCTAAGCGCAACTTTGTAGACGCTATGAGGGCAGCAAAGAATAGCATGAAGACTGCGCTTGTGGCCTTGGTCAATGATTTCTGCCTGGTGCTAGACCAGGGAAATTCTACCCTGTTGATTTTATTAGACCTTTCAGTAGCTTTTGACACCGTTGATCATAAGGTGCTGTTGACTCGCCTGTGGGACCTGACTGGAGTGAGCGGGACTGTTCTTGGGTGGTTCTGCTCTTTCTTGACTTAGAGGTCCGAGCAGGTGGTGTTGGGTGATTGCTCATCAGCTCCTTGGGATCTCCCTTGTGGGGTTCCATTCTGCCCCCCCCCCTTGTTCAACATGTAGATGCAGTTGCTGGGTGAGGTCATTTGGAGGTTTGGGGTACTGTCATTAGTATGCTGATGACACCCAGCTCTACCTCTTCTTTTCATCCGACCCAGGTCTGGCAGTCTCAGTGCTTAGCCGCTGCCTGGCTGTGGTGAGGGACTGAATGAGGACAAGTCGACTGAAGATGAATCTTGACAAGACTGAGGTAATGATGGTTGGCCATTCTTGTACCCTGGAGGGGAGTGAGACTCCTTTTATTGATGGACTCTGGCCCCCTCTGATTGATCAGCATCACAACCTTGGATTGCTTCTGAATCCTTTGTTGCACCTGGATTTCCAAGTCACGGCAGTGGCCAGGAGCACTTTTCACCAATTCCATCTGGTGAGGAGGCTGCAACCCTTTCTTTTGGGCTTGGACCTGGTGGTCACTGTCATCCATGCTTTCATAACCTCAAGGCTAGACTACTGCAATGCGCTCTATGTAGGTCTGCCCTTGGTGGCAGTTCAGAGGCTGCAGCTGGTGCAGAACGTGGCTAACTAAAATGTTTAATTATTGACAACCCTAATGAAAAGTCATTTGGCACACAGATCAAACAGATGGATCCCACAAATCTTTCACACTTGTAGTTTGACTAAAGTCAATGGAGCTACTAATGGGGGTAAAGAGTACATGAAAAGTAATAATTTGACCCAAAGTAACATTTTAAACATTCTATTTAGATTTCCCCAAGAATGAACTGAATGATTCCTCTTTACAGTGAATCATCAAAGTGCCCCATAGAGGTCGGGACAACTATGCTCTCATTTCATTTCATGTATTCTTTAGACATTCCCATTATTACTTTATATCCTTGGGGATGAAGAAATCGGCATTTTAAAGTTGTGGCTTTTTATTTGTTAAATGTTCATTTTAGTATTATGGTTCATGGAAGTCACCAAATAGTTGAAATAACTGAAAAAATAATAGAGAAAATAACTGAATTCTCTTAGAGTTCCAAATCCCATTTCATCCCTAAATTGTTGTACAACAGTTGATGTGCTCTGATAAACAATTGCTTTATTTCCTCCCAGAACTGGCATATGAAGAAAAATGGGGGTTTGGATCCAAATTTGGGAAACGGGATGTTTTTCCCTTTTCAATGGATACAAAAATGGGAAAGAAAAGAAGAGTATTGGTAGCTGGCTGTGGATAACATAATTCATTTTATTTAAATTAAAATAATCCCAAAATCTAACCCCACCCCTCAGACCCACTCTCACACTCATGCCTCGTACACATGAGAGTCCCCCATCCAGCACTCCACCATCTTTTATCCAGGGGAACCACACCCACCCCAGTGTGATGATGGATAAACCCCACCCTCCCTCCATACGTTTAACCCCCCTCTCAACAGAGGGTCATAGGGCATCGCCCCATGAGGTATCCTGCCCTCCCAACCATCCTCTTCCTCATGTACAAAACATTAAAAGAAAATTCAGAATTGTATTTTAGAATTGAGGCCATAGTGAAAAATAATAAATAACTACTTTATGTAATGGACAATGTTCATGCTAGCACTGTATATAAAACAATAAAAACGTTTATGGCTGAGCAAACACAGAAATGAAGCAGAAGAATCTGATATAGACGTATTTGTTAAAAGTGTACAACAACGCCATTATTCCTGTAATTGAATATAATAAATCATTACTGAATGCCAATTGGAAGTAGACTCTCATGGAGTCAAAAGGCTGGAAGGTGCCTCAGGTGGTCTTCTAATCCAGTCCCCCGCACCACCGCAGGACCTACCACTCCTTAACCATCTGCACAGAGAAATCCCACCAATAGCTACACATAGAGACTCTAATCTTATGTACATTCATCCAGTCATTTAATGTATACAAATAAAATGCATTAAACTCGAGACAAAATATATAACTCTGTTTCCTCCTGACAGTTTCTTATGTTTGTTGCTTCTCTATTTTGCTGTTCAGTCAAAATGCACTGGACACAAAAAGCTTTTCATGAGTGGGCCAATAAAACGAGTAATTATTTCAAGGACTGGTCTACAAGGGAAAGGAATTATGTAAATGGACTTTTACTGGAGGCCAGGCCTCCTCTTGCTAAAGTGAATGGAAGTTTGGCCATTGACGTCAGTAATATTGAGACTTAGTCAAAATCTTTCTGACAGAAATATTTATTATTATTATTATTTTAATTGATACCCCACCCCTCCTGCCATAGCAGCTCGGGGCAGCTTACACTCATAAAAAGATAAAATACAATAAAAACTATATAAAACACTACAAGGCATTGGAAGTTGACAGAACCCACAACCCACAGCCCCACCCATCACCCATATCCCCTGTCAAACACCTGGTGGAACAGTCAGGTCTTACACTGTTGTTGAAAAGAGAGGAGGTCTAGGGCCAACCAGACCTCTGCCAGGAGGGAGATCCACAGCATTGGTGTGGCCACCGAGAATGCCCTCTCCATCATCACCCCCCCGGGATACATGGCGGGCTTCGAGAAAGGTGCCCCTGTTGACCACAAGGACTGATCCAGAGCCCTAGGAGTGTGGCGGTCCCACAGGTAGGTAGGGCCCAGGACATTTAGGCTTTATAGGTAAGTACCAACACCTTGAATTGGGTCCGGAAGACTTTAGGAAGACATAATTTTTATTTATTAAAATGCCACTCCACCTTAGGACTTCAGGGTAGCGAATGTAGCACCGATATTTAAAAGGGGCTCCAGGGGTGATCCTGGAAACTACAGACAAATAGTACTAGAACTAGGGGACACTCCATGAAACTAACAGGTAGCAGATTTAAAACAAATAAAAGAAAGTATTTTTTCACTCAACGCACAATTAAGTTTGGAATTTGTTGCCAGAAGATGTGGTCAAGGCCAGTAATATAGCTGGGTTTAAGAAAAGGTTGGAAAAGTCTCTGTAGGATAGGTCCATTAGCAGCTTTTAGCCAGGTAGGTTGGGAGAATGTAACCTCTTACTGTCGGGAGCTGGGAGTGAACAACAGGGAATGGATTCCCCATTTTGACCTGTTGGGAACTTCTTCCAAGTGATCAAGATTGGCTACTGTCAGAGACAGATGCTGGTCTCGATGGACCATTGCTCTGGCCCAGTATGGCACTGATGTTCTTAAGGTACTGGACTATGTATGTATACATGTGTTTAGAGATTGTAGAAGGATTAAGCACCTTATAATAATAAAAAACACGTTTGAGAAGCAAGGATCCCACCTGGTCTGGGTGCTTGGGGGCCTGGTTCCTGACAATATTTGCCCCAGACCCTATTACAGTGGTGGAGAATGCAGGCCACACCCAATTGGACTCCATCAAGGGCCAGGTGAAAGGGGTGTACCCCGCTTAAAGGATGAGGTGCTTGCTTGAAGGAGGATTGTGCCAACTCGATTTAATTGTTGACAGCAGAGTGTGGCTGTCCCTTTCCAAAGATGGACCTATTGGGATTTGTAAAACAGGAGACCCAGCAATTTCAGGACCACTTATGGCAGGAGTTTCAGCGCTTTTGTGGGCACTTGTGGTGAGTTGTGCAGGAGATGTTGGCTGGGATAGAAGGGAAGCCAGGTACACCTTGGAAGCACCCCCACAATTTAACTACGGCAGAGCTGCACTTACCAAATGTGGGATAGCACTCTCAAGTAAGCCAGGGGCTTTGGGAGTTCGAAAGCCAGTGGAGTTGACCCAGTGCAAACCTTTGCAGGATCAGGGCCAGCAAAGGGAGTGTGGGGTTGGCAAATTACTTGAGTTATGGCAGGAAGATCCAGAATGGCAGCAATGCAGAGTGGTCTCTGAAGGACATAAGTATTGGGAACCCCAGAGAAAGAACAACCCATGGACATGCTACACTTTTGGACATTGGAGTAACTTATGGAGGGTGTCCCAAAGGGAAAAAGCTCAAAGAAGTTTGGGGCTCCAGAGTTAGTAAAACCTCTGTATAGGAATATGGGTGGCCAGAAAGGGTTGTTGGGCTTGTAAGACTCCTGGGCACCTAAGGAGAGCATGTCCCAAGGTGGAGTTCCAGGAGGATGGGGGTAAACTTGCCCATCTGTTCCCTAACAAGGTAGACCACCTGAGATTTTACATAATGAAAAGAGACCAATCCCAGGACTGATTGAGTCAGTGAATTTCAATTTCAATTTCAATTTATTGTGGCATTAGCATCCGCCATGGCCAAAGGACAGCACAAACAAACAATAGGTAATTAAATTACAAATGCCCTAATGGAAAGAATCCAGATATGTTGTCAGAGTCAGTGAATGGAGTAGGGGGACTAGGCCTAGGAATATCTATGGCCCACCTAAGGAGTGATGCTAAGACTCCCAGTAGAGTGAGCCCAAAAGGAAAACAAGCAATCCTGACAGTGATCACAGGTGAGATATAGGAGTATTTCAAAATAATAACATAGTAATAAAAGAAAATGACACTCTCCAAAAGGAGGTAGAGGCACTGAAGGTTTCCCAAGAGTGCGTAATCGCTCAGAACCTGTCTCTGGAGCAGGAACTGACAAGGCTCAGAGTGGCAAAAGGGGTAGAGTTGGAGGAGTCTGGAGACTCAGAAAGGGAAGAAGAGAGTAGGAAGGGAAGAAAACACTCCATGGTGGCAGTAAGTGTATAAGGCAGATGCCCCAACTACTGCACCCCAAACTGAGACTGTCCCAGAGCAGCAGGGTGATAGAGGCTACCAGTCCAATATCTACCACCGTGGAGTCAAACCGAAGAAAGAGTTTTGAAGGTGTGCACCTCCTGTTTGAGAGAACAGGTAATAAATAGGAATGCGGACAGCTCTAGGCCTAAAGAGTATTTGCTATGGGGTGAACCTGAGATGAAGAGTGCCCAACTCATTTGGGACAGGGCAGTTTATGGTCCCAAAGGGAACAAAAGGCTCAAAATAAAGAGGAAAATGTGAGTGTCCACTGCTAATACTAAACAGATTAATGTATTAGCTTATTAAAAAGGAGTATTGAGAAACCTAGGGAAGTGTATCGATTTCTGTTAGGTTATGTAACTTGTGAACCTGATGACATTCTTAGGGTTCCAGGGTTGGGGACCAAGAGAGTCTTGAGGGGTCTGTCCCTTCTCCAACTCTATTAAGGGTCAGGGTCTCATGCCTACCATAAATTCATAATGGGGGTTGAAGTCCCCTAAAGGCTGTTCATGGGGTTAGTCCCCCATGCTTATACGTTTTCCTGCTTATGGCATGGGTAGAAGTCTCAAGCACTTGAGTAGTGGGGTTGAATCCCACTACCTCAAGTAGATTCACTGAAACTTGGGTGGGCAGCATATGGACCCAGGAGGATTAATGTATAGCTGAAACTCTGTCCTTAGAAAACTTTGGAATCCACCGGGGATTAGGGATGGGCAAACGCGGTTCGGATGTTCGGAGTTCGGACTGAACTCATTCTGTTCGGACGTCCGAACCGAACATCCGAACCGAACTCTCAAATGACCGAACAGTTTGGTTGTGTTCGGATGATTTCGCGGGCAGGAAAAACGTCTTTTCAGGGCAAAAAAATAAAATAATAAGTTTTGGTTTCGGTTACGTTTCGGTTATCATTTTGGTTTCCTTCATTTAAGTTTCTGTTTCGATAGTGCTATTTTTGACTGTTCGGCCAAGTTTGGCCAACCCGAACTCGGCTGAACCGAACCATCGAACCCAAACTTGGGTTTCGAACCGAATGATCGAACATCCGAACAACCGAACCGCATTCTGTTCGCCCATCCCTACGGGGGATTCCAGTACTTGGTTCTGAATTTTCAAAGTCCAAAATTCTGAGAACCAAGGGCGGTCCTCAGAAAACTTTGGAAGCTTAAATCGAGTGCTGGTGCCATTGCGCGCATGTCTGGAATGATCCAGACAGTTGGCCGCCTAGCTTCTCTGAGTTAGGAAATGAATCTTAGACCACTTTCAGACATATCCCCCCTCCCCCGCACGTATATTCTGGTTGCAGGGGGGGATGTGCAGCCAGGATATGTGCGGGAATCAGGCAGTCTGAAATCTCACCACCACCACCCCCGGGGCGGCTTTACAAGCAGACATGCACAGAGATGCAGAGCTCTATTTCCTGCTCTGCATCCATGCTCGTATCTGCTGGTAAAGCCGCGCGGAGGGGGGGTGCCTTTCAGATCAGCCAATTCCCATGCATATCCTGGCTGTGCATTTCCCTCCCCCCCACAGTCAGAATATGCGTGGGGAGGAGAAGGTCTGAAAGTGGCCTTGGTGCAATATTTGGTAGGAGGAGGGTATGGGAGGGGACAGATGAGTGATGGACAAGCCAGATGGCAAGTTTTGATTGGCTACATACAGCCATTTCCCATTCTCTACTGAATTTAGCTGTGTGCACTACCCTACTGATCTGTAAGTAATTGGCTTGGGGGGTGGGAGGGATGCCTGGCCTAGCCTCAGGGGTGTAGCATCCATTGAGCGAACCTGGCATAAAACCAGGAGTCTCTAGGCTGCTGCCTGGCCCCACAGGGGCAGCCTCGTGCCTGGGCTGGGCAGGACTAGGCTGGAGGAGGTCCGAGTGCAGGGCACCTGCACATCATGGGGGGTCCCCATCCCTCACCTGCCTCTGTCTGCTAGTAGTGCTGCTGCTGCAGCAGCAGCAGCGGGACACCGATCGGACTGGGAGATAAAGCTGATCACATGAGTGATCAGAAGGTTGTAAAAAAGGTTCTTCAAATGGTATCGAACACTCTCACAACTGAGTTGTGTATGCTCACCATATTCACATAATAGACCACATGATAGTCTCGAGGTCCTCTAGTATAAAAAGCACTCTCCCTCTCACAATGACAGTTCCTTCCAACCCTTTCTAGGAATATAAGAAAATTCCATGCAGGGCTGGAAGGGTGGGTGTTGTGAGAAGTTAAGAGCTAGGGATGGGCGAACGCGGTTCGGTAGTTCGGTGTTCGGCCCGAACTCGGCCTGTTCGGACAACCGAACATGAACACGAACACGAATGCACCGAACGGACCGAACACCGAACACCGAACGCCGAAATGACGAACACACCAAACCGAACACCGAACTACGAAATGGCCGAACAGTCTGAACGGAACCGAACACCGAACTACGAAATGGCCGAACAGTTCGTTCAATTCGAATCGCGTTCGGTTGTGTTCGGGTGGCTAAAACATGGTCTTCTGTCAGGTCACTGGAAGGCCAAATGTAGCAGGGAGGGGGAAGTCATTTGACTCAGCTAGGAGCAGACTTCCAGGCACCAGGGGTGG
>QEPC01012663.1:515280-540960 GCA_003113815.1 Sphenodon punctatus | reverse complement strand
ACAACACACACCAACCCACCCAAACACACAGCACAGCCAAAACAATCACCAAAACACACTACACAAGCAGCCACCGAAACAAACACACACCCTCTCGCCTCACTCACGCACACGCACACGAATTTCCGGCGCGACGCCGATTTTACGGCTTCCCGCGACATTTCCGGCCAAACGGCCGAACGCGAACGCGCGAACCACCCGAACACCGAACGACCGAACACGAACGTACAACCCGATTGCAAACGAACCGAACGGCCGAACACGAACGTATGACCTGCCCGAACAACCGAACACGAACGGCCGAACACGAACGGCCTAATGCGAACGTGAGGCACGACCGAACGGCCGAACACGAACACACGAACCGAACGCGGTCGAACCGAACGGCCGAACGCGAACACACGAACCGATCGCGGCCAAACCGAACGGCCGAACACGAACCGCGATCTGTTCGCCCATGCCTGTTAAGATCCATCTCTAAGAATCTTGTTTACAAGGCAGCAACCCTCTGTTCTTCTTCGAGTGACTCCTCACAGGCTGTTTTTACATGGCTCTGCTGGGTGGGGAGTCCGTGGGCGTGCCAGTGTGTGGGCGGAGTGTGCACATGGCTGCACATGCATCCCCACTCACCCCCCACTCATCAGTACCCATGGAGCAACCGCTGTTTTCCCCGGTTGCTCCATGCGTGGGGACGAGTGGGGGGGTCAGTGGGGATGCATGTTAGGCAGGCGCGCGCACCCCCCACCCCCATTCACTGCAGGCGCATGCACTGCATCGTTCACATGTGACTCCTCTACCCATGAACACGCAGAAATCTGTGTGTTCATGGGTATGAAGGACCCATGTAAAAAAGGGCCACATTCTCACAACTGTCTTACTTATACTATCTTGGGTAGGAATTTAAAATGTAAAGCAATATCTATTCTATCTTGGAAAATCTGCAAATATGGTTCTGAGATTATTATGGCTGCTATTTCATTAACTTTTCTTAATGAAGTTATTGCTAACAGTTTCTTTCTTGTGGGTGTTGCTATTATGTCTGCTGGGCTGGCTTTTCTTGGTTTCTGCTCACAGTTGCACTTTCGTGGATTTGTCTATTGAGCAATTGTCCCACTTTTTCTAGCCTGCTTTTCTGGGCACTGCTTGATTGGCATAATGATTTTAAAGTGGGTGCACTGCTGATGGTGGACCATGCTGTGGGTACTGCTGGCTTTTTTAAAATTTCTGCACGCAGTTGCACTGTTTGGATTTGTTTTCTCAAGTGATTGTCTCACTCTTGCTAACCTGATTTTCTGGGTGCTGCTTGGCATAATGATTTTAAAGTGGGTGCACTTTAAAATAATTAGAGGAAAGCATTCCAAAGTTCTGAGTTCCAGCAATTTCTGAGGTTCAGAGTTCCGAGTTCCAAATTCCAGGTCCTTGGAAAAAGTTATGAAGTTCAGTTGAGTACCCAGATCGGGTACTCGGAACTTAGAAATTGATCCAAGTACCCAAAGACCTATTTGGTGCAGCCCTAAATTAATATGAAGGATGCCTCCACCCCATGTAAAGAATATTCATATTTGATGGAATGTTATATTACTATGCAGCGGAGTTAACGTCCCCATAAGCTGTATTGTGGGACTCGAGTCCCCCAAAGGTTATCTTGCAGGATTAGAATCCCCATAAGCTACACTGTATGTAGCCAATTACTTGTATTGAGTACTATTGTTTATTGTCTATGTGTTTGATGACTCATTTAACTGCTGTTGTCTGTCGAACGTGATGTCGATATCATTACACCCTGCTATATTGGTACAGTTTATCTGAGCCAGGTCCATGTTAGTGACCCTGCCTCCTCAAAGCTGGAGGGGTGTTACAGGGATAGGCTATCTGGCATAGCCTGGCTCTTTAAGACCACGCCGGCCTCTAAGGCGCAGGAAAATCTGCTTATAGAGACTCATACCATAGCAAACGCTAGAGAATTTTGAGACATTATGGGCGCTTTTAGATGTGCCACCGAACTCAGCAATTTAAATAATCAGCTGTTAGAAAAGTCACGTGCGCAGCATTTAGATGCACCGCCACCACTGAAAACCGCGGCTTGCGTATTCTTTTGAAACCACACTGGTAAAACCCTGATATTGAGGTTTTACCAACACAGTTTAAAAAGAATGCGCAAGCTGCAGTTTTCAATGGCTGCAGTGTGTCTAAACGCAGCTTGCACAACTTTTCTAACAGCAGATTATTTAATTCTGTGAGTTTGGTGACACAGCTAGAAGCAGGCAATGCATAGGGGGAGGATAGCACTTTAATGCTGCTTAGCTGGCTATACCGCTAGAGACTAGCAGAGGACTCAGGCATTGGGTAACCAGAATACCGGAGTAGTGTGACTGAGCCAGCCCAGAAGCCTAAAGTATCAAGCTGACTCTCAGTAGAGGGATGACTGTGGGAGAGGCAGGAGCAAGAGAAGTCTCTGCTAAGGTGGGTGACAAGATGGATTGAGCCTAGCCAGCGTGACCTAGGAGAAGGCAAAACCAAGATGGAGGATGTAATCGCTTCAGGGGGGATCGTACCCGGCCAAGGAGCTTGGGGACCAAGGTACTTGGGTACTGTGTGAAGATCTTACTACATGAAAGCACTGGACTATGTATACATGTGTTAGATATTGTAGAAGGATTGAGCACCTTATAATAAAAAAAAAGCATATTTGAGAAGCAAGGTTCCCACCTGGTCTGGGTGCTTGGGGGGGAGGGGGCTGGTTCTTGATAATACTTACACCATAGCCCCAGACCTTGCAACAATAGCCATTTTGATAAAAAAATAATTTAAAAAAAATAACAGTCTCTCCTGTAGCTTTATATAATTAAGAAGCTGTTAGCCGACATTCTTGGCGAAGTATTTTCTGTTTTCCACATATTAAGTTTTACATTTGGGATTAGGAACTGCTCATAGCAACACTTCTCGTAAATACAGGAAATGACTGTCATCCCAAGTGTTCAGGACTTACATATGTAAGAGGTGGAAGGTCTGCAAAGGAAATCTCTTGAACCTGAATAATTAGCACTTTGGGTGGAGCACTGGATTAAGACAGCACTTTACTTCATTGAGCTTTCACCTCTGGAACTTGAGCCCAGAGCCCAGTCAGACTGATGCAATGGAAAAATCCTTAAATAGGACAGTTCATAATATCACACACTCTATGAAAATAGGTATAGAAAGATGCACCCCCCTGCCTGCCCACTGTCTGCCCCACCTGGGTCCACCTTAGCTGGACCCAGAGGGTTTCCTGCCCACGGTCCACCTGCTAGGCTCCCACATATAGCACAGATTTGTGGGCAATCGCCCGATGCTCTAGTCTGGCACCCACAAGTCTCTGGGGCAATAGCCAGCCAGGAGTTGAGCTGCAGCATGGGTCTGAGACAGAAAGAAGCTCCTCTCTTGGCCAGTGCCCTGGTTTGGTCGGCCTCCTCTGCTGGTGGTGCTCCCAGATGTTCCAGAGCACCGCAAGCGGGTCTCCCCTACAGCAGGCCTAGACTGCCCTGCTCAACATCTGGTGGGCCGTCTTCAGACAAACCGGCCAGCCTGGACGTGAAAGGGGCTGGTGCGGCCACCCTTGGAGCTGCCGTCTATCTGTTTACATCCACTATTGCACAGTACTGGTATTTTACAGCAACTGATAACTATGTAACAGCACTGTACTGGAGCAACCTCAAAATGCTTTTGCTTGATTCATCAGGAAGAGGAATAACAAAATGGCCATACTAATACAGATTACAATGAATCAACTTTAGTACAATCTAGCTGATTTCCAAGATAACTCCTGTCATAGCAACATACATAACTACAGGAGATCTGATATTCTTACACTCTCAGGTCTTTCTTTGATCTAAGACTCTACCTCTGATCACTGGCTACAATTAGGGGCCATAAAGTAACATCGGGTGATTTCAGACGTTACAGGGCCCATTGGCCCCATACCGAAATCACCCCATTCATTCCCCGCCGGGGTCACCCCGTCACGCCGTAACAGACGTGCCGGGGGGATCCCGGCAGGGAATCTGGGAGGGGGCGGGGCTGCGCGGCGCAACGTGCGGCCACACGGCCCCGCCCCCACCACGCTCCTGCCACCCGCCCTCCGGGGAGACAGGCGGGCGGCGGGGCCAATGCGGCCGCCGCGTCGGGGCAGATTCGCCACGGCCAGATGTTACTTTTTTTTGGTCCCCGCTGGGGCTCTCTTTGACCACGCTTCCCGGGACATTCCCCCCGATAGCCTGGGAAGTGTGGTTCAAATTGACCCCATGTGGGTATTGACCGTGGCGAACATCTGGCGGCCACCAAACAGACGTTCGAGACACATTGACCACAGGTGGGTATTCACCATGGTTCACTGTGATCTCGTAACGTCTGAAAATACCCATCATTATCATCTTGTGAATGTACATACAACATGAGTTGTTTTTCTCCATTCGATTGTGCTAACCAAAGGCCCAGTTTTCCAAAGTCAATCACAACTTGCACTAACTGGCAGCTGCAACTAGTGCTGAAACTCGGTATTCAAAATTACTGGGTTTTTAATGAGTACCTCAATATTCGACTCGGTTTTACTGAGTACAGAGTAACCAAGGAATCAGTCTGGTATTTGGTACTCGGACCAACATACGGGGCTTTTCCTGCCCCTATATAAAGGTGATTCGGTACTCGGCAAATACTCAGTACTCGGTTTTATTTTGTTGAGTACCAAGTATTAGTCCGAATTTCCAAGGATCAGCTGAACACTCGGAGCCAGTCCTCAGAAACTTGGAAATGTTAGTGAATACAATGTCTACTATTCATTTCAGCCCTAGCTGCAACAGGTGTACCCTGGTGTAAAATCTTACTGAAAAAGAACTTCTCTTTCAGCGTCAATAGTGGACTTCACAAATATGAATCTGTTAGTACCTATGAGGAACCAGCTCTCCCCTGCCTCCTCCCCAACCTGTGATTAACTGTGAGAAGGACTCCAATTGGAGAGAGAGATTGCAGCAGTTCAAACTCTGAAATGAACACAATAGGACCTTTCTGTAATTTAGGTGAAGATATTTGTTGTTTTCTATTGTTACCAGGATCTGCTGGGTAACCTCCTGAAGAGGCTGCTGATTCCATCTGGTTATTGGTTGGCATTCCATCTCAGCTCAGAGAAATTGTTTGGTTCAAATCCTAATTGCAGAGTTAGTGTCTGCCTCCACTAGTGTGAGGAGAGGAGTTCCAGAGTTCTGGTTCAGTGAGCAGCTAATAGAAATTTACACCCTTATTGTGCGGTGTTTAGCAATCTAAGGAATCCCGTGCTTCACAAGTTATGGCTCAAGCACAACACTACAAATGAGAAGCATCTAAGGAGCCATTACTGTTAGAGCAAATTAATCATGTTACTCTGATAGGAGTAATCCATTTGGTGTATAAAATGCATAATATTTTCTGTCTGCTATTACTCTTTTGAACTTCAAAAAACATAAGAACGTAAGTAGTGTCATATTGGGTCAGACCAATGGTCCATCAAGCCCAGCATCCTGTCTCCGACAGTGGTCAATCTCTTTCTCTTGGGAAAAATGCCCAACAGGTCACAATGGACAATCCATTCCCTGTTGTTCCAGCCCTCAACAATAAGAGGTTACGTTCCTCAAACCTACTTAGCTAATAGCCATTAATGAACCTATCCTCCAAGAACTTACCCAATCCCTTTTTAAAACTCGCTACACTACCGTCCGTGACCACCTTGTCTGGCATTAAGTCCCACAAGTTAATTATGCGTTGACTGAAAAAATACTTTCTCTTATTTGTTTTAAATCTGCTACCAATTAATTTAATGGAGTGTACCCTTCTTCAAGTATTCCCAGAGAAGGTAAATAACTGCTCCCTATTTATGTGTTCCACATCACTCATGATTTTATACAAATTCTATCATATCCCCTCTCAGTCATCTCTTCTCCAAACTGAAGAGCCTTTACCTATCAAGCTCTCTTCATATGGAAGCCATTCCATACACTTGATCATTTTTGTTGCCCTTCTCTGTACCTTTTCTAGATGGGAGGACCAGAACTGCACACAATACTCCAGGTGCAGTCATACCATAGATCTATATATAGGCATTACGATATTTTCAGTTTTATTCTCTATCCCTTTCTGAATGATCCCTTCCATTCTCTTTGTTTTTTTGACCATCACCCCACACCGAGCTGAAGATCTCAATGTATTGTTCACAATCACCCCAAGAGCCCTTTCCTGAGTGGTAACTCCTTATTTAGTTAGTTAGTTAGTTAGTTAGTTAATTCAACTTATAGCCCACTCCCTCCTGCTACTAGCAGCTCAAGGTGACTCACAGCATATGAACACCATAGAATACATAGAAAATACATAACATATACAAATAAATATTTATTTATTTATTTATTTTATTAATTTCAAAATTTTTGACCCACCCCCTCCTGCCAAATGGCAGCTTGGGGGTGGCATACAACAAATAAAAATAAACATAGTAAAAACAATTTAAAACACTAGAAATAGTTAAAATTAACATTAAAAGAGGCCAAACTAAACCTCTCAACCCCCCATAACAAAATAAAACAAAAGCATCCCCCTCACCCACTACCCATCTCCCTCACCGAACACTTGGCAGAACAGTCAGGTCTTACAATGTTTGCGAAAGGAGGGGAGATCTGGAGAGAGGCAGATCTCCACAGCAGGAGGGCGTTCCACAGCCGAGATGCAGCCACCGAGAATGCCCTCCCAGAGGTCACCACTTGGCAAACCCAGGGAACATCCAAAAAGGCACCCCTGGACAGTCCAGGACACAGACGTTAAGGCGTTCCTGCAGGTAAGCAGGGCCCAGACCATATAGGGCCTTAAAGGTAATCACCAACTTCTTGAATTGGGCACGGTAGACTATAGGCAGCCAGTGCAGAGAATGAAGCACCAGTGTTATATGCTCCCAATGGCCCGTCCCCATCAGGAGGTGGGCCATCACATTCTGAACCAGCTGCAGTCTCCAGGACATCACCAAGGGTAGATGAATGTAGAGTGCATTGCAGTAGTCCAGTCTCGAGGTGATAAACGCATGGATGATGGTAGCCAGATTAGAGTCTGAAATATATGGCCAAAAAAAATGGACCAGATGTAATTTTCAAAAAGCACTCCTCACCACAGCCACCACCTGGGCATGCAGATGAATCTGTGCATCGAGGAGCACACCCAGGCTCTGAACCTGAGGGACGCACCCCATCAATGATGGGGGCCTCCACTCCTTTGCCCCTCCCCACCAGCATCACCTCTGTCTTATTGGGATTCAACTTCAGATGGCTTAGCCTCATCCAATCACCCACCACAGCCAGGCACCAGATAAACAACGAGACATCCAGGCCTGGGTCAGATGAAAACAAGAGGTAAAGGTGGGTATAAAATATAAAAATATCAACAGTATAAAAATAAACATGAGCCTAAAATTAGAACTAAAAGCTCCTCTTTCCCTTTCCACCCATCACCAATCTCCCTCACCAAAAGGCTGGTGGAACAGTTAGGTCTTACACTGTCTTCGGAAAGAGGGAAGGTTTGGGGCCAAGCGGACCTCCATTGGGAGGGAGTTCTACAGCCTTCATGCAGCCACCGAGAGCATTCTCCTCATTTTGCTGCCCTCATAGCATCTGCTAAATCCTGTCCAGTGGAGCTGTTCCAGATGGTGCGGGGGCTGATCAGTCCGGCCTCCCTCCACCTTGGAGTGGAGTCATCTAGTGCCTGCTGTGACATGTTTGTGGATTATTTTGCAGATAAAATCACTCAGATTCACCATGGTTTTGACACCGCATTTCCTGTAGTGGGGAAATTTGAGGTTATGGAAGCCCCACCTTGTCCATGTTTGTGGGATCCGTTTTGGTCAGTGGGGGTTCACCAATGCAGAGGATGTTCTTGGGGCTGTTAGGGCTACCTGTTGTGAACTCGACCCTTGCCTGTCCTGGCTGGTTAAGGCCTCCTGGGAGACGATTGGGCCACTGCTGGCGGGGGTGGTCAATGTCTTTCTCAGGGAGGGCAGGGTGCCGGGCTCTCTTAAGGAGGCAGTGGTACAGTCCCTGCTCAAGAAACCATCACTTGACATTGACTCCCTTGCTAGCTATCGGCCAGTCTCTAACCTTCCCTTTTTAGGGAAGGTTATTGAGCAGGTGGTGGCCCAGCAGTTGCAGGAGCATCTGGATCGTGTCAGTTTTCTTGATCCCTCACAGTTAGGATTTTGCCCGGGTTCTGGCACCGAGACTGTGCTTGTGGCATTGGTCGATGACCTGCGCCAGGAATTAGATCAGGGTCATTGGGCCCTGCTGATTCTATTAGATCTATTGGGTGCTTTTGATACCGTTGACCATGAGACGTTGGTGATGCGCCTGTGGGACCGGGCAGGGGTGGGTGGTATGGTTCTTGACTGGTTTCGTTCCTCCCTGGCTGGAAGAACTCGGTGAGTGGGGCTTCATACGAAGACCTCTTGTGTGGAGTCCCACAGGGTTCTGTTTTGTCCCCATTCCTGTTCAACGTGTATATGCAGTCACTTGGCAAGGTGGTCAGGAGGTTTGGCGTGCGGTGTCATCAATACACTGATGAGACCCAACTTTACCTCTTTTTTTCATCGGATTCAGGCCCGGCAATCTCGGTGCTTACCAGGTGTCTGGCAGCTGTGGGGGATTGGATGAGGGTGAATTGACTAAAGCTGAATCCCAATAAGACGGAGGTGATGCAGGTGGGTGAGGCGGTGGGGGTGACGGCCCCTATCATTGATGAGGTGTGCCCACCACTGGTTCCCCAGGTAAAGAGTCTGGGGGGTGCTCCTAGATTCACAGCTCCAGTTGGATGCTCAGGTGGAGTCTGTGGCAAGGAGTGCCTTTCGCCAATTACATCTGGTGCGTCGGCTTCTCCCATATGTCTCTGACCTGTGTACTGTCATCCCTGCTTTCATCACCTTTAGGCTAGACTACTGTAATGCGCTCTGCGTGGGGCTACTCGTGGTGACGGTTCGGAGACTTCATCTGGTGCAGAACGCAGTGGCCCATCTCCTGGTGGGATTGGGCTGCCAGGAACATATTACACCGGTTGTTCAGTCTCTGCACTGGCTGCCTATAATCTTCCAGGCCTGATTCAAGGTGCTTGCCTATAAAGCCTCAAATGGCCTTGGCACAACCTACTCATGGGAACGCCTCATCCCCCAAGTCCTGGATCGGTCCCTGTGGTCATCGGAGGTGCTCTCCTCGAGGTCCCCTGAGTCTTTCAGGGGGCCACGATGGGGAGGGCCTTCTCAGTGGGTGCTCCACGGTTGTGGAACTCCCTGCTGTTGGAGGCCCATTTGGCCCCGAATCTCTCCTCTTTTTGATGCTGTTGTAAAATGTGGCTGTTCTGCCTGACTTTTGATGGGGAGAAGGGGGGGGCGCTAGGGGGTGGTGTTTAGGGATATTTTAATCCTCCCTGTTTTGAGATTTTAAGTTGTGTTTTATTGCTGTCTGTAAGCTGCCTAGAGCGGCCTGTGGCAGGATGGATGGGGTAAAAAAAATTGGGGAAAATAAATAAATAAAATAGAAACTCAGGGGAACTTGAGAAGGGCGGTCCCGGACAACCGTAGGTGCTGATCCAGGGCCCGGGGGGTGAGGTAGTTCTGACGTTAGGCAGGCTCCAGGCCATGTAGGGCTTTAGAACCCAAAGAAAGGATTTGCTCTAGGAAAAGTTGTCAAAATGAACAACATACAAATGTACGTGCTGTACTGGGTGAGGCCAATGGTCCATCAAGCCCAGAATCCTGCCTCCCCCAGTGTCTGCATTTGGTTGCTTTACAGAGGTACACAACAAATCATAATGGAGTAATCTATTTACTCCCAGCTCTTGACATTCAGAGGTTATGTCCCCTGACCAATTAGACTAATATCTATTTATGGACCTACCCTTCAAGAACTTATCCAATCCCTGTTTAAAAAAAGCTATGCTATTAAGGACATCCACTTCATTGTAGCTTATCTTGATTGTAGTGTAACCTTGGCCTACCCATATTGTAGACATCTACCTCAATTGATGGTTTTAGAGAGACACCACAGAAGCAGCTTGTCCCAAAGATGCTTTAGGGTGCATCCCCGGGTCTGCTTACATCCAGCTCCACCTGGGTTGACTTCAGATGGACCTGGAAGTAGGGGTGTGCACCAGGGCACCATGTCATTTTTTATTATCGTTTTCGTTTTTGATATTAAACTGTATCATTTTATTATTATCATTATTAATGACAATCTCATTTTCATTATTTCATCATTTTCATTATCAATATTGGTACTGATTTCAAACAAAGATTTAGTTTTTGGTATCTTTATTGGTATCTATATCAATTTCATATACCAACAAAGATTTGACTTTTGTTATCATGATGTCCCAAGACTGGGAACGATAACACAATCAGAAATGGTAGTTTGATCGGCTGTGCAATGGCATGGTGTGTGGATGCCTGGTTGTGTGTGTCTGTTGTGGCTAGTTAGCTCTGTGCGTGTGTGTTGTGTGTGTCTGTCAGAGGATGGAATGTGAAGGAAGCAGAAAGAAGAACCTGAGGAGGAAGGACAAGGTGGAGGGAAAAATCATGGAGGCCCAGGCTGGACCATCTCGTGAGATGGTGGAGGTGGGCTCCTTACCAGAGGAGGAGAAGGGCAGAGGAGGTTTGTAAAATTTGCCCACTGCCAGGTTTGAAAAATTTGTTTTTATTTATTTAATATTTCATATAACTTTGAGGACAAGAAGAATAATATCCTTTAGAGCAAGCTTGCTGACATGCAGGCCAGCAGGCGGGCAGTCAGGCATGAGCAGCAGCAGCAGCAGCACCCAGAGTAATGCCAGGGTCTCATCTTGCAGACAGTGCCCCAGGAAGGGCAGGATTTTCATGTTTCTTATTGTGGGGTCTGCCAAAGAGAGGGGCTCTTTCAGCAGCAGCAGCAGGCACCACGGGTGGCAGTGGAGGAGCAGGCTGGCAGGTGAGCAGGCTGGCAGGTGGGCAGGCTGGCAGGCAGGCAGGCAGGTGCCAGTGGGCAGTCAGGCATGAACAGCAGCACCCAGAAACATGCAACGGTCTCATCTTGCAAACAGCACCCCAGGTGGTGGTGTTGTACATGAGAGAAAGGGAAAGAGGCAAGGAGGCAGCAGCACCATCATCCACTTGGTGTGGGGGAATGGATATTGGTCTGGGAAGGACTAGAGGCATCACCATGATTGCAAGATATTATGTAGATGTTATGTGTTCCTGTTTCAGAGAGGGTGATGACACTGATGATGATGCTGGTGCTGAAATCCCAAAATCTACGACGACATCACAGAGCCAAAGCAGGCCAACAAGGTCTGTGGTATGGAAATATTTCCACAACCCAAAAGGTGGCTTCGCAGAATGCAAGGTAAGGCACGGTGGCTGGAACAACAGGGAATGAATTTCCCTATGACCTGTTAGGAAGTCCCCCGCAGAGAGAGAAATTGGCCACCCACTTGTGGCAATAGGACTTGATAGACCATTGGTCTGGCCCAGTATGGCACTTCTTATGTTCCTATCTACTTAAGTTCTTTAGCTCTGCAACAAAAAGATTAAAAGGGGACTGCAGGGGACCACTTCTGGGCTCATTGTCCACACTGAGACAGGTCACCTCATCAAGGTGAAGAGGGGTGCATCTGGTGGCACTGGCAGCACTTGCAGGGAGGAACATAGGGAGGAAATTGCACCAGAAGAGGTGCCATCACACTCCTTCCCCCTCCAGCTCCTTGGACGATTTACCAGCCCCATGTGAAGAGGACACCCCTGAAGTGAGGGCATTTTGGGGGTCACTGCAGAACCCAGTGAAAAAATACATGAAGGGGTTCCAGGTCAACATGAGGAATGTGGAGGACAGACTGGTGGAGTGGTTCCAGGAGCTCCAGGTAAGGGAGCAGGCTCAGGCTTACGTCCAGTACGTAAGCACTGAAAAGGATGCCGTCGAGGCATTCCACCAGTCCCTGGTGGCATGAAAGGAATCCATGTTGGGGGGCCTGGACATTGCAAGGTGACATGGGGTAGAAGTTGCCGACATCCCTACACTTCAGTCCCATGGACCGTTGTCCCCTTTTCCCCATGTTCCAGGAGACAGGCCCAAAGTTATTTTTCTATGCCTTTTTTCACATGTTTATTTTCATCATAGTTAAAATATGTTTTTAAAGTTTTTATAAAAGTTATATTTGTTACCAGCCGATTTTGACCTGTCCAATCCGTTATCCCTCTGCGGTTCTTCTGCCAGGCAGCATAATCTCATTATATATACAGTTTGTCAGATCCCTACCTGACCGCAGCAGCACAGGTAGCGTATTAGCTCCAAGATGTGCCAGGGTCTCAAATTGCAGACAGCCCCCCAAGAGGGACAGGGCTTGTGTATGCATGGGTGTGCCAGAGAAAGAGAGAGAGAGAGAGAGAGAGAGAGAGAGAGAGAGAGAGAGAGAGAGAGGCTCTATGGCAGTAGGCAGCAGTGGGTGGTATTGGAGGAGCGGGCAGGTGAGTGCCAGTTTGGCAGGAGCGGCAGCAGCAGTGGCAGGAGCAGGACTGTGGTATCATTGGGAGCACCCCAAACATGCCGGGGTTTCAACTTGCAGACAGCACCCCAGGTGGAGCAGCTAGCCAGGGCTAGTTGCTGTGAGGGGGTGCCAGAGAGGGGGGGGCTGTATGGCAGCAGGCATCAGAAGGTGGCATTGAAGGGTTGGGCAGGTGGGTGGCAGCTTGGCATGAGCAGCAGCAGGAGAAGGACTGTGGTATCATTGGGAGCACCCCAAGACATGCTGGGGTCTCAACTTGCAGATAGCACCCCAGGTGCAGCAACCGGGGCATATTTCTGTGTGGGGATGCCAGAGAGAGCGAGCGAGAGAGGCTCTCTGGCAGAGGCATCAGAGGGTGGCATCGGAGGAGCGGGCAGGCAGGTGGAATCTTGGCATGAGCGGCAGCAGCAGGACTCTGGTATCATTAGGAGCAACCCAAGACGTGCCAGGGTCCACTCTCAACTTGCAGACAGTTGGAGAAGCCAGGTGGAGCAGCCAGGGCATGTTTCTATGTGGGGGTGCCAGAAAGAGAGGGAGAGAGAGGGGGGGTTCTCTGGCAGCGGATGGCAGCAGTTGGCAGCGGAGGAGTGGGCAGGAAGGCAGGTGGCAGCTTGGCAGGAGCAGCAGTGAGGGGTGAGACATCAGGGCAAATACCGGGTACTGGTTTTTCCAGTTCCTGGATTTTAAAAAAACGGCTTACCGGATTAATACCGGTTTACCTGTACCGGATCTTTTACATTGATTTCAATGGGGAACTGTCCCCATTGAAATCAATGGAAAAAGACAAAAAAAATCCCTCCCCCTCCCCGACTGTATGGGTGGAAGGGGGGACACCCCCCACCCACCCTGCCCAGCCTGGATTTAAACAACAACAAAAATTTCCCCTAAGTCCCCTACTGCGGGCTCCAGGCCGCCGCCGGCGACCCAGAACCAGCACCAGCGTCCAGCAGCAGGTAAGTACCAGTACTGTACTGATCCCTGGGGTGGGGGTGGTTTAACACCCCCCACCCCAGGGATCACCCTACCTGCAGTGCCTGCCCACCCAGGGATTGTCTTACCTTGAGCTGCGGGCGGCGGCGGTCCGGGGGCTTCAGCGCTGGCTGTGGCTGCCGGCTTCAGCACGCTACTAAGCCTTCTGGGGAAACCCAGAAGTTCCCCGGAAGGCCTAGTAAGCACTGAAGCTGGCAGCCACAGCCAGCGCTGATGCCTCCGGATCGCCGTGCTACCGCTGCCGCCGCTGCCGCCCAGAGTGCCAAAGGTAGGAAATCCCTGAGTGGGCTGGTAGGCTGATCCCTGGGGTGTGGGGGGGTGTTAAACCACCCCCCACCCCAGGGATCACCCTAGTACCTACTACCTACCTGCTGGTGCGGGATCCGGGTCGCCGGCGGCGGCCCGGAGCCAGGGATTTTGGGGAATTTATTTATTTATTTTAATCCAGGCTGGGCAGGGTGGGTGGGTGGGGTTCCCTCTTCCACCTGCACAGCCTGGGAGGGGGAGGGATTGTTTTTTTCCTCCATTGATTTCAATGGGGACACTGACAGTTCCCCATTGAAATCAATGCAATAGATCCAGCACCGGTAAACCGGTTTTAATCCGGTAAACCAGATTTTTGCAACCCGGTAACTGGTAAAACTGGTAGCTGGTTTTTTGCCCGATGTCCCATCCCTAGCAGATAGATCATACCACGGGTGGCCGCCTTGGGAGGCTGAGGTGACATATGATATTTGGATAGGTTTTGCTTACTGTTTGTGGTAGTCATTTGGAAGCCCCCAAATGGTGGTGTATCAGAGAGGGGAGCCTTGGGAAGCCCCCGACTGATTGTTCCACAGAGAGCAGGGCATAGGAGAAAGAGAGAGAAAATTAGTACATAATTGGGCACATTTCATTAAATCATTGCAATAGGTGGTAGCAGGTACAGGGAGGCCCACAGGCAGGCATATAATTACATTGTGTGTTATTTCCATCTCATTCTGGTAGATTTACTGCTGAATTTGAGCATTGAGCATGAGCACAGATGTCCTCTCTCTCTGGTTCTGTCAGGTGGCAGCTTAAGCAGGATGCACCTCTCTCTCTCATTCTCATTTTAGCAGCAGGGAGCGTCTCTGTCTCTCTCTCTCTGGTCATGTACTGCATGTGATGGCATGGGAGAGCATGTCTCCTTCTCTCTCTCTCATTCTAGTAGCAGGGAGCCTCTCTCTCTCTCTCTTTCTCTCTCTCTGGTCATGTACGGCAGGTGACGGCATGGGCGGGAACATGTCTTCCTCTCTTTTTCTCATTCTAGTAGCGTGGAGCCTCTCTCTCTTTTAAGTCTGCCCCCGCCATCACTATGGGTCCATGGCCAGTTCAGGGAAACCCAGCAGCAGCAGGTTGACCTTCAGGAACAGGACCTGCTCCACCAACCCAGCACCCAGCCTCGAACAGTGGGGACTCACAATGTTCCCTGCCACTGAAAAACACCCATTCACTGGACACACTGGTTGGTGGGCAGGACACTAATTCATGTGCTACCCTGGTCAGGACCTGCTATATTTCCCCCTTCTTTACCCAGTACAGAAGGGGATCACTGCTGGGATCCACCATTGGCTCCTCAAGGTATTTCACCATTGCCCACTTTGCAGTGTCAGTCTCCTGCTGCCTCTGCCTGCTGCTGCCGCCAACCTCCTCCCCAATTGTCTGTGCCCACTCTGCCTGCCCTGGGGTGGTCCACTTGGGGCAGGTGATGGCAGAGAAGCTGCTGCTTCTGGAGGTGCTCTGCATCTCCACCCTCCTGCTGCTGCTTTTCTCCTTCTGGCTGCCCCGCTGCTGCTGATGCTGTTTGACCCTCCTGACTGCCTGAAACCTCTCCACCAGAGCATGCTTCCTCAGGGTGAAGTCTGCTGTGCGAGCTGCAGTTTCCCAGTTGCCCAGTGCGACCCCAGTTGCCTTCACCCTGGGGTCCGGCATGGTGGAGAGTATGTAAACCTCCTTGTGTATAAGAGGGCCAAACTGCCTGCTCAGCCCCTCCTTCAATTTTTTTACCAGGGCCACTACCTCTGGTACAAGTTGCCAGTCCTTCTCCCCCTCATCTTGGTCCCTCAGGAAGCCTTCCATCCTCCTGATGAGACTTTGGACGAGGGGGTGTTACCTGGTGCAGGGTGGTTGTCGCTGCACTCAGGCTCTCTGCTATGTCCTTAAAGGGCTTAAGGACATGCATGGCCTGGGCCATCATTGTCCACACCTCCCACCCTAGTGGCCTTTCCACCCCAATTTCCACCTCTGAGGCTACCTCTTGCAAGACCCGCCTCTGCTCCACCATATGCTCCATCATGCTGTAGGTGGAGTTCCAGCTGGGGCTCACATTCTGCATGAGGCAGTGTTCCTGTGCCCCCTGCTCCACCTGGTTCTCCCTCAAGAGGTGACCACCCTTCTCGCTCTTGTTGAAGAACCATATAATCTTCCTGCCCTTCTTGATTAATAGGATAAGGGGCCTGCTGCTGCGCTCTGTTGCCTTCTCCACCAGGTCCAGGGCATCCCTCACCATCATGTGAAGAGTGTGGGAAGCACATGGGATGTGCTGGAACCCACCTTCCAGCACTGCCCTCTTCATGTTCTCAGAATTATCTGTGACAATGAAACCCCTGGTGAATGGGGCTTCCTCCCTTAGCCACTCCTGCCCCATGGTGTCCAAGGCTCCCCTTATGTTGATGGCAGTGTGGCTCTCATCAAAGTCCTGGGCATAAAGTAGGGTCCACCTGTACCTTGCCCCCTCACCCCTGCTCCCTGCTGCTCCTCCTTCTGCCACCCACAGCTGCCACCAGTAGGCATGTCATGCATTTCGGCTGCTCCAAATGTCTGTTGTAAAATGCACAACTGCCCCACCTGCCCTGTTCAATTGCTCCCTCACCAGCTCCCTGACTGCCTGATACAAGGAGGCCACCCCCTGCCTCCTGAAGGTGGTGCATGATGGAAGCTGGTACTGTGATGCCAACAGCTGGCAGAATCCCTGGTCCTCAACTATGCTAAAGGGCTGATCATCCAGGGCAATAATCTCACCTACCCGCCTGTTGATCTTGATTGCTGCTGAATGACGCACTCCACCACAGCGCAACTGCCCAAACCCCAGTTCCTCCATTGTGGCCTGCTCCTGCTGCTGACAGGGGGGTTGAGATGGGACCTGCTGATGTTCCTCTTTCCCCTTACCATGAGCAGAGGAGGAAGGTCTGCTGCTGCTTGTGGTTTCTGCAGCAGGGAACTCACTCCTTTCCACACTGTCAGATGTCTATTGCAGCACCAAAGTCCTATGCCAGGTCCTCAGGTAGAAAATCATGCCAATGTTACTTAAATTTCCCCTCTTATTCCCGCAGCACATTACCTTCCCACAGTGAAGGCAGGCCACCTGACTGCTATCACCTGTGATCACTTCCTTGAAGTGATCCCACACAGGCCCCTTGAGGCACCCTAAACCCTTTGTGCTGCCACTGAGGGCGGCTGCCTTTGTTCTCAATGGGGCCACAATAGGAGCATCATCATGACAAGGAGTCTCCTCCACCTCCTCCTCACTTCCCTCATTGCTGCCCATCTCATTGACACCACCCATGCTGAAGCTGCTGCTGCTGCTACCACCTTGCAGCATGGGAGGAGAGGATGTCTGGCTGCTATCTGCTGAAGCATGGAAGGAGAATGTCAACAAGCCTGGGCTGCTGCTGCCAAGATGGGGAAAGGATGCCCTCAAATATGTCCTCCTCCAAATCCCTGGGGGGGGGAACGGGTGTGCCAAAGGGAGATGCCTGCCCAGGAGAGGTGGGTGCCCCTGCACCACTCCCAGCCACAGCACCCACATCACCATCATTGCTGCTCCAAGTACCACTATTGCTGCAGCTCCCCATACTATCTGCTGCTGCCCCCAGTGAAAAATCACAGCTGGAAGTGCCAGCAGCTGCTGGTGCTTCCAGGAGTGGGGGTGTAGTGCTGCTGCTGCACACACACCCCTTGCCCTTGGCTCCCTCCTCCAGTGCCATTGCTACTAGTGGAAGGCGGGGGCACTCCCAGACGACCACAGGGGTCGATCCAGGACCTGGGGGGTGAGGCGATCTCACAGATATGCAGGACCCAGGCCATTTAGGGCTTTATAGGCCAAAGCCAACACCATGGATCAGGCCCAGAAAACCACCGGCAGCCAGTGCAGAGAATGGAGCACTGGTGTAATATGCTCCCGGTGGCCCAGTCCCACTAGGAGACGGGCCTCCGCATTCTGCACCAGCTGCAGTTTCCGAGCCATCACCATGGGTAGCCCCACATAGAGAGTGTTACAATAGTCTAATCAAGAGGTGATGAAAGCATGGATGACTGTGGCCAGGTCAGAGTCTGACACAAACAGCCGAAGCTGTCGCACCAGATGTAACTGGCAGAAAGCACTCCTTGCCACAACCTCCACCTGGGAATCCAGGCAGAGCTGCTCATCGAGGAGCACCCCCAGACTCCAAACCTGGGAGGCCAATGGAGGAGAGACCCCATCAATGATGGGGGCCTCCAACTCTATTGCCTTACCCACTCACTGTCTTGTCAGGATTCAGTCTTAGTCGATTGGCCCTCATCCAATCCCCCATAGCCGCCAACACCGAGTAAGCATCAAGTCTGCTAGGCCTGGGTCTGTTGAAAAATGGAGGTACAGTTGGGTGTTATCAGCATATTGGTGACACCGCACACCGAACCCCCTGATCACCTCGCCGAGCAGCTACGTGTACATGTTAAACAAGAGAGGAGACAAAACAGAACCCTGCGGGACTCCACACAAGAGGTCTCGATATGATGAAAAACAATCCCTGAGCACCACCTGCTGCGTTCTTCTGGTCAGGAAAGAGTGGAACCATTCATGAACAGTCCCACCCCTGCACAGTCCTGCAGGCATGTCCCACCACTGCACAGTCCTGCAGGCGCGTCACCAACATCTCATGATCAATGGTATCAAATGCAGCCAACAGATCTAACAAAATCAGCAGGGTCAAATGACCCTGATCCAATTCTCGGCACAGGTCATCTACCAAAGCACAGTCTCGGTGCCATGACCCGGACAGAAACCGGACTGGGAGGGCTCAAGAAAACCGAAGTGATCAAGATGCCCCTGCAGCTGCTGAGCCACTACCCGTTCAATAACCTTCCCTAAAAAGGGAAGGTTAGAGACAGACCAATAGCTGGCAGGGAAGCCATCGTTAAGCAATGGTTTGGTGTCTTGAGCAGAGGCCGCACCATGGCCTCCTTGAGACAGCCCGGCACTCTGACCACCCCAATCAGCAACGGCCCCACTGTCTCCCAGCAGGTCTTAACCAGCCAGGACGGGCAAGAATCTCATTCACAAGAAGTGTCCCTGACCACCCCAAGAACATCCACCGCATCGGCAGGTGTCACTGACTGAAACTGATCCCAAAAAACCTAAAATGATGGGGCTTCCATAACCTCTGGTTCCCCTAGTGTAGTAAGTGCAACATCAAAATCATGGTGAATACAAATAATTTTATCCACAAAATAATCTACAAACATGTCACAGCGATCAATAGATGATTCCACTCCAAGGTTGAGGGAAGCCGGACTGACCAGCCCCCACACAACCCAGAAAAGCTCTGCTGGATGGGATTTTGCAGGCGCTATGAGAGCAGCAAAGAACCCCCTCTTTGCTGCTCGCATAGCCATGGCATAGGCTTGTAAACTGGCTCTATGCTGCAATCTGTCAGCTTCAGCACACGAACGACGCCACCGTCGCTCCAACTGGCACCCATCTCACTTCAGCAATCACAGCTCCTCAAAAAACTAAGGAGGCCTGTGGAGCTGTCACCTGGGCAGTGGACGCCTAGGTGCCATCTGATCAATTACCTCAGTTAGCACAGTATTCCACAGCACAACAAGGTCATTGATGAGACGGTCATCAAGATCAGAGGGTATCTCCCCCAGAGCATTCCAGAACCCCACCGGTTCCATCATCCTCCAGGGGCAAACCTGAATCAGCTCAGCACACTTCTTGGGGCAGACATACACCAGGAGTGAGGTCTGCAGGAGGTAATGGTCCATCCATGACAAGGGCACAGTTGATCTCGCCCCCACTAACGGAACACCCGCCTCAAGGCCGGTGCAAAACACAAGGTCTAAGGTATTTCCCCCCTGATGTGTCGGGCCAATAACCATCTGGGACAGGTCCATGGTTGCCATAGTGGCCATGAACACATGCACCACTCTCCCAAGGGTGATGTCAGCATGAATTTTGGGTTCCCCCAAGACTACTGTCTTTGGGGACCGCAACACCACCCCTGACACCACCTCACTAGAGTATGCAGGGAGGCCGCTGCACAGGTAGGTATAATGAAGAGGAGGGAGAAGAGCACGGAAAGGGAGAAGGTAAAAGGTAGGGTCTATGAGGAAGGAAAGGAACTGGTAATACAACGAGGGCAAGCGCCACAGTTCTGTAAATGCAACCTGACAAGCAGAGAGCTCTCTCAGAACAGAGAGAACAAACATGGCCAGCCCATTATAAAGGGTTGCAGTACCCTCCCCCAGAGCCCCCTGATTGTTTGTGGGAGGCAGCAGGCATTGAGCAATTACATAGTGCCATGTGACTGCTGGGGCCAGCTTGCGCTGCTCATTGGCCAGTGATGCATACATCAGATAGTGCTGAGCTGCTCGCCCCTTCCAACACAGGCACAGTTCAAGTCTCTTTAGGGCTCCAAGATGTCTGCTCCCTTCTCCCCTCTCCATTTCCGTCCAAAACAAAACCCAACTGTCACAACAGTCAACACTAATAATAACAATGATAATGACATTGTCATTTTCATTATCATTGTCGTTATTATCGATTGTCATTTTTGTTATTGCAATAACAATAATAAAATGACAATTTTCATTATTGTAATAATGAAAACAACATGCACACCCCTACCTGGCAGGGTCCCTGTCCCTCCCCCCTCTGCCCATGCAGTGTCCCTCCCCCCCAAGTTGTGGGTGATCACCCAACACTCTAGGCTGGTGCTGGCAACTCTATGGTGTTTCCCAGGGCAACAGCTGGCTGGAAGTGGAGCTGCAGCCTGGGTCCGCCGATCAGACAGAGTTGCTTTGGGCCTGGTGCCTTGGGTTTGGCCCACCAGCAGTGCTCCAGGATATTCCAGAGCACTGCCAGCAGTGATGCCCTGGAGCAGGCACAGCCTGTTTCACCTGCACATCTGGTGGGGTCGCTTTTAGACAGATAGTCCACCTGGGGGTGAAATGGGCTGGTGCAGCTGGCCCCGGGACAGTCCATTCATCTAAGAACACCCAATGTAGGTGCTTGAAGTCCTTTTAGGTAGACAAACCATAAGGAAGTCTGTTAGGAAAACCGTTCGAAAGCTCTGGACAAAGGGTGCCACCTTTCCTTGCTTCCATCCACCTGCAAGAACACTACATCATACTAATGATAATGGATGTACTATCATAGATTGTTTTTGAGAGAACCTTTCAATAAAGCAAAAAATAAACCAAGTCTGGAATATATCAGAGGTATCTTAGTTTTTGATGGCCTCTTTTAATGAACCTCTGAGGCTGACTGCAAGTTAGAATTGCTTACAGATCACCAATGGATCTTCCATTACATGTAGCAAAGTCAAATCAGACTCAAAGAGGTTGAAATAATAGCCAAAATACTCATGAAAACTTTTTGAAAAGTGTTATTTTTCCTATTAACACAATCTCTCTCCTTTCCTTGTCCTCAAGGGAAAGCTATTAACCTTTGAGAAGTTGAATAGCTTTACTTGAAAAACAAGGTTTTGAGCAATAAACCTTATATTTATTCTGGCTGTCAGCAAAGTGCTCTGATGCTTCATACCGTGATATACTATATACCATACAGTGCGTAATAGAAAAGAAATGTCAAGGCAGGATATGACAGATGTGGCTGTATGAAAAAACATTTTCAGAGTTGATAAACCAGGACCAGCCTTACCACAGAGCAACCGCTCTGGATCTGCTCTTTCTGGGGCCCTACAATGACTCCTATTTTCGCTAGGGCAGGGTGTGGGACCCCCTTCCTCCCAGCAGGGCCCCAAATACAACCACATTTAGGTCCCCATGGAGGGTACCCACAGAGTGCATGTGCAGGGAAGTCCCCTGCCACTGCACAGACACTTCAGCGCCCACCTCTCTCTCTCTCTCCTGGTGGTGGTGTGGCCAGTAGGTGGGAGACTTTCTCAGGGTCACCCTGTATTTGCACACTGTTGGCACTTTTCACACAAGATGCCGTCCTATGCCCATGCAGAGCTGCTGCTTGAGCATGGGGGGGGGCACCCATGTGACTCCCACAGGTGGGTGTGCTCCCGTGCTCCACCTAGCTCCATCCATCACCGACACACAGATCAACCAGTGACAACGGCAGTTGCTCCATGCATGGATATGGGTGGATATGGGTGTGCACCCATGTAATGGCCTCCCCCCTACTGTGGCAAACACCCCCCTCGCCCCCCCGGCAGCCTATTTGAAAAAGGCCTGTGTGTGCACACAGTTGCAGTTTAGGTTCATGCATGTGCATGACATGTACATGAGGACCTTGGATTGGGGCCCATACTTGCAAATCTGATATCAGCTATTCTCTTCATCCCAGTTTCAGAAGTGCTTTCCTCACACATGGTGTGTGTCTTGAATTTTAATTGGAAATAATAAATACAGTTGGGGAACTGCATTTCCATTTTCAGTGTCTCTGTGCTGGAGAGTAGAGCATAGAGTACTGGTGAGGGAAACCTCCTTTTCTATATTTAGAATAAATGTTGCTTTCTACTTAATCTCCTAGCTAATTGTGACATATACTAAACTGTATTTTTATTGCCGAGATAAAGTAGCTTCTAAAAATGCTTAGACATTTCATATACAGTGTGCCATTAACCAGTTTCTAGTCACAACTGTTATTGCTTTTGTTTTCAAGTAACTCCTCTTGTAGCTCAGTCCATACAGAAGCATGGATCCTGACCCTCTACTGGCTATAATGGGAATGTTGGATGAACAGCACACAATCATGGAATCATAGAGTTGGAAGAAACCTTGAGGGTCATCTAGTCCAAACCCCTGCCTGGATGTAGGATGACTATAGCTACAACATCCCTGACAGAAGACTGTCTAGACTCTTTTTGGTCCGACAGAGAATAAAGGACTGAGTCGTACACTGCAACATACAGCTATAAAAAAGAGACAAACGTAAATCCAAAAAAATCAAAACATATCCTCTTTGATTAGTGTAAAGGATTACAACTGTAAAAGTGAACAGAATTAGGCTCATGGGAAATAATGTTTTACTGAAGGTATTAAAGAGAGTTGTGGTAATTCTGCTAATAAAGCAATTATATTAAACACAGTAGCGGTGACTCGATGTGGCTTTTAGTTAATAATATGGAGGACATTATTTTTAATGTATTATGGCATATAATATAGATTTGAAAAACATTAGGAAAATGATAGCTTCTGCAGTCACACAAATAGCGACATTAACTAGAATGTATTAATGTAAATCATCCACAGTCATTCTTCAGTTTATCAACTGCATTTTTATTGTCGGCTTCCACTTCACTGAATAATTTTAATTAAATAAGTTAAATTCCAAAGTGCACACTAGCTAAATCCATGCCATTGGGTATTTTTAGACAGATGAGGGGCTGCCCATGTCCGCCCACTGCCAGTCCTACCTGGATCGGGTTCAGAGGGACCCTGCGGGTTCCCCAGTCCATGAGCATGGCACTCCCCAATACCATAGAGTTGTGGGTGATTGCGCAACAGTGTAGCCTGCTGCCCACAACCCTATGGTATTGCCCAGGGCAATGGTGTGGAACAGCGCTGCTCCACATCAGGCTAGTGTCCTGGGTTTAGCCAGCCCACTCTGCCGGCAGTGCTCTGGAATGTTCTGGAGCACCACCAGCAGGGCTACCCCCAGAGCAGGCACAGCCCACTCTGCTTCAAAATCTGGCATTTCATCTTTAGACAGACGTCACACCCAGGGGTGAAGTTGGCTGGCATGGTCAACACCGGGGCAGCGCGTCCGTCTAAAAAAATACCCATTGTAAACCCTTCAGTATTTTTTCCTTTGTCCCTTTCATCAGAATTGTGAAGAGCATTCTTCTGTGTCTCTGAGTTCTTATAGGAAGGGAGGAGGAAAATACTTATTCTCAAGTGCCTGAAGGTCTCACATCATCCTTTTCCTGCAAAATGTCTTCCTTTCTGGTACCTCACCTCTAACCCCTTCAATATGTTTCAATTGGTGTCACAGAAATCATCTACCTTGCATGCTGTGCATATTCAACCCCCCTTCTAGGGGTGTGCACCAGGGCCTCATGTGATTTTTTGTTTTTCGTTATCGTTTTTGTTATTAAATGTGTCATTTTTGTTAATAATGAAATGTCATTTTTCATTATTGTTATCGGTATCAGTACAGATTTGAAACAAAGATTTTATTTTTGGTATTGGTATCGATTTCCTGTGCCGGTGAAGAATTATCGTCAGAAGTTGAACTCCTTCCCCTTCTCATTGTGATACAGAAAGAATTGCACACAATAATATATACTGTACACAATATGTAGTTTTGTTTATATAATATATACAGAATCTAAACTAAACCTAACCTATGTATAATACAAAATATTTCTATCCTATAATCCTAGTATATATAATAAAAACAGCCAAATATCTAAATATCTAATCTATAAATATACACAAGTAATATCTATATCTATATAATATATGGACGGGGGAGACAGACAGGGGAAGGGAAAAGTAAAACTCAGAGGTATATCTAATGTCTCTAATCTATATCTATTCTATATCTATAATCTTATCTAATCTATCTATCTATAAACTATACTACCTCTATCTATCTTTATATATGTGTACCTAAGCAATAAGAATTGGGTGGTAGGGAAGCAAATAAGGGAATGGAATACATGGGAGGATTTTTAGTGCAAGCACCAGCAGCTTCTGCAAACACACCCTGACAAGCAAGAGAGCAGGCACAGAGTGAAGCAGCTCAACCCTACAACATAAAGGGTTGCCAGTCCCTCCTCCAGAGCCCTCCTAATTGGTTCTGGAAGGCAGAGGCATTGAGGAATCACAGGGTGCCATTAAACTGTTGGGACCTGCTTGCACTGCTCAATGGCGAGAGACACATCCATCAGGTCCTTCCCCGCCCAGTTCAAGAGCTCAACACTTTCTGGCTCCGAGATGTCTGCTCCCTCCTCCCCCTCTACATTTCCCTCCAGAAAACACCTGCCAGGCTGCCAGACATCAACAAAATAAATAATGACTTTTGTTATCACTATTGATTTGGTTATTACTTTTTGTCATTTTTGTTATTATAATAACGATAACAAACCCGACAAATTTTGCTTTCGTTATTGATATAACAAAAATGACATGCACACCCCTACGCTCTTCAGATCCTTTCATCAGTTCCTCTTATCTTCTCCATTATTGGTGTCATATACTAGGCACACCACCACCAGATTCCTACCTACCCCAATTCGATTGTCTTTTCATGTTCCCCCCATTAATCACTTCATTTCCCTTACTTTGCTCCTTATCGTTCGTTAAGCTTTTCCTATATGTTCTATTATGCTGAGCGCTCCTTCATCAACCTGGTCTACCCTTCATTTTCTTGTCCAGGAGTTCCTAAAGTAGGGATCGGGTTATTATTTATATTGCACCAGCGGTGTAGTAGAGGTTCTTCTAGAGGAGTTGCCACATTACTAAATTATTATTATTATTATTATTATTAACAAACATTTATATAGCGCCAGCAGTGTACCCGGAAGTAGCGGGGGCTAAAAGCCCACAGACAGCGGCTGGAGCCGCAGAGCCTGCCTGCAGGGATCCAAGAACACCTGGACCTACCTGCTTGCTGCCGGTGCAGGGGGGGTTTGTCTCCTCGCCGCCGCTGCCGTCACGGCAGCGGCGCCGCTGTTGCCGCCGCCGCTCGCCGCTGGGGCCGCCGCCACCGCTGCTTCGTCCCCGCGGGATACCTGCGGGGACAAGAAGAAAAAACCTGAGTTGGGGGTAGGGGGGGGAATGCAGAGGGCAGCCACGTGGGCTGTCCTGTCCCCTCCCCCCCCACCCGGAAGTAGCGGGGGCTAAAAGCCCACAGACAGCGGCTGGAGC